>JACBWW010000015.1:21444503-21732706 GCA_020086605.1 Lanius collurio
GTGCAATTTAAAGCAATTTGAAAATCTGTCCGCAGTAGATATTATTTGTTAATAATTTGGAGAACAAGCTTTATTTATTCCTTTGAGGAAGAACTCTGAGAAGCATAGATTTAAAAGCAAAGTGAAACTATATATCATTAATTTTATGTATAATGCATAGTTTGGGAGCATATACCATAAACCAATCTACAAAGTCTAGGCCCTGGAAATATTCTTTGAAAAAAAAAATAACAAACCCAAGCACATTTCTGTAGCATATAAAGGGGGACTTCATCAAAAATAATAAAGTTTTTATAAGCTGTTTTCATAGGCATAAAGGACTGTGTTTGGAAAAGTATTGAGGAGCATTGGGTAGATTTCACTCAGCATTCCTGTTGACTGGTTAGCCTAGAAGGAGAGACTCAAAAGTGGAAGAGGGTTCTTAGCGTGGCTCCTGATGGGACTGTTGTAGGAGTGATGTGTCAGTCCCCCATCAGAGAAAGACACTCATTTTTTCTGCTCATTCCAGATGTTCCTGGAGATAGTGTGTATATATATATATACACACAAAGGTTTATATTTATAGAAAGGGAAGGTGTACAGTAATGAGGCATGCACAAATTTAGAAAGTAATTTACATTCTACTGCAGTGAAAATAGAATTTCCTTATTGGCAACATGCTTTGGATGCAATATTGGCAAGTGCTCAAGGCTTTGCCCCCTTAAAGGAAGAAGTTGGTTCTTCCCTTTCCACCACAAGGCAGAGGAAATGTCACTGTCCCTCTTTTGTGGCAGGAGGTCCCAGCTTGGACTCATGTGAAATGTCACATGGAGCACTCAGGGCAGAGCAAGACTCATTGTTCAGGAGCTTTAGAGACATGTGCAGGGAGGAAACTACAGGCCCAGGGCTTGGCAAGGCAAGGGTGAAGTGCTTCAGCCAACAAGGAAGCTGATGTTCAAAATCTGCACATTCCCAGGGAGTTTTGTGGCTGTGCCATGCAGGCAGGATCCTGGGTTTTACTGTAATGATTTGGGGATGGGAGACTCTTGGCTTTTTAGACCCACTCAGCCCTCAGCAAGTGTGCTTTGGCTATGCTGCTCTATCCTTGCCTGTTCAGCAGTAGCCATGGGAGTCGGCTGTTTGGTCCTCTGAGTGTTCTGCTTTCTTGTAATGTATTCCTAAACTGCTTAAATGTTTATTTGTAGCTGCAATAGCCTGGGCTACCCTAATTTCTGTCTGCATGTTTGTAAAATCGTATGTCAGCAGCCATCGACATTTGAAATCATTGTATTAATTACATCCCTCAAATGCTGGTAAAGGCTGTTTAAGAATAAAATAACAACCCTGCACTTACTGCAATAAAAGTTTCCCCAAAACTGGTTTATGCCATCATCACTCATTCAGTATGCTTGAAAACATTTTGTATAATGCTATTAGAGTGATTTTCCAGTGAACAATACAAGTTAATATTGATTTTAATACACACAAATGATTCCTTTAATCCTCAAATGCTTAATGAAAATTTTAGTGTAGTCTTATGAAAGAATTCATGGATGTGAGCTGGATAGCATGCAAAAAACCAGTAGAATCTTCCATTCCAGAATACAACCTGATGCATGGCATACTTCTTTATCTTACCTATCCTCCAGGTAAACAGATTCATGGCTGCATGAATATTTGATATGATCTCCTTTCCTGCCCCCCCTCCCCCCTTTTCTTTCTTTTTTTTTTTTTTTCCTCCCAAAGATTACTGAAATGTGTTTTTAAGGCTGTCTCTGCACTGGGAAAAGTCATAAACAAATTCCCAAGTCTAGCAGTGGAAGAAGTCTCAGGACTGACAATGCTTTGTACTCAGACCTATTTTTAGCACCACTTCTGAGTAATGAAATCCAGCGGCCTTGAGTAGCAATGGGGATTTGTCGATCTGACCTCATCCTCTAGTCTTGCTTCAACTGTTTTAATTTCTGCTTCTTTATGAACTGTGTTCCCAACAAGCTGAGGGTTGAGACAGGGAGAAAGGAGAGCTGTAGCTCATGATGAAAAGTGCTAATAGAATTGGTTGATTTGTTGGATCTTTTTAAGATCAGTGATCTGGAAGCATGCTTCTACTGTAAAAGTGGAAATCCAAAGAAGAGGTTTGGGTAAACTAAAAAAGTAAAGAAAGAGGGCTCAGAGGGAGATTGGAAGAAGAGGTATGTGAGGGTCATGCCGGGAGGGTGGAGATTCCACCTTCCAGCCCATATTCACACAGATCAACTGGGAAAGGAGACCTTCTTCACTCCACTGACCCTTGCCCTCCTGTCTGCAGCTGGAGATTTTGTAACATCTGTATAAGCTAGAAACTCATATATGCAAAGAACTCATGGGGTTGAAAAACTGTTTTACTTGTAAGCCACCAAGCAGCAGCAGACACTAATACATCTGAGTTACTAGGAAAGTAGGTTACCTTTAAATTAGTGACCTATAGTGCAAAATTCTGTATGTAACTGCTGCTCCCCAGAGGAATGCATTGCCCTTTTCTCTGGGTGGTCATTAAGCAAAAGTTATGTGTTTATCTCTCCAGATTATGCATTCAGCACTAAGAGAGGGAAGATTCAGGAGGTATATAGGAGAAATACATTACTCTAACACTGCACAAACGTGTTAATATTTGTACAGCTTTATATTTGCTCAATTTTTGTCTAATTTATCTTTTTGAAGTTGGAGTTTGCTATGCAGGAAAGACTTGGCACTCAAGTTGCAGTGGGAAATTGTGACCAAAGAGAAGTTTTTGTTGCTGTTTCCTTTTGCAGTCTCAGAGGTACAAAAGCATCAAGAGCACACTGATGTTTTAACTACTGGTGTCCAGCAACCACTGCATCTTAGCTCTGGGCAGCAAAGGAAGCACGAGTGAAGGAACCACTGATCTCTCTCTAGTGTTCTTTCACCCTCCTTTCCTTTCTGAAACCTCCATTACTTGGTCTATCACCTCTTCCTTTTTGCACTGATTCATGCACTAAGGGTTGTTTCCTCTGCGTAGAGAAAGGGGAATTGCAGCCCCAGTGGCTGCATCCCATTGAATGCATTATAGTAGATAGTTTTGCACCCCCTGCCGTGTTTAATTCATCCATTGCCACTGTTTCCTCTCCCTGTGCTGCCAAGGAGGGTGGCAACTGAGTCTGTGGTGTGGCACACTTCCTCTGTGCCCATGACTGGCACAGGCACAGCCAGGGACACTCCAGTGTCACTGCTGCTTGTGCCTTAAAGCTCAAACTATTCCACTCTGAAAATTGCTTGGAGATTCTAAATTGCTTTTTTCATCCTTTGGGATGAAAAGTTCTATATCAGTGTATTATTATTAATGACAATAAATTATTCTTGAGGCAGTGAGGCTGCTTCGCTTCCTATGAAATGAAATGAGCAAGCGCTTTCTCAGGAGTACACCCGAAATATGAAATAGTAGCAGATGAGGCTTGCAGCTGGATAGCCTGATGTTTCACTGCCAGGCATGTGACCTGCTTCCTGAAATAGCCACAGAAGATGAGGTCCTGAAGAGGAGTTGTGCCGTGCCACTGGGGGCACGCTAATGCTGGTGGCAGGGCTAGTGCCAGCCCTGTGGCTCACTGACCATCCTTGCTGGGAGCTGGCTGTACCAAGTCCCTCTTTGAGAGGCTTGGTGAAGTCCCAGCTCTGTGGTTGAAACGTTTCCACCATTTATTTTTCTGGGATGCCTTCCAGTTGCTCTGAATTGGCCTCTTGTTTGCCCACCCCCCCTGCCTACACATGGTCCTGCAGTGCTCCCCAGGCCTCTGCCGATCACTCGCACCGCTTGGCCAGGGGTGGTTTGGGGCCAGCAAATGATTTCGAGTCAAATTTCAGTAACTTCATCACTGACTTTTGGCAATACCTTTGTCTCATGTTACTTCTAAAACACCCAAGTTCATTACTGCAAGTTCAAGAGAAGAAGAAATAAACCCCGGTGCTTGTCACTGGCTATGGAGAAGCTCGCTTTTTCTTACCCTGCCGCTGATTTTTAAACATCCAGGATTTATTGCTTTGAAAGACACCCTGTGCAAAGATGTATTTCAAAAGGCAAAAGGGCTAACAGTGCTTATTAACATGTGCTCTGGCATTTTGGGAGCACTGCTAACACGGTGAGCTTTGCAAAAATGCATTTCAGCTAGGAGCAATAGAAATGTGGCCAGGCACCAACGGGAACAGTTTTGCGCAGGCTTGAGAATGAGAGAAGTGGAAGAATGACAAGTTGTGTGATGGCAGATTTGTGCAGCAGTTATTTTCCTTCTGTTTCTACAGTAAGTGAGAGGCTATGGCAAACCAGTTAGTGCCAAGGAGCCTATTTTCTGAAAATAATCCACTTTCAGAAAATAGTGGTGAAAAATAGAAAAAAAATATGGTGAAAAATAGAAAAAAAACAGTTCTGAACTACCCTCCAGCCACTTCATACCAAGTTTTCAAGGCTGAACTAAAGCCAAATCATTTAAAAGGTTTTCATTAATTACTGTAATTTCATGCAAAATGCCTTTGTTTCCTAATCTGAGAACAAACAAGGTGAGAAGGGTAAAAAGAATCCCCAACCTCCAAAACCAAAAAAACCTCACCACCACCTTCCTTTATTCCTACAAAACCTCAAGGCAATGAGGTGGCCAATGCTTTGTAAAGAGAGAGATGGAAAGGAGCTGAGGGGCAGCAGTGAGTTTATCCAAGGTGGTATCCAGCACAGGGAGTTCTACTTCATGGCAAGCCCTCCTAGGCAGTCTTGCAGTACAGCTGCTGACAATAACTATCCCAAGAAGTGGATGCCCAGCAGTGGCGAGGCTGTGACCCTGTGGCACAAGGTCTCTGGCAGCAGCACTGTCCGGGGGCACTCCCAGCCCCCTGCTTCTGCCTGGAGCTGCGTGCATCACCTCTGCAGCTCTGCCAGCTGGGTTCCAAACAGCCTGGGAAGCTGGTGTTGATGCCAAGGCCACTGTGCTCTGCTTTGCTGGGTAGAATCCATCGTTGCTTACTCATGCTTTTGTGAAGTACTTCTTGGCCCTGTATGTTTCCCATTTTCACACCTGTGTGCATGCTTTTTCTAGGAGTGTGGAGAGAGCTAGGTTTTTTAATGGTAAGCCCTCAAGATTGTCCTTCTGGGTATACTATTCTACCACCCTGAAAGAAAATAAATGCACTCAGTCCTCTCAGGAAAATGTTATTTTTCTCCTTCTTAAAAAAGAAGGAATTCAGCAACTGTGGGCTTTGATTGTTGGAGGTCTGCTGGGAAAGACTTGGTAGGATATTCTATTGGAGAGTTTGGTGGAGAGCATCACAGCTGAAAAATGTAATTTGTCTGAAGAAGGGTAAAAGAATAATAAAAGGAAAATCCCTTTTACTGCAGCCATTGGGAGGCAAAACTGACGACAAGAATAGAAGATATAGGTCTTAGGTGTTTTTTTTCTTTTCTTTTGTATAAATGTTCATATGAGTTTTTAAATATATAAACACAGGGTTTTGATCCAGAAAATACTGATCTATTTGCTACTGACTCTGGACTTACATGTTGGCAAGGAATGGGAGGGAAATAATGAGAAGGTAGAGAAGCATTTGCTTTTCCTTAAATCTGTGAGCCCTTGTCTAAAGAGAGCTCTGTGAGTTCAGCATCTGATGAGCTGTGCCATCCTCTAGGAGTAGGGGCATAGGTAAGACAAGCACAGAAGCAATTATTGGCTCTCCTGGATCTGTTCTGAATTGCACACATGGCAGACTGTGATCCTGGGCTCACATGGGTGTGCATGTGGCACTGAGAGATGCTAATTTGGAAAGGTAGCATGGTTAGTTTTCAGAGATGTTCTTGTGGACATTCTTGTAAATGGTGGGGTTAAAGGGTTCACTGTAGCTGTGGTTGTTTGGGTGTACCACTGTAATCAAGTACAAACTGAATTAGTGAGATTTTTGGTCTTATAGGCCAAATTCTTCATAGAGTTGTTCTGTTTTAACCATAGCTTTCATGGAAAAGAGGTAAATGCAAAAGAAATGCAGCTTTCTGCAAGATGCAGTATCATCATGAAAAAGGTAGATATGAAAAAAAGACTAAACCACACTAACTAGACCACATCTTGACTGTGGTGTTCTTCATTCAGAATGAGCCAGAATGTAATGTTCATTGCAGCAAAACAGCCTTTAAAATATTAGGCTAGCATACAGATATTTACTGGCTTCCTCATTAAAATGGAATAATATAGGTCAAAAAAGCTGGTGTTATTGTTGAAGGCTCTAAACTAGACCTCAGGGACAAAAAAAGGTTCATATTTACATGGATGATTTGTTTGAGGGGTTTTTTTTGAGAATGGACTGCAGTTTTCCTCCACTCAAAGACATAGATGGCCAGAGACCTATTCTCTTTTTTTTTCTCTGCTTTTCTTCATTTAATTTTTTTTTTAATGAGACAAAAATAAAGGAATAATTTATCTATTTTTCCTATTTTTTCTATTTTTTACAGAACAATTTAATATGATCTAACAAGAACATTAATAGAACAGTGGCTGAAAATAATAGTAATAAAGTAGATCACTAGTAATCTATTCTCATGGTGTTTTGTGTGTGTGTTGCATTGCTTGATTGTTTAAGTTTTGGGTTTTTTTTTTTTTGAAAGAGTGAGCTATGCAGTCAATCTGATTATTAGGTAATTAAGACTGAATGGAAATTCAGGCAGAACTGTTACTCAGAGGGAAGCAAACATATGGAATAAGTTGTCGAGTAAAGCTATTAAAAGCAGTATGTGAGTTGCAGAGAGACAAAGAGGGTAACTTGTTTATTGTGAATGGGGAGGGGGTTCTGAAAACACAGAAATAGATGCAAGTAAGGGGAGAGTGAAGTAAATTCAAAGGAGAGAGACTGGATTCTGTGGGTATAGTAGCCTTTTCTTGTGTGATGGGTTTGTACACATCTAAAAGGCAATGGAGAAGTCTGTTTTTACGTTTATGTTCCAAGTTAACTGGGCACTTCTAAAAAACAAAGGAGCAGGGAAGTGGAATTCCTAATTTTTCTTGCAGCTACTGTTTCAAGGAGTTCCATTTCTCATCCACCAGACCCTTGTTGGACTCTGGTGACAGCTGTATTTTATAACAGCATGCAGGTCTTGTGCAGGTCTGTCCTTCCCTCGGAAGTCAATGACTGTCATATTGGCAAAGAAAAAGATTGCTGGTGCTGTGATTCTGGTGTTTTGGCAAGATACACAGCAGAAGCAGAAACCATTGATGAGGGTGTCATTTTCAGAGCTCTCTGCATGTAGAAGGCTCAGCCCTGCCCCAAGAGAGCAGTTCTGCTTCCTCAATGAGACTGCCCAGGTGAGGGGTCTGCCTGCGCCTGAGATTTAGCATCCTTGTGACGTGGGGAATTCACTGGGAATGCACCCTGCCTTTCCAAGAGCTGGTCAGGATGCTTGGTTTTTTTCCTCACAGTTTTGGGAAAAGTGTGAGGCTTCTTTAAATGGGAACTATAATGATCTGAGCACTGCCAGGGAGTCCAGCTTCCAGTCCTTCCTCTCTCTGCAAACCCGACCTCTTCCAGGAGACAGCTCTGATCACAAAGATAAGGCTGCTTTCTAAGAAACCATCCCTTGCCCCCTGGGGTCTCCTTTGTGAAGTGTGCTGAAATGAAGAGCAGAAGGAAGGATCCTTTGGTCCAAAGTGATGGCGAGAAAGAAAGGAAGCATGACCTGAGTTCCCCTAATTACGGCTCTAAGCACAGAGATCCAAGGCCTGGGGCCTGGTCTTTGCCCCTACAGCTTTTCTTTTCCTTGATGTGAAACAATCCCCTAAGTGTGATAGGTGGTCTGTGGATATCCTAACAATGATGTGTGCAGCCTGGAAACATTGTCAGCTGCTCTGCATCAGAGCTATCCTTGTGATTGAATTTCCCACATAATCTTTCCATCCTCTCCTAGGTCTCAGAAATTTCAGGCTTCTTAACCAAAAAGTCAAGCTAGTATTTAAGGTCTCTGTTTGTCTACAAATGCAATTAAAAAATGAATAGGGGATAACATAGTGTAGGAAACTGTTGCCTTTTAAGATTGTCTTCTTTAAAGATTGATAGCAAATACCACATTTGAAAAGTTGTAGTAAGCATTAAGGCTTGCTGGGAAAAGCCAGCCCTGGTTGTGAGCTGTGCCCAGACATGATAGAATTTAGTATCTCATCTCCTTCAAAAGAATTTGCCTGTTTCCTAGTGAAGAAAGATCATCAATTGTCTGTTTATTCCTGCATCTGCTCTAACTATTAACTGAGATGATGTGCAAGCAATGATTAATTATTTGCATTTGTTCCAGTTTTAAGGTTTCTGCAAGTGACAGAGAGAAAGAGGGACTTTGTGAGCTGGTCTTCTGCCATGGATTGTCATTCATGTGGTTGACAACTCCATTTCTCTAGAAGGCCATATAATAATGTATTTCCAAATAAAAAGTCAGTTAAGGGGACATGCATCACTTTGAGAGCTTGTTCAAAGTCAGTGTCAGGCGTGTAATTCAAAAGCGCTTCAAAGTAGGGCTCCCGAGAGAAGAATTAACAGGAGTGAGGCACAGGGAGTACTCCTTTCCAACCTAACTCTTCCTAGTGGGAGGGACATGGCTTTGTGTCTCCATCTCAGAGACTCCAGGGTCAGTGTTACTGGCCATGGCAGAGTGCTGCTGCCTGTTGGCATCGATGTGGGTTCAGCCAGCTGGTGATGCCCTTCCTTCTGCACCACCATTTGTTGGACAGAAAGGGACAGCACTGATATCACTCATGGTATTTGAAGTGGCTCTGTTAGCATGACATAAGTGTGAGGAAAGCACTGGGTCCAGAGTGTGCCTGCCAACTGGAATTCCACAGTCCTGTGGTAAGAAAAGGCAGCAGATGTGGTGATGTGGCCCTGTGGTGTGTAGGGTCAATTTGACAGCAGCAGATGTTGCATCCCTGAATGACTTGTACACCTCTTGGTCAGGCACCTTAGGGCCTGATCTCATTCTTCATGGTTGCCTCACTCTCTTGATGCCACCCCTACAGCTGCCATTCAACGATGAAGTTTTAGGATCCTGGTACAAATTGGTGTTTTCCTGTGGCCATGGGACCCCACTCACTAGCCCAGCATCTAGCCACAGTCATCTGAGTGGAGGGGTTCACAAGTCCTTTGGCAAGCTGAGGACTTTTACCTTTTCTGAATAATAAACCTGGGTGAAACTAGCACAGGTTAGTTAATTGCTCCTAGGCTGATTGAGGATGGGTTTATCAGTTCTTGTCTCAGACTTTAAATTAATCTTGCCCTTCTCATTGCATTGCTTTGGACCATTGTAAAGGCATTTTTTCTCCTATCTTTCTGTTTCTGTGCAATGTGCCTGCTGTCCTGGATTTCAATCTCAGTGGATCCTTCCACTGTTCTGTGACCAATGTGTATTTTGGTTTGCCATGATCTTACCTAATATGTCCATCAATGCATAGGAGCCAGTGGGAGAATTAACTCCAAATTCCCTTGATCATATTAGGAACAGGAATGTCTTAGACCCATTTGTGCCTTAAGTGGAGTGCCCTTTTCTGAAATTCTTGTCTCTTTGGGTCCAGGCTCATACTGCGTGTCAGTGTTTCTAGGCAGAAGACTTCACAGCTGCTGTATGCTATCCCCAAACAAAAAATGTCTGACAACTGCAGACAAGAGGATCAAAGTGCTGTCAGTGAAACTACAGGTTGTTTGCACCTTTAGATAGCTGGTAAATGAAAATTGCTTCCCAATATCTCAGAGAGAAGTGTTAGAAACTATTAGCTAAAACCCTTCTGCCTGGTAGCATTAATTTCCTATTCATTTCATTAAAGGAAGATTTTTGGAGAAACTTGTAAATTACAACATGCTCCTAGCAGAATAATAGCTTTAGGAAAAAACATGTAATAGCTCTCCTTAATCAAAATAAGGGCAAGTTGTTGCTTATCCAGCTGAAGAGCTGGGGATCACTAAAGCTTGATTTCACATTTCTCATTAAACAATAGCACATTTTTTTTAACTGTTTTTAGAGAAACATGGGTCTATTTCAGTAAAATATGTGCCTAGTTGGTTATTTTTTTTCTGAACATATTTATCCTGTTTCCCTTTTTATACCAATCTCCCTGTGTACGTGTTCTTCCTTGACTGTGACGTGTCAGCCTAAAAGAAGCAACCCCAAACTGTTGGATGAAACAGAATTCTGTCCCTGTGGGATAACGTAGCACATATTATCATTAGATAAAAGCTGATGATTAGCTTTCCTGCTGAAGCTGAATGATCCTTGTCTCAGTCACGGAGCAGATCAGGTGGGAGTTTCTGCAGGTGCTTGCACTGTGTTGCTCAAGAACAGCTCACACTGACTCTACACATGTAAATAATTAAAAGAAGATGGAAGGAGATCCACAACAAAACCACTGATTCTAGTGACGCTTTTCAGAGAGAGGTGGATGCAAGCTGGCTGGAGGTAGCTAGGACTGCAATCTTCAATGAAGCTTAGATACCAAGTCTAGATCCTTATGGGTGTTTAGAAAACAGAGTTCCTTTAAATGAATATGCCAAAATTTGCTGAGTTTTTTTTCCTGGGGTACCATTTTCCTGCTTAGTTTGCCCTATGTCTGCCTTTAATTGGGTATTAGACAGTTTGTTCTGTGGAGCTGTGAATCCTCTTGCATTATCCTGTTTAACAGTTTTATTCTGTGTTCCTCTAGCCTGTAGGTTTAATTAAGCCTCAGAACCTGTTTACCACAAAAGGTTATATTTTTGTTATAGATAATTAAAGCAAAGATAATTTAAATAAAATGGAATAAATAAATTTTCAAAATAGCACAACAATTTAGTGGCTCTAATGCCTTGCTTATTGCTTGTGTACTTGTGAGGAGTGGCAGCATACTATGGCACGTCTTAGCACTTCCCAAAATCTAGGTCCTTGTGCTCTTTCTTAAAAGAACAAGACAGTAAACCTGGAGACTGGAGACTATTAGATTTTTAGGGTATGTACCATTTTGGATTTCTCAGAAGTACAAGTGATTTGCATTGGTAAATCACAGTGGTGTGATAGTTGGGTGGAGCAGCAAGAGCTCTATGGACATGGGGCAGGACCCAGTGGTGTGCCTTGTGGACAGTCCTGCCTGCTGCCTTTTGCCTTAAAGAATCCATCAGCATTTCCAGCCTGTCTGTGTAGACTGCCCTGCAAAAGGACAGACTAACAGCCCCCTCTGTTTGGACAAACTGAAAGCTGAAAAGCCTATTCAGACTGATGTGTACCTTTGAGTTGGCTTCCTTGCTCTGTGCAAGAAATGTGTTTACAGATCACAGTGGGGCAGGGAGTTAGAGCAGAGAGCTGAGGCTCCTTCGTGCTGTGGAGAAGGGCAGGAAATGTGTGATTCGTGCCGCAACAAAATTGCACTTTTCAGTGCAAATTGCTGACTTTGCTAATAGTGGTGATGCACATGGGGAGGAGCAGAATGAAGAAATAATTGAGGAAACTATGAGGAGCAATAATGTTCCCAAGAAAGAGCTTGCTTTTTATTTTATTCTTAGATATATGAAATGTTGCATGCAGTGCTCTTGCCTATATTGCATTCTCCATCTGGCTGGTTACTGAAAGCTCAGATTCTCCTGGGTTTTTCTGAGTTATTTACTTTAATATTCTGCCTTTTATAGAAAAGATTATCTTACAAACTGGATTTTCCATACTGGACAGATTTTTATGGTTTAATCCTGTTTTTGATATCTAATTCTATTTTTTCCCTTGTATTTAATATCATTTCCCCTGACACACATGCATAAACACACACAGAATTTCATGTCATATTTTTTCTGTAGTAGTGTCTCATGCAGAGATTCTTTTCTTGCCACACTTGATTGAGAAATAGCTCTTAAGGGATTCAGAGAATTGTTCTGTACCTCCAGTTTAGGAACTGAGAAATCCTTGTGCGCCTTGTTCCCTTTAAATGGAGACTACAGTCAAAGCCCAATTAATTCAAAGGGAATCCTTCCACTGACTTCCGTTATCTCTTGGTCAGGCTGTCTGTCTTCTATGCTTCATTATCCTTATCACTGAGCATATCATAATACATATATTTATCCTACTACATGCCTACAAGAGATATTCCTTCCACTTTATTGATGGGGATTTGAAGTACAGCAAGATGAAGTTCTTGATCTGGTAAGAGAGTGAATTCAGCTATTGAAGCCACGGTTTAGATAAATTTCAGTGTATTGTCACCAAAAGGCCCTTTCAAGGAGCTGAAGGTGCTGGTGGAATGCACGTATGCTTTATGCAGATGGTGTGGTTCATGTGAAATGCTGTAGAGAGTGTTCTGGGAGCACAGCTTGGGATCCACAACTATCCATCCTTCTGCCACGATGGCCTTAAGTGAGAGGAGCATATCTGCTTTCTCTCTGTCCTGGGACTCACATTGTGCTCTGTGGCATCTGTGCAGTGAGAATAAAATCTGCCCTGCACAGGATATTGTTTGGTGGCTGCAGGACTCTACTGACTGAGTGTGGACTGGAGTTACCTGGAACTGAGCCTGGACAGTGAATTGTCAGCTATATATTGCTCTGCTTTGTTCCTGTGAGATTTATTGTAAGTCATTGGCTCTTCACAAGAGGGTTCAGGTTTGGAAAGCTCTAATCTGGCAATTGTGAGGTAGGGTTGTTTTTTTTTTCTTTTAGCTGGAAGGTAATTAATTGGTTTCCATAAAGGTTGGTGACAGTATGCCTTGGGTTGCACTGGAGGATATGCTTAGGATGGGAAGAAGAACATCTTTCTAACCAAAGCCAATGCAAAACAGCTGGAGTTTTGTTGGCCCTGGGACCATGCCAGGGGCTCTCCCTGTTTTTCCTCTATCCCACCCATTATGCTTACTCGAGCAGCTCTGCATTATTCAGTGAAATATGGGTCTCTTCTGGTTTACCTATTTAATTTTATGCAAGAATTCTTTTGTTTTTTTACTTTATAAGACAACCATGTAAAGGTCCCATAGTGCCTTAAGCAAATCACTGTGAGATTTAAAGCAGAAAGCTTAGGACTGTGTTTAGGCTTCCCATTAGACTGAAAGAGGCTTAGATTTCCACTGATTGACCACTGAACTCTCCCTTCCCCCTCCCCCTGCACCAACTCCACTTCTCCGGCCCAGATCAATGTCAGTAGTTAAATGGATCGGTTATTTGAAAGCTGTCTGTTGACCTTTCCTTCATGATTGATTGCATGGAAAGTGCACAGGAGTGTGGCTTCCAGCTAGGCAAGTAGTCACTGCTGACGGCTCTCTTTCACCACTCCCCATTGCCCACTAGGATTTCCCACAGAGGAATAAGCTGTCTGTGAAGATGCCAGACCAGAGAGTGCTCTCAAGTAACCATAATGAAGCTGAAAGCCAGCTCTAGTCTTCCTCAATGGCCGTGAGGAATTATTTATGAAGAGGAGACCAGGGCTGAGTGGTTTACTGGTCTCCAGAACACTTCCTGACCGGAGGTCTGGAATTGGAGAACCACAAGAGCCCTGGGTGACAGTTACCTATGGGTGTTGGCAGGTGTCCTACCAAAACTGAGGGAAGAGGACAAAAGCAGGGCCATCTGACTCTCTCTGGTGCACACACCAGCACACGCTTGCCATCTCGCTTGCTCATCATCTTGCACACGTGCTGTCCTAGCCTGGAGAAATAATTAACTTATCTATCTTTCAATACGTACTTGAAACACAAAAACCAGCCTGCAGGAGCAGATGCATTGAATTAGTCTTTGTGCAGCTCTTCTTTCTTATGCTTTCCCATTCTAAAACTAATGTTGTCAGAGCTTTAATTTGGTTTAAGTCTCCTGTAACCAATTCCATGCTAACAGGTTTTGATTTCTGGCATATGGAACATTTTAGTTACTCCCGATTGTTAGCATTATGAATAATGAACCCACCTTTTAACTCTTAAAATAAAGTTTGGCAGTGCAGTAAGTGACATTCTGTTTGCACAGAAGCAGAGAATACAAATTACCCTAAATCAGGTAATGGGAAGCTGATGTATGATGATTATGTTGTTCCATCACCCACTTTTGAGTAGGTTGTGCAGAATTGGTAATTCGCTGCATGATCTCCCTTTTAAATCACTTCCTTAATAAACATGTAACAACACTAGCCTGATGTAGGGCACAGCATGACTCTGTGCTTAATCTATATTTTACAAACCAGCAATACACCACAAGTAATGAAAAGGTTTGTAATGTCAGCGCTTGATTCCGACTATCAGGGAATTGATGTCCGTAGAGTGTAGGGTAACATCGACAGCTGGAGGATGGAGCAGGTTGAGAATTGGGGTTTCTGCTGATGAATATCATGTACTATTGCCCAGGCAGTGTGAAGGCTATTGTAACCTAGGTTAATGGTGGATGCCAGGCAATTTGGCAATTGGAACAATGGGTGGGGGCTTTGGATGGCAGCAGTTTGCCATCAGCTACCTTCTCTCTTGCTTGTCAGTGCTCTTTAGGTCTGGTACTCTGCAGGGTGGTCCTGCTAAAGGGTCAGCCTTAACCCTTCACAAACAGCGAGAAACGCATTTGTGGAGGAGCTCTGAAAGGCACGAACTGGGAGGGAGGACTTTGTGAGTCTGAAGAGGGCTTGGGAGCCTTTGAGATTTCTTTTTTTGGTGCAAGATAATTTAAAATTATTCCTTGTACTAGAGGGGAGAGGGCCAGAATGAGAAAACAGACAGAAGAAAAACAAAATAATTAAAAACCAGAAAGTTGACGGTCACATTGCTTGCAAACCCAGTTTGAACCTAGTGCATGCTCAGTCTGCAGAGCTGCATGTTTCCTTGCCCTGCTGACTCACCTGGAGTAACTCCATGCACAACACTTATTTTACTTAAGGTGGCTTGGTGGGATTATAAGGGTGTTAGACAAAGCAAATCCATGATATTTTAGAAATATTTCTGTGGTTAAAATTAGCAGCGGAGCTGGTGTGTGTTAGAAAGGAGATTGGCATTTACTGGACTCATTCTGGTAAATATACAGTGATCCAGCAGAAAGTTACAGTTAGGCCTTGAGGAAGTGGGCTGTGAACACTGAGAGGCTGGACTCAGGTAACACATTGCAGAAATGACTCTGGGAGTGAACCTCCCTCTTTACAACAAAATCTTCAGGTTTTGCTCTCTTTCTTATATTGTTTTTAAAGGACTTTTCTGGAATTAAAAATGAAAATAATAGGCACATTCTTCTGTTGTAAAGATGGGATGAGAACCTTTAATAGGGCTAGAAACTACAGACCTATTAAAGATTACATTTACAATTACAAAGCTGTTCACGGGAGAATTAATTGCTCAGGAGTAGCCAGCACCCATTGATTTGGGCGCTTGGGCATAATAGAGTCAAGTCTCCAGGCTGTCACATTCATGCTCACTCTTCTCTTCCTCCCTTCTCTGAGAAGCTTTTCATTGCCAAAGCTGATAACCCTGACAAAGCTGAGAACCACAACGACTCTTTGCAAGAAGTGTTGGGGCAAATCTTCATCCCAAACCCAGTGTCCTTGCATGGTCCTTCAGACCCAGTGCTAAAGGGAGTCATTGTGTCTCCCACTGATCTCCCTAGGGACAACTTCTGAGAACACATTTCCAGCTCGGAAAGCAATTACCTGGGGTCACTGCAGTGCTTCCTTGGTCGGGAATTACTCCTGGGCAGAGGATTCAGTTCCTGGGTCTCACTATGTGTCTGATAACAGCACCTTACCTTTCAATTAAAGTAGAGTTGATGAAGATTTGTTTTGATAGCTGAGCAGAAATGAAGGGGATGCAGTTTGCGCTGCTTGTTCCTTCTTTCCATGCAGCACAGCTTTTTTTAGCTTTCCTTTACCCTGGCCCTGTGTGCCTGACTGTTCCCAGTATCATGATGCTCTGCACCCACATTTCCACAAGGGAGTTTATCCATCCTTTTGCTGGCATCCTGACACAGCTACCTGACTTCTGATACACTGGGAAGTGAAATGGTTTCCCTGACAGTGCAAGGATGACAGCAGATTTTTGCAAACAACCCTTCCATTGCTCATGGAAATCTGGGCTTCAGATTTCAGCAGTTTTATTTCCCAAAAGGGCCTTTCCCTGTAGATAGGCAGAGAGCAGTAAGTTGATGGAAGACACACAAGAGATATTTAACTCCCTGCCAGCTTACTCTAATGGTCTGCACCAATGTGCTACCTTGAGAAAAAAAAAGAGGGGGGGTGGAAATATCAGGCAATCCGGTTTGTTTTCATTTAGAGGGATAAATGGAGACATTTTGAGAGATTAAGTGAATATGCCTAAGGCTGGGAAGGGAGTCTGACCGGAGCTCAGACCTGAATTTACTGTTGCCAGGTCATGTAACTCGAGCTCAAGACTTTTTCTAACCTTTGAATAAAGCATCTTTAAAGCCAAACAGTAACAGTTTTTTCTGGCATGGCTTCTTTCACATCATTCTAGTAACTGAAGGATATTAGAAAGTGTAAGAATAAACCTGGGTCACAATATCCAGCCTTTTCCTGAAGTCTCATAGTGATTTTTGGGAACATAATTTCTATTTTATCATGGTTTAAAAGCAGCACCTGCAGAGGGTTTATTTCTTTGTAAATGCTAAATCTAATGTTTCAAAGAAAGCTCATGATGAAATGAAAAGGAGACCAGAAGGGTAGGTAGCTGTCATTAGCCTTAAGATTGTTTATGAAAACCCTAGATGACCTACAGCTTTAAATGACATTGATTGGCGTACTTTAACTTGGTACTAATGGACTAATGACTTGCAAAGCTCTAAACATTCAAAGAGAAAGAAAAAAAAAAAACAAACCCTAGCATCTGTGAAAGATGTTGATTAAAATCTGTGGTATTCAGCTGACTTTTCCAATAAATGTTAAATATGCAGGACACTGCAAAGAATTGTAGTTGTTGCTGTCTAAAAGAAAAAAAAAAAAACATTCCTCAAAGTCTTTTGTTTTTAGTGCCAGGAATGCCACACTGAAGGTGAATAGTTACAGCTGTAGCCTCTCGACTAGAGACAAACCTTGCTGCAATTAAACAGCACACAGTGTCTGAGCAATCCCTCAAAATCTTGACTCTTAAGGGAGGAGTGCTGAGGGAATACAGCAAAAATAAAAAATTATAATTTAAAAAAAAAGCAGAAACCCCTTCCTCCTCCTGCTGCAGAATTCAACTCAGCTAACTTTGATTCTTGTTTTCCTCCCTTAACTCAGTTGGATGCTTGAGATAAAAGGGAGAATAGAATTTGCCTTAAATTTCCAGTATAGTGGTTGCTGTTTCTTCTTCTGCTCCTTTTATTATCCTGAGTAAAATGTGCCACCACAACAATCCTTTTGAGACATGAAATACTGCTGAAAGGTCACTGTTTAGAGCACAGCCAATATAGCACGAGACACTGCTAATCTATCAGTTCTGTGATGAATATGTTGACAAGGAGCTGAATTTTAATAATTAATCATGATAAAACTAAAGCAAGTTAATAATTTAGAGTCTGATAATGGAGAGTAGTGTGACTCCTTGAGTAGGCAGTTTCTGTTAAGTTTCACCTCTGTTAATTTTAACCAAAAGGAGCACTGTCACTTTTAATTATGAACAAGAAGCTCTCGGAGCTGTAGCGATGTCACAGAGGAGGTCAGCTCCAGAACACGTTAAGAGCTCCGAGAGAATTTGGGGAGTGCATACAAAGCACTCTACCTGGTTAGTTCCTCAGGCTGTATGTTTGCTTTCCCATACCAGTATGCTAACGGAGAACAAGTAAGCGAAATGGTAAAAAGTGAATAGACAGAAAGTGGATATTTGTCATCCCAGATATGTCAATCATGAATGATCAGTGTGAAGCCCTGAGCTTACTGTCAGTGGTGGAAAAATTGTTATCACTTCTGATGGAACCATTTATAAGCATCTTTTCACCAAAATGTTCTCATGACGTATCCATCATTGCAATGTCCTCCTCTGAAAATGTTCTGGGCTCCTAAAGACATGAGGTGTAGGTACTTATACTTTTGTTTGCCTCTCCAAAAACTTTGTACTTTTTTATTTAAATAACCCATGTCAACAGAAAGAGGGTAACTGTTTGTTGAGATATTTCTCCAAGCTCTGCAAAAATCAGTACCTGGCTTAGAGAGGACATAATGATATTCTGGTGGAGGGAAGGATGTATGTGGGAAGGGAAGTGTTTATGCACCCTGAGCCTGCAGCCCTACTCCATGCTGCCCCAGCAGCCACAGTGGGAAGAGTGTGGTGCTGCTAGTGGTGGAAGCCCACTAGAACCAGGGAAGGAGGGAGATCTAGGGTGCATAAGGCAGGAAATCAAAGGAATTCAGGCCTTCAGCAAGCTTCAGGAATTCTGCTATTGAGGGAATATCCCAACTGGTAAGTACATCTTCCTTTCTTAAGGCTGAGCGTGCTGGTTTGGGACATTACAGTGTGTACTCCATGTAAGATTGCCAGCATGGCATTAGATGCTGCAGTGCCTGAGCATTTACTTGTGTTTCCTGCTGCTTATGGTAGGAAATTCTTGGAATGCTGGGACTACTGAGGCACCTATTCAGTTATCAGAAGCATTTGGCAGGTTTCTAAGGGCAGCCACTGTAGCTGAAATGTTATTTTAATAATTTTACAAAGCTCTTTGATAAACAGACGTTGACATTTCTAAGGAACCCTGTTCTCTTCACCCTTATGGCCGTCAGAGTTGGCTAGTGGGGAGGAAACACCTCACATAGCGTGGCTCAGGTTACACAAATCAGATGATTTAACAGACTTTTGAATGTTCACTGTTTAAATAGCTGCTTTTGTTCCAGGCTTGGCCAAGTTTCCAGAGGGCTGCCTTTCTCCTCTTAACTGTCTTGTTTGCAAAGGTTGGCTGTTCATGTTAAAGGCACATTGGCGTGGTTTTAAAAAGAAGAAATAATAAAGCAGGGCACTAAGTAGTTAAAGTATATGGCATGTAATATTCAGAGTTACTTTACTTGGCCTCAGCACTGTATCAATGGCAAAAAAATTAACACCAAAAAAATGCATGCAAAGAACGTTTGCTTCTGAGAAGAGCTCCGAGCAGTACCCGCTTGCCACTCTTACATCTCCGAGTGTGTGATCTTGTCTCTGCTAGTTGTTTGTTTTGGCCTGACTCCAAGGGATTCGTACTACAGGCTGTTTTGTCACTACAGTTGACATAACTCACAGTTTTTCTCTTTGGTCTTTCACTAGAGAGAATCGTATTTGTTGTACTGCATGGAATAACTCCATCTCACCATAGTTTCATGGCATGTTGTGTTGATGTGTGATGAAGGCACGTCCTGTCATGATTTTATGTCATTATATGACAAGACACCTTCCCCATAAATTAACACATTTTGGATAAGTTGAAGCACTAGGTCAAGTTAGTCCATTGCAAAGTTTCAGGAGTCCAGGAGACACAAACTAGTTCAGAATAGTAACAAAGCTTTAGACTAACTTTGTGGGATGTGACATATTCCTCATAAAATGAAGATTGTCCCATGAACTTCTTTGTAGACTATCTTTGCATCATATCTCAGCCTAAGACTGTAATTAAAAATGTTCCTGAACTGTCTAGCAAGCATGGGTGATGAAGTACTTGTGACTTAGGCCTCCTTTCCTCAAAAAGCAAAATTCACATATATCTGCACACATATCTGTCTGATTTCCAGTTTACTTGAGAGAAAGGGGTCCCCAGATGTCTGTATGTCTTACTCCCTAAATCCATTATCTGGCAGTGTGGTGTACTGTAGCCAACGTATGGATATTTGAAAGAATGGCAGCATCCACTGCACCATGGGAATCCCTGATCCATAAATTGTTACATTTGTGTGTAGCAGCCCTGCTGAATAAAGCAGGGCACTTAAGGTGTGGACAGAGAATATTACCTGGCAGGAAGAACAGAGACATGCCTGTTTTATAGTAAATCAGAATTAATCGCCCATGTCCTCAATAAAATGTGCTAGCACCTCTGAAGTTGTAGGTGAACTGTTTGCAATTATAGACAAATGTCTACATGAAAGGGCCAGATCTGCTTCAGATGCCTTGAGAAGCTTAGTTACTTAGCACCAGACATGAGAGCTGTCTGTATCTCCGGGGTCACCAAATTTGTCCCTTTGTGTTAATGCTATCACCTACTGCCTTGAGGTAATTTCATATGTCATTACTTGATTACTGTAGAATTTTTATTATAATTCACTCATCTCTACATTCCAGCTCAAATTAGACTGCATATCATATACCTTTGTATTTGTTATATCTATAGAAGGAAATAGTGGTGTCACATTTTTGTGGGATGATTCCAGTCAGCAGACATCAGCTTTCCTGCTGTAGGCTGGAGGAAGGATAATATTGTTTTCTCTCTTAAAAACTCATGCTTTTGAGTTAATTTCACATATACACATGCAGAAAGTTTTTGAGAATCTTACTGTTTTAAAATGTTGAGTATTTTTTGTAGATGGCAGAAATGAGCTGAAAGTATAAAATTACCAATTCTCCCGCCCTGCTAGTTTTCCTTCTTGACAGTCATATAAAACTCTTTTTTTTTTTTTTTAAATCTGGCTCTGTTCTTACTACATCACATCAATAGCTACTTACATCTTCAATGTAATCCATGCACAAGAAGACACATCCAGTCTGTCTTGTTCATGATTTATTGTAAAAGGATTAGATATTAGGTGTTTTTTTCAGGCCAGCAAAAAGTCCTTTCACCTTAACTCCTCGTATCTAGTAAATAGCTTTTCTCAAGTCATTCAGCTAGTAGATGTTAATATTGCTGGTTGCATTTTGGCTTCCATTATATTTTAAACAATGGATATCACATTTATTCCTTCCCTAAACAAATGGTGCAATGAAGTAACCTGTCCTACATGACTTAAACAAAAGTAATGACAAGGGAGTTTAGCATTTAGGAGCTGACAAGCTTG
The DNA here is from genome assembly GCA_020086605.1 of Lanius collurio. Taxonomy (NCBI): domain Eukaryota; kingdom Metazoa; phylum Chordata; class Aves; order Passeriformes; family Laniidae; genus Lanius; species Lanius collurio. The sequence continues at coordinate 21,465,382 of JACBWW010000015.1, forward strand.
CTTTAGGATTGAGATGAATCACTGGGTTTATATGATAACATTACTTCTTCTCTGCCTGCTGCACTGATCTGCAGCTCAGAGGTGACACTTGGGGAGACCTGATCCCTTGGGTGCCCTGTGACTCATTCACATCTTCCTCTATTCAAAGTGGAAGCCTTCTGTTATCTGCCTGTGAAATGAACGTTGAGAGAAAACCCAAAAGGGCCCGATCTCGCAAAGTGCTAAGCAGAACCCAAAGCCTTACATTCCCTCAGCTCCCCAGTAATTAAAATGCTCAGGTTTGTTCATTAGGAATGACAGCAGTGGAGAATATTGTCAAGTGCTCATTTCTGATTTACCTTTTTCTGTCCGCTAGTTGATCCCTCATTTTTGTTTGGTTGCAGCTGCAAGGCTGATGCACTTTATCAGTAAAAAGTAAAGCCTGTTCTATGAATCACCTAAAGAAAATGTCAGTAAATTTCTTATGGGATTTTATCTGTTTTAAATTACTTTCATATGACTGAAGTTATATGTTGAGCTAAGAAGAAAAAAAAAAAGCAAATTGACAGTACCTCTGGCCATTTTAAGATATCTTGTGGGGAATTTAATGCTTCTTTTACAATCTTTGGGAGACTTCTGCTTGGGCTGATCATAAAAGAACAGTGAAGTAAAGACCCTGTAACCAGCAGTTCAAAGAAGTCAGGGTTTGCTTCCTGTGGGCTCAGAGCTATTGTGGTATAAGTGCCTTTCTATCACTGGTGGTCACAGGTTACTCCTGAAAAAAACCACACTTCGTGTAGGCTAAAGATGTGCTCCTAACATTTTCATTTTAAGAGAGGTAAATGTTCTTGGGGTTTTGTTTGCCTGTACTTTACAAAGGTGTTTTAGTTTTGATTTTTAAAGAAAGTAGCAGGGCCAGAAGTGTTTCCATATGCTGCAACATGGAAGTGAAAAGTTGCTACTGGTGAATTACTATCATTTGCTGTGGGATCTACCCAGAGATGCCAGGGTGGCATGATTTCTTCACTGCAGAGCTCCCCAAGTCAGTATAGGCGCAGAGAAGAAGACAGGCTGGAGCAGATAAAGAGTGTGAAAAAGAAAGCCAACTCTGCTTGCTGTAATATGGCACAATTGTTTCTTAAGGGTATTTCATGGGTAATGAAGCTAAACAGCTTAGTTTCATTATCCAAGCTGAGATAAATGCATGGGGAATACATTTCAGAACATCATCTAAGCCTCCATGTGATTTAAGTCTCCCGTCAAGTCACGGTCTGTTCAACACAGCACCACATTCGTAGGACTTGGACTTTTAGACACAATTAAAACTTCAGTTCCCAAAGGTATGTGAAATCTAAATTTTTGTGAAGGATTTAGGGATTGCACAAATAAAGATGTTTCCCTGACTAATTAGTTTGGGATCCCTGTATGTCCCATCCCACACACTGTACAGGGCTTGGGCAGTCTCACTGTGCTCAGAGCTCCCATGGGAGAGGAAGAAGCAAACAGGAGGGTTGCAGTAGCTGCTGAGCTGGCAGCACTGGGTAGTTGGCTTCTGGATCTTCATCTTAGTAAAAGGGTAAAAACAAGAATATTATCTCTCTTGTTGCTTGGAGAAAGGCCCTGTCCCTCTAAGGGTGTCCTGAATATGTGTCTTGAGAATTTTGACTTAACAGCATATCTTATGCAGCGTACACCAGATTGCTTTAAAATGTCTTTCAGCTACAGTCATCCTAGAACAATTAAAAAAAAAAAAAAAAAAAAAAAAACAAACAAACAAGTAAGAAGTGTAAGATGACGTGAAGATGGTAGAGCCCTTGGCTGGTCTCTGCCTGCCTCTTTCCAGCAGAGTTCCTGTCAAGGGTTTAGCCTGTGGTGTTTGTAATGTCCCTTTAAATGTCTTATTCTCTTCAACCCCAATTACTCACTCCAAAGTATCATTTCTGTTTCTTCCTGTTCAGTGTGTGCACTGAGGGAACAGGAAAGGTTCAGTAAATCAAACTAGCAGTCACTGAGGAAACACTCACAGATATCCATGAAAGCAAGATTCAGCTTCACTTGCTTGATAAATTATGTGATCCCGAAGGTAAAACTTTTCTGGTTGGAGCTCTTTGATAACCCCATACTAATTGCTGCTCCTTGCTAAGCCCTGTGCTGTTCTTCAAGCAGTGGGTGGAAAGCAGACGTGTGTGAGAGGCACAGGAGCCATCAGAAGGCTGGCTCATCTGCCCGGCTCATTTGCTCATGTGCCCTTCTATGATCTCAAAAATCTGCTGCAACTCTGCATTCTGAGGAAAAGCCCTAATATGCAAAACAAACATGATGCTGGTGATGCAACATTAAGCGACTGATGATGTTAAGAAATGTACTAATACTCGTGTTTGAGGCCGTCTGGTCTGCTTAAACTCTCCTGAGCCTCTTTAATAGATGAATACTGTGTATTATACAATGAAGTGCTTTAGGATAAAAGTCTTCTTCTTATTGTTGCTACATTCACTGAAATTAATATTTCCTGATTTACATTCCCCCTGCCTCTCTTCTCTTCATATGTATGCATTTATGTGCTCCATGTATATAGATTGGAAAGATAATTTTTTATCTCTTATCTCTCGGGAAAATTATTTTCCCTGAAGATATCTGGCTTTCCCTAATGTGGGCTGGTGGCAGTGACTTAATGAATTTTAGCTTCTTTCCATAAGAACTTTCACCAGAAATACTTCAGTAATAGGATAGTACTGGAATATAAGTGGAATATAAATGTTGCACAGTTGAAGGGGCAGAATTACAAATGTCAGATATTCCAAACTGTTTTGGGATGACTGGATTAATTTGAAACAGAACTTCATTGCAGAGAAACAGCCTGGGGGTGGATTGATCTTGTTTACCTACCGCTATATGTCTCCCATAGTTGTTTGTGCAGAAATTTGCCCATGCAGGACTGTATGCAGTGGGAAGGTTGGCTTGTTTTAGACCATTTGACTGATTTTCTTCAGAGTGTGTGGTTTGTCAAAAAGAAAAAAGAGAAAAAAAGGAAGTATTGCACTGTTCCCTAATCTTTAAAAAGGAAACTCAGTATTCTTTTAAGCCTGAAAATGTTTAGATGCCTCTGTCTTCCTGTAGTGTCCCGGTGTAAATGTTGCATCATACTTAGTATTTTTGATTCCTAAATTGTAGAGGTATCCAAAGGACCTGGTGTAAGAGGTAATATTCATACTGGCATGCTGTGGTGCTGTTTCTCTGTCAAGTTTGTTATTTCTCACATTCTGCTGCAAGAATGTCAAAATAGTGCTGCCACACAGATTCCAGCATCAAAGAGTACTTCCCTCACCCACACACCCTGCTGGGGGCCTTGGGGTAAAAGGGAAGAGAATATGAGTTTCCTTGTGACAACATTATTCATAATGATTTATTCTCTCCATTACTGTGGTTCTTAGAGGCCACATGTAAAGATCGGGGCTTAATTGCACTTGCAGTCACGAGGTGGAGAAAAGCAAGCATCACCCTGAAGACACTTGTTAATAAAAAACCCTTGCTGGTTTCAAGTCAGACAGGTGTGTGAGGTGGAAATGGAGGAGAGAAGGTACAAGAAAGAAATAAGAAGCAAGTTTGCTGCATAGTAAAATGCACAGAAACTAAAGGAAAGTGTGCTTTGCTTTGCACTGAAATAAATCTCACCAGCCTCTGAAGAAGTGTTGAGACTGAGGCAGAGTGGCTGGACCTGATGCTTGCTGAGAGAATTAACAAGCCTGGCAATAAACCCCTGGGTAATAATGACTCTGAAGAGTTACATTTGCTTTGGAATTTACTTTTATAAAAGCATGAAATTTTATGTGTAAACAAGATCTATAACCACCTATATGGAAGTAAAGATTTTTAGTACCTCTGAGAATGAAGGACTGTGTTCTGTATGTTCCAGCAGGACAGAACTTGTATTAAAGCTGTAGGATGAGAGCTCAGTGAGTAATTCAATATTGGTTATTTCATAAGCTTTGTCTTTGGTGAACATAAAATATGATTTTCTTGAATCAATTTATTATATGACCTTTTTTTCCTCTTCTTTTTTCCTGCCAATATGCTTCTGCCACACTTACTGTTAGCATTTCCAAGGTCACCCAGATGCCAAACCAGAGGATGTAGCTGGGATGGGGGAGCATTCCCAGCCTGGGTCAGGCAGGGACCAGCCTTCTGCATTGTCTCAGGAGAGCTTGCCCTCACCACCTTGCTCTGCCCTTCACTTGTGTGAGGACCCACAGAACCGAGTCCCTCCTCAGCAGCTGACAACATTGCAGCTGCTTTCTGAGTCCCTGCAGCTGGCCACTGGGCTCCAGTTGCAGCAGGAGCTGGGAGGTACAGGGATAAAAAAGGAAGGGTAAATCAGGGAAGGGCAAAAGATTTTGTTTTCTGAAGCCTTTTTTCTGTTTCTTTCTTCTGGGAACACTGGGGTCTGAGTTATGTTCAAGAGTAGCACAGATATAGCTGTTGCCTTCAGCAAGAACACGCTGAAAAGCAAACTTGCTGGAATTACACTTTGGTTATTGCTCCCATGAAGCAACAGCCTTGTGAACCCGGTGATAAATCAGGGCCCAAAGCCCACAGCGATTATGAGGTGAAGTACAGAAAAAAAACTGCAAAGGAAAAAGCCAAGACAATGAAGGAGGCATTGATTTGATTTTGATAGCTGCTAAACAAAATGGGCTGACAAAAAACATTAATGCCCCTTTCAGACGCCTCTGTGGGAGGTCAGCTGCCAAACAAGAGAGGAAATGGTGGGGGTGAGTTATGTGTTTGCTATAAGACTGATGACTTCTTATGCTTGATGGAGCCAGACTTGCTTGATAGGGGATGATCTAGCATCTCAGAGAGAGAGCTGGACTCTTGCTTTCTGATGAGGAATCCTGAAGGAGAGACAAGAAGAGTGTTGTTTGCAGTGGGCTGGAAGCAGTTGGCTGTGGGAAGTGCCTGAGCTGTGCAGCTGCCCTGGGAGGCTTGCTGGGATCACCCAAAGATGGGCTGTTCTTAGGCTGGGCACAGCAGTGGAGCACAGCCAGCACCAGTGTCCAGCAGGGTGTGTGGAAGGTAGTTTTGGTACAAATGCTTTGCATAACAATGCCATCTTGCTGGATTTTTGTGGTGGTATTTAGTGTTTGTGTTTTGGTTGCAAGATCAGCCTCTGTTCTCCTACACAGTGAAAATCAGAGATAATCGAGGTGCTACTGTTTGTGTTAAATAGCCCTAAGAATTGTGGGGTTGTGAGAAGCAAAGAAGCAGGATGTGGTAGGGCAGTGGGGAGGAATCCTTCTCAGGGAGTGCTTGTGGCAAGTTTACTTGTTAATCTTCCTCATTTTGGTTTTCCTTCATTCCTCCAGGATCAAAATATTCCTTTTTGGGTCCGTATGCATTTACAGACTCGTTTAAGACTGTAAGCAATCTCATTCCTTCTCAAAATAGTTTCCACCTTGTCCATGATTAGAGATGTCATTTGTATCACAGTTAATATGTAAAAATTTTTGCCAAATAAGTAAGATACTGTTTGGAGATAATGGGACCTTTCTGCACAAACTCAAGTTGTTTCAGTAAGGGAGAAAGAAAGAGAAGCTGCAGATGGAACATTTTATTATTGACAATGGCTAGTGAAGATGGCTAAAGCAGGATGCTCTCTACAGAACTGGTTCTTTCTTCTGCTTTAATATCTCTGTGGCTGGCAACTCGAAAAACCCAACTAAGTTCTGCCGTAATCAACAGACATGAAGTTTAATTACAATGTAATAAAGATAGCTTAGCTAGTTTTCAAGTGGTACTTAGCTGATTGGATAAAGGAAGCCTGAAAGAATATTTTTCTCATTCATTTTCATCACATTCTTTCACATTATGCACCACAGAAAATTGTTTGCAGTCTATCTTGTGTGAGTGACAGAATATCTTAAAACACTGTGAATTTTGATAGCAACTCAGTGTTGCCTTGTGGGCTAGAGACCCAAATTTCAAGATCCAGTAACCCTAATGGGATCTTTGTTACTACCACTCTCATCTACTTTTAAATGCCCAATTTGCTCAATTTCTTGTAAAAAAAGATAACCTACAGAAGGTTGCTTGAAAAAAAAATTCTTTGACTGCACACAACTGATGTAGAAGTCTGAAAATTACTAACAGAGGCAACTTAAATGAGATTGCTGAGTGTTTTCCTGGATATGCTACCAAAAAACCTAAATGATGACTTCTGACTGACCAATGGGCTCTTCCTTGGCAGAAAAGCTGACTTACAGGATTTCTCTGTGATCCTCATCCTCTCTTTGCTCCTGACTATCCATTTCACCAGATTTTTCCATCTTGCTTGTGTCCACATTAGTGTTTCGAGATGATGCAGTAACCTTCCTGACATGATCTGAGTCACAAAGCTTTGGAAGACAATAAGAGTTGTTTTTTTTTTTTACCCATATCACTTCCCAAATGCAGTTTGTAGTAAAAGATCAGAAATTGTCAGTGTATCCAGGCAAACAGTGATCTGTTTTCGGCATGCCCAGGTAATGGAGACAACACTGTCTTAGGCTCTGAGTGCCACTGGTGCCTGCTCTAATCCCCCTCCTTTTGACAGTTATCTTTATCCTTAACCCTGCTGCCACTTGCTGGGTTATTCTCTTTTCAGTTTTCATTGCCTTCCTTAAGCATCTGATAAGCAAGCATCTTCTACAAGTGTACACAATTGCTGGCTTCTAGGACTTTTATTTCGATTACTTGCATCAGAACAATGCTAATGAGGTATGAAATCACGCTGACCAGGAGATGTTTCCTAAGCAAATTCTGCTCCAAAATAAGCAGGCATCTGTGCCTGATGGAGCAGTGGAAGTTGCATGGCACAAGGAGGGCCTTGGAGAGCCATATGTTTGAAGGCTGGTGGTGACATTTCTGCTTTTCTTCCTTATATGGTTCATTACTACAGTTTGTTTGCTTTCTTAATTGCTCTCTCTGTTTCTGAGTCTCTGTGGACTGTAATGTATGTAAAACAATGTGTATGATTCAAGGAAAATCAAGGGTTTGACTGTCTTGCTGCATATACCAATATGTGGAATACTGTGAACTACAAATTAAAGGAATCTACTGTATGTTTAACTAAATCCTAAGCCAGTAGTAACTTAAATCCTTTGTTCTTACTATAATTTAATATTTCATAGCAGCAGATTTGCTCTATAGCAGTGTAGTGCCTAAGGCACTTGCACAAGAGTGCACGCACCATAGCGGTTCCAGCAGAAAAGAGCTTGCTTTGTATAAGCAGGCAAAAAGTCTGGGGAAAAGGGAGTATTTTAATTCTTATTCCACAGAAGAGGCAGACTGAAAAATTAACAGCCCTGCCTGTAATCTCCCAGGGTCTTCACAGATGTGGTGGTGATTTAATCTCCTGATTGTGATTTTCATCACAAATTCTGAACTAATCGATAACATGTTTATTTGCCATCCCATAATTGCAGCAGTATTTTGTTGTTAAATACCCTGCAGTGCCATTAAAAACTAGATTATTTAAGAATTGTAACTAACACGGGCACTTGAGGCATTTAGAAAGGAAATAGTGTGTGAGCTGTTCGATATAAGTAACAATAAAGCAAAGTACTTGATTATCCAGTGATTCAAACCTGAAATCCTGCCTGAAGCACTTTGGAGAAAGCCTGACAGTGTCATACCACCACAGCACATCCTCTTCACTGCTCTGCAGGGCACTGTAAAGTGGATGCGGAATGAAACAAAAGATTAAAGAGGAAAAATAGACCTGGGCTACCTTAATCTGAGTCCCAGAGTGAGAACGTGCCCCTGTGTCCTCTGACGCCCTGAAACGGAGGCACAGCACAGAAGGGGAAATTCACAATGGCAAATTGCAGCTTTGAAACTCCAAATTCAGCATTAAAGAAAATTGAAACGTGGCTGAGTAGGCTGGTGGCCCACTGGAGTAATCACCTGCAGCCGTGTTTTCAAACAAAAGCTCAGATGAAAGCCAAAGGGTGACCAACAAAGGGACAGAAAGCTAATTTTCCACCTACCTTTTTGTTATAAATAGTGATAAACTCTAACTCCTGGTCCTAGAGGCACAACACTGCAAGAAAGTGAATTCTGTGGCTAGATATGATGTGTTAATACACTCTGAGCAAAACAAAAAACATGTTTGTGCCCCCCCAGCTCCTCCTCCCCCCAATCAGGTTAAAACACTGGTACTGTATCAAGATCCAAAGAACTGGAGCTGACCAGCTAGGCAAAGATTTAGCCAACACGGGAAATGTCTAAAGATAGTTTTCCGAGTTCCAGCTGTTAAAAAAAATTATGAACTGAGCTGACATATGGATATCGCAGAATTGTTTCTGCTTTCTGCATAGGAATGGGGCTTTTAATTGGGTTTTCAGTGTATGTGCTTACTGTTAGAATTGTGTTTGGATAAACCTGCTGGGAAGTTTGTTTCTAATGTATTGCTTTAGCAATGTTCTTGTTTTCTAACACTCTGGTAAGATCGATTTTTAATGGCTTTGAAAGCACTCAAGTAATTTTATTTACAACTGTGAATGAACATTTTGGGGAACTGTTCTTTTTTAGTTGCCCTTTTTCCCATTTGATTATCAATATGATGGAGATAAGAAGACAAATCCTGTTCATCTCCTATTGATTTTGGACTAAGTGAGCAATCAGCCCCTGTAACTCTACTCCTCCACATGCTCAAATAACATCTGTAAAAGCAGAGATGTAGTAACAGTTGTGAAGGCCAGATACAGACACACCACTTTTGCAGGGGAAGCATTTAATAGAAAAAGGGGAAATGAAGTGAGTATAGCAAGTAGTTTGGGAAGGTTAACTGAACTATTTGCACTCTTGAAAACAATAGTAAATGAAAACATAATTATTCTCTAAACCATTGTGGGAACTCCTCTGTCAAAAACTTGACTGGAGTGTATGAAGCAATTAGTGCAAATATACTACAGCATTAGGGAGCACAGGCTTTTTTTTTTTTTTTTTAATTTTACAACAATAGAAGAAGCCAAATACTCTTATATATTACATTAATGAGATAGAGTGCTACTTTTAATGGAGCCTCTGTGCTCTGCACTGCACTGTATGCAGATTTGCTAGTTAATAAGCCCGAACAGTGTTTCTGCTCATGGAAAATGAATCCGAAATGTTTGTCAGATTATCCGTTTGGCATGCCTGACTGGTGTCTGGAGTGGCACTTTGCTAATGTGCTATTACTCAGTGTCATTAACCCACAGAAGTGATTGAAAGGCGAATTTATATTTGCATCATGCTGCTTAGAACAGGCGGTGCTCTGGATTAATCCGGTGCCCTGTGAAATGGTTCTGCACAGGATAAAACGAACCGAGCATCTCACAAAGTGCATATCCCTAACTCTTGGTAGCTTTTTTCACTAGAGGAGTGTCCTGTTGAGAATATGGTAAAATGCAGGCATGAAGTTGCCTGTGGGAACGTTTGTTTGTTAACTGTCTGTTCAACATGGTTAGAAATCCAAAGTTTTTGTAATTCCTGTGAAAAGCTTCTGATTGCTTTACCCATCAGCGTTAAAATCACATAAAATATTTTGGCAGCTGCATTACATGTAAATAGCTTTGAAATATTGCATTAAAAAGGGGGGATTGGTCTGGGAAATGCAGAGCTGTTTTTTTTTTCTTATTGATTAGGAAAGTGTATCTGTTTGCATGCAAGTGGATTACTTTCATCCTACAGCATACTTCCTTCTCCACTGAAAATGAACAGGTCTTATTTTCTTTTTGTAAGTGAAAACATCATTGTTAGTTTGTTTAGGGTTAGATAGCTGCTTTTTTTGCTTGTTTTTTTGCATGCCATGATATTTTTATAAACAATATTATTTGCAAACAGTTTTTAATGAAGTATACAAGTAAAGTCCTCGTCTTTTCATTTGTGTGAATATTGGAGCTGAAATGATATTTTCTATTACCTGTTCAGGAGTGCAAGGAGATCCAAACCTTTAAAACAGAATGAGTTCTTGCTTTTCCACTGAAAATGTGGAAAGATGAGGGAAGAGAAGGCAACTGTAATTGTTCTGTATTTCTCTTGATTTGACTTCTTTCTTTTTGGTTTTGCATCAAAGCTTGAGGCTTGAAATAATTTGTTTTCTGATTTTTTGAGTGTTTTTCCCTTTTAATTTTATTTTTTATGTAGTCTTAAAATATAGGTATATTTTTCTATGTAAAAAGGCAAAAAAATTCTTAGCATTTTTGCATCGTGCTTCACAAAAGACAGAGGAGTGTGACACACCGTGCTAATCAGCTTTTGACGAACCACAGAGTTGGAAATGTTTTCAAAACCCCACTGAATGGGGGTTTTATTTCCTATTTTGACAGCTCAGGTCTCCCACTCAATCTGCAGACAAAATGCCCATCGCCCCAGCAGGTTTTACCCGCGTAACTGCGCGCTGGGAGCCTGCACCCAAACAGAACTGGGAAAGAAAAGAGAGAAAGGTGTAAGTGAAGAGTGTGGCATTAACGAGTCATTGTGGCGAGGAGCGCAGAGCTGATCCTGAATGAGAGGTGTCAGGGTAATAAATGACTTCTGAAAGCCGCGGTGACAGGCGAGTGTCCCGCATCGGGGTGCGGAGCTGTGCACGCCGGTGCTGTGCCCTGCGTGTGCGGGGGCACGGCTTGTCCCACATCTCTTCGGGAAGATGCACATTCTTACCCATTTCTCTTGCAGTAGGGATTAGTGCTGTTTCCATTTGTGCAGTTCAGCCCTTTTCCAGGGACTTGAAAAATAATGGGCTCGCTGTTCTTCTCAATTAGTCCTTTATTTTCTTTAATCAGATAGAGATCAGTTTTCTGTCGTCATTCCTTAATAATAAAAATGCTCTGATGAGCCTAATGGTTATAGTAATTTGACCTCAAATCCAGGAGAAATCACCCCTGAATTTTATTGTTCAAAAAAGGATAAATGCAATGCAACCTTGAATGTCTTTCCAGTCGTTGATTAGCTGTGTAGCCTAAGTACTGGGATTCTTCTGTGTGTTATTTTTGCTGTTATTGGGGAGTAAAACAAAGGAAAGAAATCCCGAGGAGTTCATCTACATTGACACGTTAGATTACAAGAGCTTCTCCAGGGCATTTGTTCATCATGTATAGATAAATTCAATCTCTCTCTCCTTTTCCTGTAATGGAAAGATTGCTGCAATGTGGGAGTTAATTAGCAGAGCTGTTTATGAAAAGGAAAGGGGGTGTGGAGGGGGGCTAGGCATGGATAGATGGATGGATGGGTTGATGGATGAATAGATAGATGCTGGAATGATTTTAATTTGTTAAAAAACCCAAGTGTACAGGAGATTGCAAAATTTGGAGTTTGTCCATATTCATAAAAACAAAATACTTCTGTCAGCCTTGGAAAAGCATTGTACAGTGGATATTTTTAATTTTTCTGTGTATACATGTGTTTTTGTTAGCTGAAAACACTGTCTGGGCATTTTATAATTCTCACTAAAGAGCAATTCCCTTCATGTTGCCTAATGGAAGCAGGACGGGCAGCACAGAAAAATGAAGGAAAAACAGCTATGAAGTTTAAGTAATGGTTAAGTAGAACCTGAACTGGTGGTGTAGTCTGTTAATTGAATTGTTAATTCAATGAAGAAAATATGTGTTGTAATAGGTTTCATAAAGAGAAGGCAATGCTATTAATTTTGCCTTTTTTTTTTTTTTGAGGCAAAACTGGGTCATATTTCAGCACTATTATTTTGTATGTTACTCAATTTGGAAAAAGTTACAAACTTCAACAAATACATTTAATTTTCTGCATTTCACTCAAATGGGTATAAGGCAGGGACCTTCTCCTATTTTTACTTTAATGAGTAATTCTGATACAAATCTGAACAGATTCAGGCTTTTTTGTTTCTGATGGGTCACCATTCCTGGTTTGCATCCACAAAGGAAGCATCCTTGTGGTCCAGCACAGTATTTTGCTACTTGGATTTCCATTCTTCTGCTCTTATGTTTAATTCATTTTACCTGCCTTTTAAATAAAGCCATTGTTACAAAAATAAATCTAAAAATATTCAGTAGCTACTGAAGTTAAGGAGTGAGCTCATGAAATAATTTATTCCCATTTTAACTTCATTTATGTAAATATATATTTTTAAGAATTGGTTGAAGCCTTTTTGTTAGACTACATACATATATATAGGTTTAGCTTAGTCTTTGACTTAGAATTGCTTTTTGTTACAAATTTAAATGTTTAAAAGTATGCAGAAGTCTTCGGAACACTACAATTATTTGTAAAACCCATTAGCAGGATCCGTATAGGTAACATTCCTATGGGCTTTAAGAGGGAAAGTGCAAGGTTTAAAACCAAAATGCAGAAAAAATTCATTGCCAATGAGCCTGTATGCAGTGATGTATGTAAACATGTCAGACAAAACACATTTTGAGATTGCACAGAAATACTTTGTAACCTGCCGTGAGATGAAATTAGTTGCCTTATTTTGTGTTGATCTGGAAGAGACTGCCCTACTGAACATGAGACTAGCATGTCCCCCAGCCTCACAATTATTTAATTCTGTAATGTAATGAAGAAAATAGTATGGCTGTGCTCAGGTGAAAGTTGAAGTACTGCTTAGGGAAGATGTTCAAGAGGAAAGAGGACATTTTGCCCAAAAGTGAACCTGCTTGTTCTGTTCGCTTCTCCATTGCCCCTAATTGAGGTCTTGGAAATTTGTAGTTCTTCATGCCCTAGGCTGAGCCACACCTCACTTAGAAGCACCAACTCCCCCCAAGCACATCTTCTTTTGAAACAAACATCTCCTCGTGGCTTGTCAACGCTTCCCCTGTTCATGCTGCTCTCAGCAAAATCTTTGTTTAGGGAGCCTGTGAGATGTCCAGCTGCCCATGGCCTTCTCACAAAAATGTGTCTCCCATTTATCCCATGAAGTTTTCAGTTTCCTAAAGCTGCCTGCAAGGTCATCACTTGGTCACACTCAGCACATCTATACACTGACCATCATCAACAAATTGTGCCAAGTCCTCCACTTGCTTTCTATACACAAATAGAAGCAGAGAAAGGGAGAGTCTTTCTACTGGGGTCTTGCCTCCGATGGACTTTTGGCAGATTCACAGTGAGCACTTAGATGTGGGCCATGTTTTCCAACACTTTTTGTTGATGTCCTTCTCATTAACAAAGGTAAGATCCTGAAAACATTTTCAAGGTAATAAGCTGGTGAAACCCACTTAGAGCAAACATCTCGCTATCGCTTGGAAAACTAAAACAGAGGTGGGGGCTCCTTTCTTTGTCCATATGAGAAACCACCCATTGCTCCTTCTTGAGTGCTTGGGGGGCTCTGTGATTGTTAGATTTTAAATTTTTAATTGTTTTGTTAGCTTAACCTGCAGCTGACCCATACAGATTTCATTCAGAGTGGTGCCACTTAGTAGTAATGCATTTTCTGACACCCTGTAGAAATTATGCTGCCGGCGTCGCAGCCTGGCCCATCAGCCCAGGCAGAGCTTCTGGTGGGCTCATCCCCTGCCGGGGGAAGCCTTGTACAAGGCTGCTCTTTTATTATTTAGCACCTTGTTTATGGCATCGCACTTGAACCCTGGAACTTTTCAAGTCCACTTCCCAGGGGTTCAAGGGCAATTATTAACCCCTGCAATGCCAATAATCCCTAGGAAGCCAAAACTCTATAGGTCTGTGCATGCACCTGGCTGATGGGTACCAGGCATTTGCTTACTGCTTGACAACTTTAAATGAATTTAGCCCCCATTTTCCGTAACTCTCTTAGACCTATCTGTGTGAGTCCCACTGGGGGCCAGACACATCTCTTTGAATGCTCTTAGGTATGGGCATAGCCCCCAAAAGACAAAGCTTCCTTTTGTCCTGGCTCTGTCAGGATTTCACTCTTGATGTCCTAATGCCATCATGTATTTAGGGTCGTTGCCCTCAGAAAGAGGTATTTAGTCTCATTATTTCCAGCACTTGCCAACATTTGGTACCAGTTTCTTCAAGTGGAACTTGTAACAATATCTAAATAAAATATATTCATTAAGATCTAAAGAAGGTGAACCAGTCATATTACCACACTGGTGGCTGCTGACATTCACTGCTCCATGCCTTCTTGCAAATGTGATCCTTTAGTGAGTCAATTTGAATCAAAAAGCCCTAAAACACAATGAGTTACAGTCAAAGGCCTCAGCCTTTGGAACAACCAAAAGAAGGCAGAATTCAGGCTCTCTTTTAGAATGTGTGAGAAATTAGAATATTTTACGTCATGAAGTAGAAAAAACAGATGGATTCATTAACATTTTACTTTGAACTTGAAGTTGTGGCTCAGGAAAGCATCAGGAAAGAAAATAATAATGCCAAGAGAAGCTTGCTGATGAACAAGCTGAGTTCTTGTGGTGGCATGTCCTTCCCTGCGGAGGTGTGGGGAAAGGCAAGCCAGTGCATGAGCATGTGTGTCACTTGTGTTTCAGAAGGGTATCCTTCATGAAGGCCCTGCTCAGGCCCCCAAGGGCTCTCTTTGTAGGGGACTCTTGAAAGAAAAAAGCTCAGACACTTTAAAATGAAGCTGAGTGACTCAAAAACAAACATGGGTGAAAATACTTGAATAAAAAGCCAATCTTGCACCTGTTTCCCTTTTATCTTTTGGCCCCATCTGTGCAATGGAGAATGGTGTCTTTGTACTCAAATGAACTAGATGCAGATGGCAGTCCTATAGTCCTGATGAAGCTGTACTTTGAGATCTTTGCATTTTGCTTGTTTTTCACATTTTTCGCACAATGGCTTAAACTCCCTCTTAGGGCAGAGGTGCTTAAACTCTCTCCTAGGTGCTACCTGCCAGGTGGCTGCAGCAAAACCCTCTTCCAAGCACATGGGGCTGATCCAGACTTCATCTCTGCAGATGCTCACTCTGCCCTTCCCAGCAAAATGGGAAGCTGAAAATGTAAACGGTATGTCACTGGCATGAATTTTGTCCTAAACAGAGCTGTATCTCCCTTAGCTTTGAAACTGTGGACTGTGCGTCAAAATAAAATGTGGCAAGTGGTTATGCAAATGAGGGAGGGAAAATGTGTTATTTCTTAAGTGCGAGATCTTGCAAATGGATGTCTGCAGGCTGACAGAGCCCTGCCCTCACGCTGAGCTCTGAAAAGCTCTGCAAAAACAGGACAGGGCATCTCCATTTACCGGCTTGCAAGATTAAGACTGGTATAATAAGGGGAGGAAAAAAAAATGTGGAGCCATAAGTTAGTTTGGAAAAGTTCTTCTGTAGATAGATTATCATTGCTTCAGAACTAAGTACCAACAGGAAGACACAAAATGATTGCAGTTCCATTTTTAAAGGGATATTAGATGTGAATTTAATCTAACCTATCTCTTTGCATTAGACAGATCATGAATTATCACTGATGATTACTGGAATTCTGCATACACTTTGAAGTACAGACAGGATGCTATGACAGTAAAATTGAGGAGGAAGTGATCACAAACAAGTGGGAAGCTGCCTATCCTGCCTTTATCAAGAAGCAAAACAAACTCCAACTTATTTTAGCCTTGAAAAACAAGTTAGATGGTAAAAAAATCTTTCTGGTGTTGATAATCTTCACACACTTCTACTATTTATATGAACTCTTATATCCAGGATTTTTAACCTCATGACTGTATTCCTCATTCATTTGATAGCAAGTTTATTTCCCAGCTATGTAGTACATATCATAAAATTCATTAAGTAATTGATGGTGAATCAGCTGTGAAAATAAAAATTAATGAATTCCCCATCAGGCAGCTGTTCCCCCCAACCTGACAGAGCAACAAACAGGGAGAGAGAATCAGAATTTACCCTCCTCTGAGTAATTAGGTGTTGGTGGTTTACAAGGTAGCATTTTCACTTCGATGGCTAAAATCTTTTCTGTTCAGATTTGCTGTGGCATTTCCCAGGGTCAGCTGGCAGAAAAGCTGTGCACTTGTGGTTTATGACATACGTGATTTGCACTGCAGTTTTGTTAATGCTGGAGACCCAGGTTAGGTCAAGTTTTAAATAAAGAGGGATCTTGAGGGAAAGAAACACTTTTGAGACCGATCATCGGATCTTTATATTGCCTTTTCTGTTTGTGTTTTACACTGCAAAAAAAAAGGGGTTATTTCCCACTTTTCAAAATGGGAAAATAATGATGGAGTGTGTTTCAGTGCCCTGACATTGGATAGAGAGACATGTCTTCAGTTCTATCTTGCTCATGGTTTGCCAAGAAAAGCAAACCTCTCCTAATCAACTAGAATTTGATAGTGTTTATTCTTTACATCAAATACTTAAATTTTAATTTTTTAGCTCACAGGACTATTTTGGGAATATAATTATTAATATTTATTCATTTAATTTTCTTTCATTAAAACAAACAGATAACATTTTAATTTTTAATACTACCTCTGGTGTACCTAGTACTAGCGGGAACATAAGGGTGCTCCTGGGAATCTTGTTAAATTTATAGCTGACCTATTCACTATGACTCATCAGTCTTCAGAGAAATTAGAGGTGCATTTTGGCACTCCTTTGTCTAGGTTTTTTTATCTGCAGGAGGGAGGAAAAAAGGGAAGGGAGGTATTTAAACACTTAACAGCTCAGTAACTTCTACAGATCATGAGTGAAAAGCTCATTGCTAAGTGATGGTCAGGCAGTGGTGAATTTGGTCCCATATGCTGAAGGAGAGAAAGGGATAGAGGATAGTCAGGTCTGTTGAGTTGCTGGTAAGTGACTGGAGAAAAAACACCACATGAATGAGAAGCAGGTGTTTTTTGCTTCAGATCGCCTTTCTGAGGATGAGCCCACTTAAAAAAAAAAACAAAAAACACAACAGAAAACAAAACAAAACCATCAAAACAACTGAATTTATATTGAAAATCAAAGTCCTCTTTGGGCACTCAAGTTCATTAAGAACTTATTTGCCTGAACTGCTTTTGCTGAGGTTTCTTGTGACTTGCTGACACCTCCAGAAGTTCCCCAGAGTTCCTAACGATCAGAGAAGTTTGTGCCGCTGGGAGTAATGTGGGAAGCAGAGACCAGATGCAGCCATGATTCCATCCTCCTGCAGTTGGGCTCTGTGGCTTGAGGCATTTCAATGGCCAAACCACAAGGACAGGTGTTTAGAAAGGGCCATGCCTTTGGAGCAGAGCTTTCCTTTGAAACCATGAGTCTTGCACATAAGTGAAGGTAGTATGGCAATTTTTTGTGGACTGGCTGAAGGCAAGGAGGCACTTCAGTGCACACACTCGATGAGAGAAGCTCTTTGGCTAGTGAATCTTTTCTTGGGCATGTCTGTGTGTGCTGGTTTGGAGTTAATTTTTTTCACAGTACCTAGTAACGGATGGAAAGTGGTGAATTAATTCCTTGTTCTGCTTTGCTTGCATATGTGGCTTTCACTTTACCTCTTAATCTGTCTTTATCTCTGCTCAGGAGTTTTCTCACTTTTACCCTTCCAGTTCTCTCTCCCATCCCACCAGGAAAGAGCTGAGTGAGCATCTGTGTGAGGCTTTGTTGCCAGCTGGGGTTAAACCACAACACTGTGAAAATCATGTTGCTAGGTCTGGTTTTCTATATTGATTGTGTCTTCACAGTGTGTCAAAGGTGTCAGGAACCTGAGAGGCTCCTTTTAGTTTTGGTGTTTTTTTTTTTTTTTTTTGCTTAACTTTCAGTTTTTAGAAGAAAAATTAGGTGTTGGTTTTTCTTTGGTTTTTTGTTGGGTTTTTTTCCCCACCTAAATAAACAACATTAACAAAAATGGATCAAGTTTCACAGGTAAATGACTTATATGTGAAAACCTGTAGGGAAATCTGAGGGTTCAAAACTTATCTCTCTTAAGGAAATGGAAAGTAAATCTACAGTGTGGGTATGTATATATATGTGTGTGTGTATATACATATATATGATGATTAGTTTCTATATACTTAAGCATATACATTCCAGTCATATGAATGGACATGTGTGGATACAAGTTGGACATTTGTTGACAGCTTTCTGCAGTGTGTCTGCTGGCATTCAGCAAAGGTGAACAAAAACAGGCACTGGATTGTTTTCTCACCTTGGAGTTTCTTGTATGAATAAGGGCTCTGGTCCTATACTGATCAGGGACAGCTTGCAGGGTAAGGTGCAGTGTACAGTGACTTGAATGGTGACATGTGATGTGTTATCTGAAGGAAGGTTGACCTTTATTCAGGTTTCAGGATCAAGCCCATATTCCAGCTGTTCCTACAATGTTCTCCATGGAGTGTTTGCATGATTCCAAATGGTCCCATGGATGGTATGTGGCTGCTCCTGTGGGACTCAGGGTCACGCAGGTAGAGGAGAGGTGTTCTAGCTTCTGCTCTTCATGTTCCTGTATTACACTGTCCCTGTGCCTCAGGTAATATCCAGAACCTCTCCTCTCCAGTGTTTCTTAGGATCAGTACCACACCAGAGATGTGGCCCTGCTGGTCCCAGGCCTACTGCAGAGGATGGGGAGGTTCCTCTTAGGCAGTGGATTTACACTCTGGGTACAGAGCAGTTTGTGTGCTCACTCTCTGTGCTGCCATGGATTTTGCTGGAGAAGAGAGAATACAGCGATGCTGGTGGGCCCTTTGTATTCCACATTACCTTAAGCCTTAGACAGATGGCAAGGTCACGTTCTGTACAAAGCTATATTTAAATTACAGGGTGTGGAAATGTGAATTCTGACCTTTTTGTAAACTCTTTTACTACTTGCTCTTGTTGTTTTGTAGTTGGGTTTTTTTGTTTTTTTTTTTTTCATTCACCAGTGTTCAAAAGAAAAAAAAAATCCATCAGAAGGTCTGAGACTGACATTTCCGAGTGAAACAGAGAGTGCAAAATTTCAGTTTGACCCTGGCACTGCAGCTGCTGAAATATTAATGGCATTAAATGCAGGTGAATCGGAAATGTGTGCGCAGGCCAAAGATTCCTCCAGGCAGTTTTCCTGGAGCCCTCCCGCTGCCTGCGTCGCTGCCGCCGGCGGGGCGGCTCGGCTGCTCACCCGAATGAGGAGTGACAGGGGTGATGAGGACGGCGCTTATCGCAGCAGCCTCTCCTTGATAGGGAAAGCTGTCCGGCTGATCAGATTTAACAGGCAGCGCGGGTTGCTCAGCCACTGCTGGAAAACACATAAGCCAGCTGGGGAAGCAACATATATTCTTGCACAGCGCCAGCTGCCACTGCCCAGCCCTGGCCGCGTAGGCTTGGGGACACAGGTGACCTTGTTGGGGCGAATCCGGACTTCGTGCTGGGCTGCGTTATCTCCCCGGTACCAAGCTTCACCTGCGATGTTCCTACATTTACTTTGTACGTGTAAGTCGCAGTGTGGGTCACCCCAGCACACGCTGCAGCAGCGAGGTAGGGATCTACCCACTCTTCCTGGGAGTTGCTTGCTCTGCACGATTGCAGCCTAAAGTCTAGGAAATGAAATAGTTGATGAATATTAAAAAAAACCCAAACCTACTCTGAGCTGTCTGTCCCAAACAGCTTACAGGGTGGTGGTGCTACGTGGCTGTCAGGTACTAAGCTCCCATAAGATTTTGGTGCTGTTAGGAGGTGAATATTTGGAAGAAGGCACTCTCGTGGCTGCCAGAACCATTTGAATTGTTAATTTCCATCAATGTCATGCCAGCTTTTTCACAGAACTGGTTAATGAGGTAAAGCAGCTATTTCAATGCTGTCACATTTAGGCTACTGGAAAATCTGCTGTGACATAAATGGACTTCTAAAAAAAGCCAAAATAAAATTAAATGTCTAATGACTCCCCACGCTCTGTTTTATTTACAAAGTAAAATGCTAAGAAGGGGATTTAAATGTTTACGTGTGTGCCCAAAGCACCAGTTTCACTCCTTTCCCCTTTTAGGACCAGAATAAACTCCACGAGTTTGTTTACAAAGTTAGCTCTCCGTCAAGTTTGTTGCCTGATTTTTCTTTAACTTTCTTTCTACTCTTATACCCCATCATTTTTTCCTCCCCCAACTGCCACCATACACCATCCTTGCTCACTTTCTTGCAAAGCTGCCAAGAAACTGTGCGCAAATTTAATGTATGAATAACTGCTCGGTCTCTCAGTGACCTTGAAAAAATTGCTTTGCATCATTAAAAATTCATAGAAATGAAATTTTTGTGAGGAGACTGGCACATGCAAAATTAGTACTTGTTGAAATGCAGCTGGAGTAATCCAACCTCGTGAACTTTCAAAATTGTAATTCTTATGAGAGCTAATTGTGGCCAGCTTACAGCTTGGATCAAGTGTTGCTGTTTGACTTCCTAAAATAATATCATGCTATGCATGATATACCTGTTAGCACGTGTGATACAACTGCAGGTAAAGGCAATGCATAGCTTAGCAGAGACAAAAATGTTTAAAGATTGTTAAGTGCTGATATGCTGATAAGTGTGTAAAAGGATGCAATACCTGAATGGATTAGTTTGAAAGCAAATAAATTATAATTCTTTGCTGCTGTTAGTGGGCTGTGTAGAGTTCTGGGCTGCATATCCATTAAGTGACATTAGTGAGCTGTGGTGCCATGGCATTCAAGTCCATGTTAAATGTGACTTCTTGAACTCTCAGAATTTAGCTGTCCATTTTTTTCCCCTTGTGCTGGTCATGTGAACTGTAAAGCTTGGTTTTGCATCTGAGGGAATGGGGAATCAAATAACATGCTGGTGTGCTAGCTGTGTTCCAGGTGTCCTTGTTTTCCTGTTATACATGAACAATGCTTTGCCAGGGAAAAAAAACATAATTAATAGTAACTACTGAAGTACAGCATGTAGAAGCAAAGTGCACTTTGCCTTCTTCAGCTGTGTGACTGGATGGAGGCTTTAAGAGGTATCACAGTTCAGGGAAATAAAATGCAGTGCTCGTGGCACCTGAGCAGGAGGGATGCTGTCCCCACAACCCAAGCAGACCGGGTTGTTCTTCCCTGATCGAGATAACCACTCAGAGTTTCCCAGTACTGACCAACATCCCTTTGGTTTGGCTCACAGTTTTTGCAGTTTATTCCTTGAAGGCTGCTTGTTAAAACAGGAGAGCCCTGCAGTGTTTTGGGTGTGATCCCAATTTTGTTAATACCAACTGGACACTTTCCATCTGCTTGTTGGATTTGAGATTTGGGGTTGTTCCATCCATGGGAAAGAAAGTGATACCTTTTATGCTTATGATCCATGGAGGCTCTTTTACACTGCTATTATTTAAAAATCACAAACTTTTTGAGTGATTTGCAGTGCAATTCAGTGTGTGTCACCAGAAGTGTGATGTCCCAGGGTCTGAAGCAGAGCTGGGAGCATACAAAGGCTGCAGCTGGCAGCAGCAGTGTTTTGTTGTGAGTGGCTTTTGTTTGCCTGGCTCTGAAACATGCCTGAGAGCTCAGTGGACATGCTGAATACCAGTTGCAGCTCTGTCATCAGCCATGCCATGGTCCATATTGCTGTCACAACATAATTAAAAAATCATTGCTCTCAGTACTATTTGGCACTGTGGCTGAACCACAGCAGTGAGCAGCTCAGATAGGATGTGTCTGAATGAAAAGAAGTTTGACTGCCCAGTGTATTTGCAGCCAAAATCTGTGAGGATAGCAATATGCGTGTAACTTTGGGGAACACACTCACTCCTTTTTGATTTTCCTTTGTTCCTGGGCATTTGTTTTCCTTCCTTTGTTATAGGGCACCTTGTTTTTCTCAACACATCCTGTTGTCTTCCCTAGTGCTTTGCTGCTGGATGCCATTAGCATATATCTGGGCCACCCCTTGTGCAGACTTGTCCCCAGGTGAAAGCCCTTGTGGTCTGGGATGGAAAGAGGCTGCAATTTACTGAGTCCATTATCACCTCTGGACGTGTAGAATGATAATGGAAGTGACAGAGGTGCAGCTGAAAACTGGTTCTTAATATTTTATGTGTTAAAGCTGAGGATTGGAAATCTCACACTGCTCTTCAGGGAAAATGAAGTGTGTGTGTCTCTCCCTCCCATCTCCCCCTGCCCTCCCATCACATTCAACCATTGGGCAGATCAGCTCTCTTTTTACACCTCCTCACGATGGAAACACTGTGCTTCTGCAGCAATGTTTTAAAAGATGATGGCATAAAATAGTTTGGAGAAAGATGAGTTGTCCTGGGTGGTTGTATGGCCCCTTCAGGACCACTGCTGCAATGAAACTTTGTAGGATGTACATACAAGGCTACTTGTTCCTTTCTCTCTTCAAGTTAGGGGTGAAACAAAATGATTGCCATGAAGCAGCATCTTCAAATTGCTTTCCTTTGTATCTTGTAGTCTGTAACCTGGGCAGCTTCATTCCCCTGCTCTAATGCTTGCAAATTACGCTCTTTTATCAAGGCAGCTTCCTTCCCCCGCCTCTGCACATACACACCAAACTATTATTCAAGATTACTGTTCATCTACTCACGTGTAATGTGTCATGGATACATAATTTTAAATAGTTTCTTCTTCTAAATGACTTATGCAAATGACAAATTAACCTCCTGGCCTTTCACCAAACTCTGTCTGCCGACTTTCTGCATCTTCTTGGTACTGATTACATGCAATATTAGATGAAATTGGTTCTTGCAGCTTGGCTTTATTAATTTCTCGTGTTCTTACATCAGTTAAAACACTTAGGACTGGGTGATGCTGTGATTCCCATTGACCCAGAAATTTCTTGAGTGCTTTGGAGGACTCCTTTCCTTTTGCTTAGCCTCTTCTGTGCAAATGCTAAGACTGGGAGTAAGAGTGCACTGCTGAAAGGTATTTCCACATGTACAAAAAGGATTCTGGTTTTCCTTATGTGCTCTGCATGTTTGAATGAGATATTCAGCCAAGTGCTTCATCACTTACCTCACAGGCAAGTTTTGCAGCAAGCAGACTTGTGGACCCCGCATTTTAAAGCTTTGGTGCAGTTTTAATGCCTCCAGTTGGCCTGAATTGTAGCAGCCCCTAAGTGCAGTCACAGTTTACTTCATATCATGGGTGCCTTACTCTGTACTGTGAACATTGTTTCTGCTGTCCTACTCACAACCAGAAACGTTGAAATATTAATGCAAACCACCATTTTGTAGCTGTTGTTACTGTAATGGGCTGTGAGTTGTGTGGGTAATAGATTGACCTTGGATTTAGGGAGCCTAGGTGTGTTAGCCATGGATCTGCAGGTGAATTCTGTTGGTGCAGATGTGCAATTTATCTATGACTCGGTTCTTCATTTTTTAATGAAAAGTAAACACTCTTTCTCAGTAGAGTAGTTGTGACATAACTGTTACTAATTTGGAGACTGCTCAACTATGATGCCATTATGAAAATGGAAATGCTTAGGAAAATTCGATATTACTCACCACTTTACAAATTGGTAAAATAAAGCCTTGAAAGAACTTGGTTGTAAACAAGGCTGAGGCATCGCAGCTAATCATATCTATAGTGTGCTGAACTAATTTAACAAAATGGAAAAGTGCTACCCACCCCCATACTGGTCCTGTTCATCTTCTCCACAGATGCGGGGATGCAGGGAACACCGCTAACACTAGCTGGTTGAAACTGGGATGCAGGAGATAGATGTGCCACTTTGAGGAGTGGGGAAATTTCCAGGATAATAAACAACTTTCTTTCAGCAGTTCCCATTTGACTGTTGTCAAAGTTATGGAGGTTTTTTTAACTCAGAATTGGTGTTACTGGAATCAGCAACCCTGCATGCCATATGGGTGCACATAAAATGTAAAGTCCAACCTTTTCCCACTATTTGTATTCCATCTTTTTGCTTGCTCGGTTTTAAATAAGGAACCAGGGAATCACCCAATTAAGATTTAATTGACCTAATACACAGAAAAAATCCTCACTAAGGAAGAGGAGCAAATGTTCCTTCTGATCCCAACAAAATTTTATCTGAAAGAGTAGAAAACTGCATGTATTCAGATTTTGTTTTTTAATCACCATGTTTGCTCCCAGTTTCTCTCTCATGCCAAGCCTACTGTAAATAGGCCATCAGGAAGGAGGTAACTTTTTTTAAGTTTACATATGTTTCTCAACCCTAATGTCATAGGGTTTTAAAATGTAGAAAGCAATTTAATGACTACCATGGCAAATATTTTTCAGTTTGGGGTAAAAAAAAAAAAAAGTAATTATAAAATGTGCTCATGAGCATTTGTAAAAAGTTAAGTTTGGATGCAATCTAGTGCACCTGGATTCAATTAGCTCAAGGTACGAACACTTGGAAATAGTGAGGAGCAATATTCAACCATTTCAGCGGCCTGATTTTCTGGGGACACTGCTAAGTTGCTCGTATGTGAGGAGCTTGGCATACAGGCATGTTCAGTTCTGGCATCCCACGAAATACTGGGTCCTGTCTGGAAGCTGTTGTATGAACAGGCAGGCTGGTGTGGTGGGGCCGTGTCTCTCTCTTGCTTCAGATAGGTGGAAATGGGTTAGAGTGAGTTCTTTGTATTTCAAGATGCTCTGCTGGCTGATGTTGTTCTTGATGAACATCTGCCTGTACCAATGCTTCCTTGTCACCCACATGCAGTCACCAAGGCAGGGACAACAGAAGCAGTCAGTTAAATGGCAACCAGGACGCTGCAGCAGGAGGAAAGAGACTCCAGATCTTTGTTTTACTAAAACTCTGCCTCCTCTCACTGACCATAGGGCCGCTGAGACATCTTATTTCAATTCCACATACTTATTACTCACATCAAGTATAAATAGGGCTATTGATGCTTCATTGTCTGATTGGTATTTCCCCCTTTTTTCCAGTTGCTTTCAGAGCAACACATGAAAAGACTTTATTTTGGTTAGGTCTTTATTACAGCTGCACAAAGTATAGAAGGACCAACCTGGACAACTACAAATGAGAAGGTTCTAATTGATCTTGAAGTAATTTAGTTTATTTATTTCATTTTTAGTTTTGCTATTTGATGTTAGGTTAATTACTTAACATTTGAGAGACAGAGAGAAGGAAAACAAAAGCACCAATCAAGGTGGTGAGTGGCTCTGTGCTTTCCAAGACTCAGTATCCAAATCCCAAAGTTACTAACATTGGAATGACCTCAGGGGACTCATTGGTTCCCAAGTAACTGCAGCTTATGAATTTTAGCACTAATGATGTGTTCTTTCTTATCTGCTACATGTTATTCCCTAATTTCTACTGTTAATTTTTTATAAAACTACCTCAGTCAGTGAATTATCCAAGAAAAAAACAATCCTGTATGATTTAAATAATTAATTCTTCCAAGTTACTTTGCAAATAATTCTAAGTAACATATATCCCCAAAAATTCAAGCTCAAGATACAGACTATTTTCATTTGATGAAGGGAAGAAAGCAGTGTTATATGTGAAATTCATTTGCATGACAAATTATTTTGACAATGTTTTGATGTAGTTTTGCACAAACTAATCATATATTTTTAAAAGTGAATGCTCCTTAATAAATATTAGTCTGTTTTCCTAATTAGAAGGAATAGCTATCATTGCCTGGTGGGAATCAACTAACATTCCTGTTGTCTTCACAGTCCACTGAGGGAAGAGATCCTCAGGATTTACAGGTGAAGAAGAAGCTGAAAAAGTAAAATACTCAATATAAATACTTTGTGTAAAAGACCTATTGATTTAAGGAGAAAATGAGAGATATAATTCCATTGTAGCAGTTGGCTTTTCACTTCTAGAGCAGATGGTCTAATGGTCTAAGCATCTGGTTTGAAATATCTGCCTTCCCTAGGGCCATCAGCTCAAATTTAGACAAGCTGCATTTATACCTTTATTTTCAAGACAGATCAATTGGGCTGACTCTCTGGTTGGTTACAGGAGGGTTTTTCTCAGGTAATACCACTGACACTGGTTTGAAGGGTTTCATGCCATTCATAGGGTTGATTTTTCAGGCTTGACCTCAAAAACAGAAGTTCAGTTGGCTATGTGTCATTCTTTAAGAGGATCCTTGTGCCACAGAGGGATTTGTCGTGGTGTCATTGCTCAGAATTTCCCTTGTGTCTGTACTGCTGTGCAGTGTTTCTGGGATGGATGATGCATAACTCTTGGGTCTCTTCCGTGCTTTGAGTACTGCAGTGAAAATCTTGGAATTCACATCTGAATTGGGCTAGGAAGCTTTTATGTTAGAGCAGGTACCTGAATTTAGGGTGAATAAAAAATTCATTCTTACACAACAAGTAACACAAGAGTGTTGCACCCTTGGTGCTCGTTGCATGGGATTTTACAGGATAAAGCTTGTTATGTGCTGTGAGTCACACTTACATATCTGTCACACAGAGCCTTCCCTCAGACACTGTCTAATAAAACCAGGAGGCATATTTTCTTGTAATAAGGAGGCAAATCTGAAAAAACAGTAGAAGAATAGAAGGGCAATGGAAGGGCAGGTTCATTTTGTGATCATTGTGTGAAATTGTTTATGCTATCATGTATTCCTCATTGCTGAAATTGTCTAACAGAATGTCTGCAGATTCTGTATTATGCTGCTCTACAGCTGGTGACCTATATGCTATCATCTGCGTGGGTTTTGTATTCTAAGAATTTGAGTATGAATTAGTTTTTTTCTCTATTATTTATTGATAGCATGTTTTTAGAAAAGCAAGGGGGAAAAAAATGGAAGAACAGGGAGATTTATAAGTCAAATGATGAGAACAGAATTTAGCCTGCTGTATAGTAATTGAGTGGCAAAACCAATTCCCCCTGTTGAAAAGAGATTAATCAAAAGATTAACCAAAGCCACTTGCTAACGGCAGTTCTTAGGACAGTCCAGAATATGTAGTAGGAAAAGTTAATCCCTCCAAATTGCTAAGAAACTCAGGGACTTTGAGATTTAAGCCAGAGTACTGCAGTTAGTAAACCCTTTCCAATCAGCATGTCAGGTTTGTAATTCTTTTTTGTTTTGGTTTGGGTTTTTTGCTTTGGAAATACAAAATCTCAGCCAGGTTCATGCTGGAGGTCAAACCTGGACTGTGGCATCTTGTGTCCCTCAGTTCCTGTTCAGGTCATACAGGGCCAGGCCTCTAGAGACTGCTCCATGTTGTATCCACTCTCTGTTCAAAAGGAAATTAGGTGGCCTCTGTTGATTTGAGGAGAAATCCTTTAGTTTCTGTCCCATTGGCATCTTTGCTCATCTCTAGAAGGGATCCCAGAGCAGCTGATGCAGGCACAAGGCTGATGGCTTTTAGCAACTTCAGGGTCCGGCTACATAAGCAAAGGGATCCTTCATTAGTCAGCTGTATTGATTTTATGCTGCCTTTGTACAATCACAGCCCTACTGCAAAAAAAAAGGTCTTACTCCACAGTATTGGATGTCACAGGGCTTTGATGGTGCATTCTGTATCTCTAGGGACGATCCAGGCCTATAATGAAGAGTGTGCCTTATTATTAAGGGGTGTCTGTGTGGGTTAACTTAATAGGTGACCTCAGCCATTCTATAGAAATATTTAGTACAAATAATCTGTGCTGTGATTAAAATAATCTCCTTCTCAAATCTGGTTCCCAATGGGTTTGTTGTGATCAAGGAAAAATTAAGAAAGAAATTCAAATTAAACAATATTGAAAAGATAAATGGGAATCCTGCACAATTCATTTAGTAAATGCTTTTTTTTCTTTAAATGCCTTCCACAAGGGAAGGGATAATGCTGCAGCAGGAGGACAAAAGACTTCTGCAGATTTCACTGCAATGCTCTGTTTTCTACAGACTCTTTCCTCTGCCAAAGCACAAAAAAAAATCCCAGCAAACTGGAATTGAGACAGCAGCTTTGTCTTTTTTTGTTTGGATTTTTTCTCTTTGTCTTCACGACTGACATACTTGGTGCTTCACTTTCCAAACTGTCACCTTCCCTCCACAAACTGCTATCAAATCCCATGGAGCTCCTGCAAGGGAGCAACCTGTCAGAAGTGCCCATCCGTTTCTGACACATCAGTGTACTCAGGGACCTGGAAGAGGACTCTCCTGCTCTTGCCCCACTTTTATTTTTCTCAAATTTTCTCAGTCCAAATTTTTCTGGAAATTGTGTTTTTTTAAGTAGCCAGACACCTTCATGGAGAGAGTGCTCTGCTCAATGTCAGCTGGAGACCACAGCAGTCAGAGGGGCCAAAGAGAATCTTGGAAACTTGTCATGATCCAGAGCAGGCAAGGATAAGAGATATTGTGACACATGGGGCTACAGATAAGATTTCCTCTGCTGTGAGAACCAGTACATTTCTTACGCATCACGTGCTGTGGTGCAGAAAGGTGTGATTCTGCCTAGAGCTGTGAAATTCAATATAACTATTTTCTTGCCTTTTAGAAGTTCTCTAAAGGGTTAGGTAAGCTGGCAAGTGTCCTGAGTTTACCATTCCCTTCCTTCTTGCAGAATTTTTTTGTTCCACACTGTCAAATTTCTCTGAGCACGTAGAAAATTAGTGTAAAAGAATGAGACAATTAAAACCAGGTAGCAGAAAAGTAGGATCCTGTTGATTTTCTGAAGAGTTTGAGTCAGTATTTGTTGTTTTTCACCTTTTTTGCCATTTTAGAGACCTTTAAAGTGTACTTCTTTCCTGCAAAAATTGATTCACTCTTGTTGATTAGCTACTTTACTTTCTAGGTGACAGCCAAATGCAAAATACTAAAGCAAAGCTCTGGTGGGTCATCACAGCTACCACTGTTGATTCTTCATCAGATATTCTATGGCTCTTTATTAAACATTCTGTGTGGGGTTAATGAGTTCCTATGTTATGTATTTTTCCTACAGAAAATAATCAACCCGTTTTTCAGCGCTGGTCCCTTCAGTATTTTAAGGAGGCAAAAAATGGAAAACCAAACCGATATTTCTTCAGTAGTTAAAGGCTTAACTGCAGCAGACATGGTCCCATTGCTCTGCCTGGCAGGACACTGGAACACTGCTGGAGTTTCAGGGTTGGTACTTTTCTAATTTCTGTGTGGTTTTCTTTTGACATACTGCAGTTTTGAGCTCCTGAGGTCCCCTGAGGGTCTAATGTGGATTGAGAGAGCCTTAGTTAAGCTTGATTTGATGCGGCTCTCTTGGATCCAAGAAAAAGCAAGGCTTTTGTATTTCCTAAAGAGCACATTATCATCAGGGCTCTTAATTTGTACCCTCTACTTCTGCTAGTAAAAGAGGCATTGCTGCTCTGACCTCCATGGGAGTTTATTCCCTTCTGTCTTGCATGTACATCTGTTTTAACCAAAGTTATTTACCTGTATTTACCTGCAGATCATGACAAGGAATCTTGTATTAATAAGGTGATAAAAAGGAGACGGGAAGATATTTTGCTCTTAGCCTGGAGCCTCTGGAGGCCTTTTTTTTCTCTTTTGTGCCTGTTCAAAAGGGTATCTCAGAAAGCAGGGGAAGAAAATGCGTGTGAGTGAATATATAACAACGCTTCACAAATAAGAAAAGTGGGAGAAGAGCAAGAAAAACATTACCCACCAATACTGGGATACAGGTAGAAAGTCTTGCAGCTGAGCTGGCAATATACAGAAAACCAAATCCCCTGGATATTCTCCCAGGCCTAAACTGATGACTTATTTCACTGCTGAGTGTTGTAGCATTTATCCTCACCCTTGGCCACAACTCATGCATTAGATCCAAGTATGGGATGGCATAATACTCCTGAGGTTCCTGCATTCTCCCTTGCTTCATCTCTGTGCAATACCCAGAGCAAGGGGAGCTCCATTTTGACTGTCTTATCTAGGCTCTGAGTAATGCAAGATACCAGTACTAAAAACTGAAAGCCATTCTGGGGTCTTTTTAGGTAATCTTTGTAAGTGTACCTAGGTAGTGTGTGTTTGCTATGCTTGTTACACTCTCAAAGTTTCTGTGCTGCATTTCTGTAACTTTACATATCCAAGATATTCCTTTTTTTAAAAGCTAGAGGGAAAAGTCACACTGAATAGCAAGGTAAATCTGACTTAGCTGCAGTGCTAATAAAACTGTAGAAGAGACTTTTCTTTCTCTGGGAAGAAGAGGGCAAATATATTAAATGCATTTTCCATAAAGCAGAGTTCCTTTGTTGTTTTCCTTTTTTTGTAATTTGGTTTGTTTTGGTTTCAGGGAGTGAAAAAGATCCTCACACATTATTAATAGTCAGAAGCAGGAGTGAGTTGGATTTTACCCACAGCCTTGCTGTTATCGCTAATGCACAGATAAACTACAGCTAAACTGAAGAATTAATCACATAAAAATTTTTGTTCCTAATAAGGAACATGCCAGTCTGTTTTTATTTATTTTGAGCCTGGTAAATAATTTAGCTGAGCTCCTCTGGATGTGCAGTTTGCTTCTGTTTCGGCGTCCTACAGCATTACATTAGATCTTACCGCTGCTGCTGCATTAGTGTGTCTAAGCAGCATTCCGGTGATTATATCCACCTTCTTCAACCCCACTGATAAATGAACTGAGACAGAAAAGCTAATTACGCCTCCTCTGCTGTGGAGGAAGGCTTCCTATTATCAAGTCTTTATCTGTAGAAGAAGAAGTGCACTCCAAGAGCTACAAGCCTTGGCAGGTTTGTTTTTCCCTGTAGAGTTTGGGGGTTCCATGAAATGTAGGTTTTGGCAGAGTTTGGCATTCAGACATCTCTGTAATCTGGACCTGTGGACAGAGACAGCAGCAGCTGTTTTCCAAAATATGCTGATTCCTTTTATTATATAACATGCCAAAAACTGGGAAGGGCCTAGGCTCTGCTTTCTAATATGGCGTAGTGTGCCGACTGCCTTACACAGGCCTGTGAGGATTGTTAGACCACGGGCCACCAATACCTGCACTTCAGGAAACACTGGAGGTGGTGGGGACAGAGGAAACTCACTGCTTTTAGCGGAAGGAGGTGAAGGAAACTGTGCTGGATCTGGGACAAGAAAATTTTGGAGGCAGGAAGGAATGCAGCCTAACAAATCATGCAGGTTAGGGGTAGGCTTCAAAGTTGAAGCTACATCCTTTATGGGGCATTTGTAGGTTTGCTATATGTGCAGCCCCACTTGGCACTATAAATGTTATAAAACAGTCATAAAAAATAACAAGTATGTCTGAGAAATCCATGACCTGATTATAAAAAAGCATTCTAGTTTCACTGAATGAACTATTTCCTGAAAGTGATTAACTCGGAGTAATAAATGAAGTAATAAATCTCTGCATTTGATCCTCTGGGTTTAATCCATGAGACAAGATTTATGACTGGAACCATTAACTCTTGTATTGGGAAAATGCTCTTCATATCTCATCTGCATGATATTAATTTGGAAGGTTTGTATTCAGACAGGTACATCTTAGCTTTCAGTTGAAGTACAGAAAAATTTGAGAATATTTCATGGTAAAATTATGCAGGATAAAGTCCCAAAGCAATGCTCTTCTGATGTATGCAGCATTTTGCTGGTTATTTTTGGTTTTGAAGTCAAGCTATGGTCTGACTGAAACCTAAAGAGCTGAGGAAATCAATTTAAAGCTTCAGTTAGATCTGAATTTGTGCTGCTGTTGCCAAATAGAATCCTAGAATAATAGACTATCCTGAGTTGGAAAGGACCCACAAGGATCACTGAATCCAGCTCCTGGCCCTGAATAGTACAACTTCAAGGATCCCACCACATGCCTAAAAGAGTTGTCCAAGTGCTTCTTGAGCTCTGACAGGCTTGGTGTCGTGACCACTTCCCTGGGGAGCCTGTTCCAGTGCCCAGCCACTCTCTGGGTACAGCTTCATGCCATTTCCTTGAGTTTATTATGGGTCACCAGAGAAGAGATCCGTGTCTGTCCCTCCACTTCCCCTCATGAGGAAGACACAGACTGTGATGAGGTCTCCTCTCAGTCTCCTCCAGGCTGAACAAGTCAAGTGACCTCAGGAGCTCCTTATAAGGCTTCCACTCAAGGCCCTTTATCATCTTCATAGGTGTTTTTTGGATGCTGTCTGTGTATCATACAATGCAGAGGTCAAAGACAAGGACAGGGTTCTGGGTGTGTATGTATGCACACACACATGTGTATATAGTACATATGTGCATACACACACACACATATATGTAGTAAAAAAAGAAAACTCCACTGCTACAAGTGAATGTAAGTGCCTGTATTCAGATTGCTACTTCTGACACTAATGGGGAAATAAGTTCCTTTACAATGTGCTTTCAGGCACTAATATAATAAGCGTGTTACTATCGAAGGTCCCCTAACATCAGTGAGAGCTTAATTATAAAATATGACCCCTTAACAAGGACATGCAGTGTTTCGTTAATGTAAACATTAAGGCTGCTCCAATTACAGGTTTCCCTGTAGCTACTTTGGAAAGCACATACCTCTCTGCCTCCTTTCAACAAGCAGGGAAAGGAGTAATCCAAGTTATGGGCTGATCCTGTGCATGCTCTGCTCTACTGGCTGAATAGTCCATTGACATTAAAGAAAGTGTTTGGGAGATAAGATCTTGGCATCTTATGGCCAGCTAGGATTTCACCTAGGCTGCATAAATTAAAGCAGGTATGTATTTTTTTTTTTTTTCAGCTTTTGGACCTTAAGACCAAACATTGCCCAGAGGCAGGGCCCTTTTAAAATCATTAAGACAGCAAAATGATTGAGCTGTGCCACTAAACATCTGAAGAAGGAACTTTTTTTTTCTTTCTTCTTTTTCTTCTTTTTTTTAAAGGTGGTGAGGTGGCAAACTGTGAGCAATTGTTTTGGGATGGTTATCCATAAGGTGATTTAAATTAGTAAATCTGCACAGAAATTTCCACGCTTCTTCCTTGATCATTTCTGTTGTTCAGTTTTAACTTGAAATGCTCAAAGGGTGTGTGCAGCCAGGCAACTCTCCAGGTTAGCACCCACATTCTCGTAGCTGGTGTGCAGTAATGCTGCTTGCAACCTGGGAGCACTTGAATTGCAGCCATCCACAACCTGATGGTGGAAGTAGCTGGGAGCTATGACCTCCTGTTCTCAGGAATGCTTTTGGAAATGAAACTTCTGCTGTGGCGGTTGAAATTTACTTGATCCAAAGTTTCTGATGTGCTTTTTAATGCTGCTCTATGTTTTTTAAGGTTGTCCTCTGGTGCTGTGCAGCATTGTGGGGGGGCGAGCTGTCCTTGTACTTTGTATGTAGAGCCCTCTCTGATGTGTTCCCTGGGGTGGCTGTACATGTGTGACCTGGAGGGACCACAGCTCCTGTTATGTGCCCAGATGCTCTCATGGGTACCTTGACATGCTCTGCCTTTGCTCTGCATCAGCTGGTTATTTTATACAGTAGTTAAACCACCCAAACACTCCTTATCTAGTAGATCTGGAAGCAGTAAATTATCCCAGTACCACCAAATCCAAAGTCAAATATAGATTCCTCTCCTCTTTGGAGGTATTTCTGGAGAGCCAGATGTCCGTCATGTACTGCAGTTTTCAAATGCCTGCCCTCACAAACTGGAATACTGGGCAAACACGGTGTGGGTGGTGGCCGTGCAGAGAGCTGGACACAGGCCAAGTGAGATGTCTGGGCTCTGCCAACAGTCATAGCAGCAGAAACGCAGAATACCTTGTTCTGCATCACTGCAGTTTGCTGGTGGCACAACTTTGCAGAACTTAAACCCTGGCCTTGCTTGTGGGAGCTCCTCTGATCATCCTGCTCCCTTCCCTGTCCAGGAGTGGAGCAATGTGATCAACCATGCTCATGGACTCCCTAGCTTAGGGTCCCTTGGTTATGCACTTGAGCAACCCCTTTCTTCGCCTTTGGTTTGTTCTCCCAAGCCCCTGCACAGGAGAATATTCTGTTTCCATTTTATCCTTCTGGCTCAAGTCAACATGACTGTTCACATCAGCTGTGTTTACAAGATCAGGCTCCCTGATTTGTAAAACTGTACGTAGCTTGTCTCTGTTGGGAAACTTCTTTTCTTACTTGTCCGATCAAGAGAAAATGGTCAGAAAATGTATTACGGGCTGAGAGACTCACTAACCTACCATTTAATGATGGTTGAAAGGATTTCTTTATTGTTATGTAGAGTGCAGATCAATAAATCTTTAATAAAGATCCATTATTTTAGATAATGCATCTTTTGAGCTATGGGATTGCTGACTTACCTACAAAGATGAGTTTCAGTACAGAAAAATAAAAAGAAAAGCTCACATGTAAAATATTAGCCCCAGGAATTTTATGTTTTAATCAGTTTGCTTAGTAAAATACAATAAGATTGTTGCAGTTATCAGCAAGATACTTTTCAGAAATATGATGCTTGCATCTGTCTCATTTATTAATGTGAATCACAAAAATAAATGGCAAATACAAAGCATTCAGCCGCAGTTGTGTTAACTCCCAAGATGGCTTTCTTGTTCTGATGCCTCACTAGCTTAAGTTTATAATGACAGCACTGCAGATCTGATGTCTTTGTACTGAATTTTTAAATAATCCTTAGAAGAAAGAAAAATCAGGTGTCTAACCAATTAAGACTAGGGATTTGGATTCAGAGTTGTAGACACTTCAAAGAAAGCTCAATTTGCCCAAAAAGACATTTTCCCATGTCACTTCTGGTTCAGAAGTGTACTGTGAGACATATTTCATGAAAAAAAAAAAAAAGGCTGTTTGTTTCATATTTAAGAGACATCTAAACAAGCCTGTGGCTGTAACAATGACCATCATGTTTAAAAAGTAGTTGTATATATTATAACATAATAAGATAATAAATAATACATGTCTGTCTGTATCTATCTATCCACCCATCCATCCATCTAGCCATCCATCCATGTAAATCCATTCCTCTTAACTGTGAAATTATGAATAGAAAAAATGCTCATTCTTCCTCATATGCTCTCTTTTTTCCTGGGACAGATCCTGAACCTGAGCTTCAGATATAAGAAACTCTTATTTCAATCGGGCTTGCTTGCAAACCTAAATTTTTTATGTGACGCAGTGCATCCAAAATGTTCCCTCGCTTTCAGCAATGATGTTTTGTCATGGCCTTTCTTTTCAGAGGGAGAGGCCTGGTGATAAAACATTATTGGCATTTACAGTTTGTTACACTTTGCTTGCCTGCACACTGCATCCTGTGATGCCGGAGCACGTCAGGCTTCACAAGTGGTCAGCCACTATTTGGGGTTATCTAGAAGGGGGCCAGGACTCTCCTCTTGAGCAGAAAACTTGTATGGAGACATAGCCTTGCTCAAGTGATTGGTCTCTGTGGATCCAAGGACTGGGACCTCTTGAATCCAAATCCTCCCACTGTCTCCACAGTCTACAGTCACCTAAATGGTGTTTTCTGTTATCTGCTAGTGGCAGATAAAGTCCCTGCTGCTCTTGGAGGAGATTCAGTGAGCTGTTTGGGGTTTGAGGGCAGGCTCACAGGGAGCAGTGCTGCTTTTCATTGAGGTGGCTGCTACCTGCCATGGGCTCCAGGTATGCCAAGTTTGATAGCTGAAAACTTTGCTCCCCTGCCCAATTCAGAGCTTTATACCCTTCCTTGTGTGAAAACTTCCCAATTAGTTTTGCTGCTGGTAAAATGCCTGTCTGTGGACAGGTGCTGGGGACAGCCTGGTGCTGGCAGCTCCCAGGACCTGGGAACAGGCACCCCAACAAAGCCCCAGTGCCAGGATTTTCTGCTGCAGGCTTGTCTTGTCCATGCAGGATGCAGATGACTGAATAATCTTTCAAAGCTTCGTTGTCACAGTGGGAAGACAACTCCCTGAGGGACAGCTGTGAGGATGCAGGGGGCCACGCTCAGCATGTCTGCATTCTCCCACGTAGGGCTGGAAACTGAGGTATCTGGCATATGGTAGGAGTGCTTCCTGTAGAGGAGGGGATGCATGAGGCAGGGGCAAGGTTGTGGTGTTGTGGAGACAGTGAGAGGAATATTCAGCATGGTAGGATGCCAGTGAGACAAGCACTGCAGAGCAGTGCTGCTCACACAAGGAGCCATAACTCTTTTTACTTGCCTTTGCATCCTCATTATGAATTATTTTAATTTCTTCTGTGGATTTATTAAGCGCCTCTTGTCCTGGTGGTTTAGCAGTTATTTACCAAGTTAAACCAAGCAGTAAATTACCTATGCTTGCCTGGCTGCAATGGACAAAATGACAAAACTGCAGTTGCTTTGTTATGAAATTAAACTCAGGCCAGAAATAAAGAAAATAGGAAGGATTTTACTGTATTTCCTCCCTTTGCCTTCTGCTAGATTTCCCTGGAGAGAGGAATCCTTGTGGGAAGTCCTCCTGGAGAAGACCTCTGCTGTCCCTAGGGCTTTAACAGAACCTCCTAGATGATGGATAAGCACTGTTTTTCTTCCTAATGGAGCCTATGTACGCAGTTGCTTTTTACCACAGCTCCCATTATTTCCGTCAAAATGCACCTTCTCTCCAGCAAAGGCTGATCCAGCCTGAGGACTTGACTTGCACCATCCATTTATTCGGCCTCCAATTTTTCTTCTTCTGCACAGTTGCATTTTCCCGGTGATTTGCAGATAGGTCAAGTATTAACTGGATGTGCTGGGTTTGATGTCTGGTTCCACAGTTGGCCCTTCTCCATGAACCCCATTAAAGCTTTTATGCTACAATTTAGGCTAAGAAATTCTGTTTTATCAGTTTGATAGTCCTCAAGGTATCACAGTGAATGGCAGATAGGATTATACAAAATGAAGACAGTTTTACTGAGAGCCTGTTAAAGGCTCTATGCTAATTTTATAACTTAGTTTATAAAGTGCTTATACTAACATCAAATTGATGAGCAAAGAGGCAAAGGCTGTTTGGTCTTTTGAGGCATTACTTCTCGGTAGAACCAACACAGTTGTGGTGTTCAGTTGAGAAGAATAGCAGGTAATTGTAGTGTGTTCCCAGCATTTGGTCATTTACAATCCCTGTACATTTTCTGTGCAAGCATTTTCCCTTTTCTGATGCTTGATTTTGCTGACCCGTCTTAGTCAAGAGACAGGGTTCCCTTATTAATCTGTAAATCAGAGACATTTAGTTGGCTTCTGCGTTTCAGTATGGGTTTGGTCATGTTCCAGTGGAAAAAATGTTGCTTTGACCAACCACTGTGATGTCTGTTTTTCCAAGCAGGAGACAGAAGAGAGAGTAGAGATAAGATACAGTCAAACAGAGAATGCCTTTTCTAATTACAAATGGCCCATTCTGTTCTGCTGCGGGCAAAAGGCCAAATGTAATATATTACATACTAAAACAACATAAATGTATATACGTGTGCTTAATATTGCGGGGAAAAAACGTGAACTGAGAGATTTCAGCAAAAGGAATGTGCATGTTTCTTTGGGATAAACCAGCAGTTTGTAAAAGGGAGAATTTTCTTTCATCTTCCTGAGTAGCTGTGGACTTGGGGTGCAGTTACAGTGCTGTTTACATTCACAGTCATACTCAGATCAATTCATAATGAAGGCAGGCTCCTCTAATGACTGGAAAGAGTCCAGAGTATGTTAGGAATTTCTGAGACTCTTTTTAGGGTGCACTGCAGCTAATTAAATCCAAGGGAAAAAAAAAGAATAAAAAATAGTGGAGGAAGTGCAAGTACAGATTGCAAAACTAACCTCAAGGGTCTTTGCCATTTCTAAGCTGTCTTCATTTGAATCTAATTTTGGGGGGAATAACTGCATTTATTTACATTCCTTAAGTACATCTCACAATCCCAGCAGGATGGACTCTGCCTTCTTCCCTTCTCTCCCAGCTTTGTGCAACATATTTTTACCTGAAAATGTTTCTTTTCACTTTTGCTTGTAGGCATCTCTGTGTGTGTCTTGTTTGCTTCCCTTCATTTGAAGATGTCTGAGAGTCTGATAACAAAGGACAACTGGAGATGTGCTTATAGGCTAGGCTTAAGACATGGAAAGACTTAATCTCTTCCTGAGGTTGGCAGCCTGCACTGGAAATCATCAAGCTCTTGGCAGACTCAAGCAAAATGCCAAGAACACCTCAGGGGAAGTCGAGCATCAGTGTGGAGGAATGCAGGGCAAGATAAGGCTGGGCTACTCCATGGGGAGAGGGCTGTCCCTAGGGCACGTTGGAAGCAAGGCTGGGGGAGCAGAGATGGTGCAGCACTCCATGAATCAGGAAAGCCAGGCAGTTGCTGCCAGTCTCCCCTCACCTGGAAGGAGCTTGCTCATCCCCCCAGCTACAGCCACTTTGCTTGTGCTGCTTTAAGTAAGCAGAGCAAGGGGGGTCAGAGCTTTTAGCTGTTTGTTTTCAGAAGCTGTTACAAGGAACTGATAGGGAGGCTGTTGAAAAGGAGAGCTGGTTTGGAGCTAAAGATCTGTGTGCAGCCTGAATCCTGGCTGCCTGAGAGATGGCATCGTGGGAGAGGAATACCAGAGCAGACTTGTGACTGGGGGAAGAATTTCTGGGCTCCCCCACTTGACCTCTGGTGGGAGTCTTTGAGTTTCAGGGGCTCACAAAGAGCATTGCAGAGAAGCTGTCTGCTCTCCTGGTGCTCACCAGTCTGTGCTGGGGCTCAGAGGCCAATGGCTGCTGTCTCCTCTGGGCCCCTCTGTTTATTTGCCTTCAGAGAGTCTTTGAAATCCTGCTAAATGAAGTCTTGTGTAAATGTATTTTTTTAAACCCCTACAGTTTAATGTGAATAGAAAGAAAGTTCTGTGTTCCTGCATTTGCTGAGCTTGTTTCCCACTGAGGAATATGAAGTTGTTTCAAGTAACTAGTAAAGTGGCTTTAGAATACGGATGTAGACCTTGAATTTGTAAACCTTTAGATGTGATCCTGTGGACAGGGTACAGGAATCTGTTTTGGAGTATTTGGGTTAAGATACAGCTGCAGGCCTAGGCTCTTTTGTGCCTAATAATGCCAAAGATTTCCTATATGAACATATAAATGCAGATAACAAATACTGTGGCAGTAACAAAATTCCAGGAACCCCAATGCAAAGCTGCAGATTCCCATGTGTGCTGCTGATGAGGGGCTTTGTTTTGAGATCAGGCTTTGGTTCTGCATTTGCCACTCTGTGGAGCTGAAAACCTAAGAGCAGTAAGAGTCTTTGGATGACTGGCATGACAGAATAGTGACTTCCTTCAGTGTTCTCAGTTCAAGAATGGTCCTTTTTTCAAACTATTAATTTTTTTTCTCTTCTGCAAGTCAATTACTATTAAGTTGCCAAATATTTTCTGCTCTTACATGTGTCTCTATGTCTGTATGTTTATGTAGGCAAGCAATTAAGTAGACTTATTTAATGATTTTTCTCTTTGAAGAGAATCTGGGTTTATTTAGAAGGAAGCAATTTTGGGTTCATTTCTTGGTGAAAACATAGATGCTGGGAAGATGCCAGGTTGTCATGTCCCACTAATAACTAGAGCAGCTGCCCTCTAAAACTTCACTTTCATGCTGAAGAATAAGTTCCCAATTTTCCTTTGATGAAGAAAACGTTGAAAAACTCACAGATGTAGGGCATATCTGAATGATAATGATAACAATTATGTGCTTTTAATCCCACTGCTTCCTAACTTTCTTGTAAATGGAGGGACTTTTTATGCT
This sequence comes from Lanius collurio, assembly GCA_020086605.1. Taxonomy (NCBI): domain Eukaryota; kingdom Metazoa; phylum Chordata; class Aves; order Passeriformes; family Laniidae; genus Lanius; species Lanius collurio. Next base: position 21,504,739 of record JACBWW010000015.1, read on the forward strand.
GCTAGCACTGGGACAAAAGCATCGCTGAGCTACCTGAGGCAGTCAGCCCTTGCCTGCAATTCATTTGCTCTCAGATAGTCATGGGATGTAAGGGTAGTTTCTCTGGGAAGAGAATGGGATTTGTGGGGTGAAAGAGAGCCTGGAACATGGCTGGCTTTCCCAGGGAGCTCACAGATTTTCCAGCATTTTGGGATCCTCTTAGACCCACATCTACTGGGGTGCAGCTGGTATTTGTGATTTCTAACCTGCAGTGCTCTAATGCTTTAGGCAGTCTAAAAGCGTGACTTAGGCACCTCAGGACCATCTCATAAAAACTACAGAGGACCTTGAACAGAATTAGTTTTTTAATTTCCTGTTTCTTTTTACATCTTTCACTGTCTTAAGTGACCAAAGTTAGAAGGTTCAGTTGGTTTGTTTCTCTTGGCAGCACCATGTCTGGTACAAGTGGAAGGAAAAGGTAGTTAAGTGGTAAGTCAGAAGGAGAAGAGGATTGCACTCTACATCCCCCAGAGCTGTCCTTCTCCTTTGGGATGCTTGCCAGGAAGGAGGTGGGATGACACTTTGAAGCATAAGCACTCCAGAGCATCCTTCAGGGAGGCCAAGCTTTTTGCAGCTTCTTTTTGACATTTTCCTGTCCCATCCTGCTCCCACACACGCGCTTGTTGGCTTCATGAGCCTCTCACTCAGCAAGAGTGATGTGCCAGTACCTTTAGCTCTTGAATCCTGCTGATACATGAGAGATTTTCCCTGAGTGCCTTAACCGGATGGTGTCGAGCCAACCGTATTTCTTCCAGTGCTCCCTGTCTTTTAATGAAAACAAGGCTGTTCCTCCAACATTATGTGATGCTTTGTTTCATATAGATTACACTGGAATTTTTGGTTACGAGGTTATTACTGTTTATAATCCCCTGAAACTCCATTGTGAATCCTCTTGTAGTAACAAGTACCTGCCTGTCACATATGCAAGTGCCTTATCTCAGGAGAGCAGACGGGCACAGAGGGTGCCCTTTGCTGAACACTTCAAGGTATGTGCTGAGACTGCTTGTTTCTTTTTTGTGTCAGTTTATCCCAAAAGGAACCTGCCTACCAAGAAATCAATAATGCTTCTATATTTAGATATAGATGTAGTGTTTCTTATTGGTTTTCTTGTCTGGGCCAACACAAATTCCAACCAGAGGAGTTATTGAAGCAGGAAGATAAATTTTGACCAACTGCTACCAGAAATACCTAGTTACTCAAAATCTGTAGAGTGTCATGCTTTACGTGGGATCTGCCTCATCTGTCATGCTCAGCAGCAGCTGCTTTTAGCATCTTAAAAACAAAAAATTGCAATTCTTTGTAGTTTCCAGCAGTACTTCTAGATCCTTGGAAATGTGCAGTGAGCAGTTAGGGCTTTATTTTGCTGCCTCCCAGCCAAGGGGATCAGCTTCTTTTTGCCAGCAGTAACTTAAAGAGCTGATTTTGTTTTAAAAATGCCCACCCTAATAATGGGACTTTGGTCACCTATATCATCTTTCTGCCTACACTTCTCCTAATGATAGAGGTTGTTCCTCTTTCTGCAGCACGAGGGAAGAACTGCAAACACTGAAAACTGCCACTCATCCTTGCTATAAAAGTAATTAGGGAACTTGCTGTATTAACATGCAGAAAGTGAAGGCAGATTGCATTCTCTGCTGAGACCCTGGGGACAGAGAGATACTAGGGCTTTATCACAGGAACACGAGGCCTTGGTGTGGGCTAATTGAAATGTCATAAGCCGTGCATCAGTTAACACAGTCAGATACATCTCCATTGTGAAATCCACAACTGGTGGATGAGGTGGCTTTCTTCAGACAAAATCCTGGCCTTGCTGCAAGGCCTTTCACTTCAGAAATGAGAGTGAGTGGAAGAGAATGTTAAAAAAAGGAGAAAGCAAGGGGAGAAAAAGAAGGTGAGGGTCTAACTTGAAGTTAGAAGGGATTTCATTTTAGAGAATGTTTTCTTAACAGAGTGCTGCAACCCTCCCCTTCAGCATTTTGGATTGAATTACTCTTGGTAGCGATAAGCTCCATTAGGGCTGTCATTTCCAAAGGAGGCTTTTTCCTGTCTGTTACTCTCTGTTCCTCCCCCAGACCTCAGGAACAGCGATACAAACATTAAAAGGGGCCAGAGCAGGCCATGAGGATGAACTTTTTATTACTCTGCTAGTGCAGGCATTGTAGAAAATTAGTATTTCATGTGTGCCTCTCTTCACAAGGCATGTTTCGATTACAGGCTCCTGGTGCCTCAGCTTGGCGCCTGGCTGCGAGCTCTGTTGTCTTAAGCAGGGTCATGAACTTATTTTTGTTTCTTGCTGGCTGTTATCTGGGAACGAGTCAGGGGCCGTGGCTATGTTGTGTTGGGCAGGCTGCCCCAGAGGCTGTCTTGGCACTGCCAAGAGAGGAGCTGAGCCTGTGGGTGTGTGCAGCACTGGGTGCCGCTCCCCACGCCATAAAGCTGTGTTGCACGTTCTTACCAGGAGGTAAGCTTGGGAAGCAACAACTACAGAAGTGAAATAGTTTTCTCTGCACATCCCTAGCAGGTAGGTAGGCAGTGCTACAGACAGATGTACAGCCAAGATGTGAGTAGGACAAGCTGCTGTTTGGTGTGATAACCCCACTGTTTGCACAGCACTGACTGATGCAGGCAGAGACACTGTGCTGGGATGCTCCTGAGAGTGGTTCTAGCAGAGCACAACTGCTTGGCACAGGTGAAGATGCAGGTTTCCTCAGATTCCCCCAAGGGCACTGGCAATCTTTGGACCTGCCTTTGAGAGAAATAGCATGTGGTTCTGCAGCACCTGCCAATGGGCAAAACTGCATCTGCTGTGGTCCCTTAGGCTGAGGCTGGCCTACTGCCATGCATGCTGCCCAAAAAGCCTCACAAGCTTGGGAATACCAGTTCGTGGCTGGGTCTTGCCCCTCTTCTCTCTTCCTCAGCCACTTTGCCAGGAGCAGCTGCAGTTTCACATTCAGTCAGCCTCAAAGTTTTGCTATACCATTTGTTCAGCAGGCAGGCAGTTCAGGAGTGGCTCAACCAAAGTGACATAGGGCTCCGTAGTGAAGTTTAGGATGGGTCTCAGGAGCAAGTGGTCACTTGTTCTTTTTCTTATTGTGATTTTAATGGCTGCTTCTCACAATGCATATGTAAAACCAAAAGCACGAGTCAATATACCACAACCTGAGACCATGCAGGCAGCCTTCTGCTTCAGATGCACTCACCCAGGAGTAAAAGCCTCTTAATGTCTTCAGAGCATTAATATGCTTAAAGTGGATTTAAAGAAAAGGTAAGAGAGTTGTGAATTAAATATCGATCCTGGTATTTCATTGTTGAATTGTAGGCATTCAATTGCCTGTGGATTATTCTGCCATTGAATCATAGCAGCTAGAGATGGAAAAACTGTACAGTTATCCCATTCTTCTCCTTGGCAATGGAAGAGTGCTCTCCACAGTACATTTCTGTAGTAGCTAAAGTTGATTACTTAATTCCAATTACTGACAGTCTACTAATTGCTTAGGCTGTATTCCAATTTTTGTCAGCCCTCCCATCGTATTAACTCCTTACACAGAGGTCTGCCCTGCCTTCTGGATGGGGAGTGGCTTTGAATAGGAACTTGTAAAATAATTTTTTTTCTTTTTAGTTTCATTTCTGACTACATGTGTTCCTGAACCACCTGCACTTTATAAAATAAAAAAGCAAACTAAAATGCCTCCAAATGAGTAATTTAGGGAGCTCAGACATGTCAGTATTCCCCAGCCGTGATTATTTTCCTTTCAATGTGTCTGCGTCACTAACCTCCAGTGGATGGCTTTCTGATTTTTTTATACTTCTAAAAAAATTAAGGCAAAATATCTCTGCCAAAGTCTCTAGCATTCACACCATTTCTATCCTTGCCATTAGAGAATTATTATTCAGCAATCCTTAGTTATAGAAATTAGTCCTGATGAAAATGAAATATTTGCTTTCTCTGTTACAACTCACACCTTGTCCCTTCAGCATCTTCTCTGTTCTTAAAACTGCCCTGTTTTACCCCAGGCCATTTTACTGGAGGGAAAAGTTAAGTGCATGCTGGCAAACATCAGAGGGCAGGGGACAGTCTTCTGACTGCCCAAATTTCTTTAAATCATTTATTTATTCACTCTTTCATTTTTTGGCCAGTGAATTTGTATGAGCAAGGGTTTCTTGATGGGACTGGACAGCCAGAAAGGTGCCAGCTGGAAAGGCTGGCAGAGACAGGGGTCATGGGGGAGTGAGGATGAGTCTGTGAAGTTTATTTTAAAAAGAAAGTGCTTGGTGAGTGAGCTGAGGGGTAAAGGCTGGTGTGGGTCTGGGGAGAAAATGAAATGCTTGAAGGTGGATAAAAGGACTTCTCTTCTGTGTGTATGTGCACTGCAGAAGCAAGTAACAGTAGACTGGAACATGCTCAGCATCCCTGAGTGCTGCTGGGCTGTGTCCAGCACCATTAGGGGACAGCAGGTACCAAGGGGCTGGTGGGCTGCCTGTGCCCACAGATCTCAGCCGTCCCTGGAGGTGATGTGAGTGAAAGGAAAGCCTTGTGGCTGAGAACAGCAGCAGAAAGTGTCCATAAAGAGGCTTAGTTTTGACAGGTGAAGGTACAGAGAGAACTCTCAGGTGAGGTGACATCAGATAAATGACTGTCATTTTCAACTACATCTCCAGCACAGTTTTGTGAGGGAAGATTTCTAGGCACAAAGAGAGGAATTGATGGGCATTGAAGCCAGAAAGTAGTCAGTAAAAGAAAGTCCAGTTTTAAAAGAATTTTGTGGAAGACAGACAACCGTGTGACATCAAGTCTATTAGACCTCCAGGTACATGAAATTAGAGAATTCCACTCAGTCACAAGATGACACAGAGATATGTCAAGCTTTTGGCCTGAGAACTTATAAAATGGCTTAGAGTCCTGGCTTTGCTTTTACTTTGAACATCCCAATTGAGAGCTGAGTGAAAGAATAGCTGGAGAACAAGCAGGCTATAAATGAGCCTGTGCAGCAGAGCTGCTTCTTTGAAGGGGCATGGCCTTTCACTGCCACACTGCTTCAGAATCTGAGGCTCATCAAGTTTTTAACCTTGACAAAATGAACTAGGGAAAGGGAAATGCACAAAGGGAAATTGTTGCATCTGTCTGCAGTTTAAGCTGAGTCTCAAGTTCAGGTTACAGAGTAAAGTAAGGCTCACAGGAATTATTTTAATATTTCAGGAACTGCTGTCAAGACCATAGTTGTGCTTATGACTGGCTGTGTAGAATAACCTACAGGAAACATTATTTGCACTGGAGAACACACAGTCTGAGACAGGGATGCTGTTTGTAAGCTCAGAATGTAATATTAAAAGGAGCTACTATCTCCCATGGTAGTTGTTCATGAAACAAATATATTGCCAGTTATTGGAGCTGTGCTCTAAAAAAAATTGCTACCATCACCTCCAAACAATAGTTTGTGGATTTTTAATCTTCTGTTTGATGTTTCACATGGCCATTCTCTCAAAATGTGAGTTGTGTCTGTATTATAGATGGCTGTCTAAAGCAAGGATTCATCCTGCTTTTTTCGGCTTCCCTTACATTGGTGTATAGCTTATGGCACTTGCACTTGCCTGTTCTTAAACCTCAGTATGTCCTGTACATTTCTGTCCCTTGCAATGTGAGTCTGAAATAAAAAGATGATAAGATGATGGGGGTGGTGTGGGTCGCACTGGTCTCATACCTTAAGCAGTTCTCTTTGGACATAAAATTTTTGCTCAAATAGCATATAATTTTATACTTACACTATGGCATTTTATCATTAGGAACTGCTTTTAGCAGATTTTAAAAATTCAACCACTGTCATTAATTTTCAAGCCAATGCTGATGTAAGATACTTGTGTTTGAACAGATGAAAAAAAATTAATACAAAGAAGGGATCAGACATCTTTCTGTGTTCTCACAGGACAAGGCTGAGTGGGCTGAGATTAAAGGAGAGGAGATTCAGGTAGATCTCCTGAAAATCTTTCAAATGTGGTAAATAATTAAGCACAGGGTAAGTTGCCTAGAGAAATAGTCAGGTCTGCACTAAGGAGCTTTAAAAACTCATGGGTACATGGTATAAGCATGATTCAAGTTGAGTGGAACTTGCCTGCAGACCTGAAGGACTATGACTGACTGTTTTCAGTAATTCCCAAGATTCAGGGAAGAAAGAATGCAGGTCTTGCACCAGTTCCTAGTGTTCTGCCTGGATTTACTTCTCTTTGTGTAGGCTGGGTTGTAGCATTAGAGGTCTGTAAGCACCCAAAACATTGCTGCATTTGTGGCAATGCAGTAGTTCAGAAATCCAACATAATTGCAAAAAAAGGTCAGTAACCTTATTGGGAATTAAGTGGGAGTTAAGTGGTCTAAAAGGGAGTAAGTTTTTGGGAAACAAAAGTAGTCAAATTTAGCAAAGCAGAAGATAATAAATCAGTGGGCAAATGACCTCTTGATATTGTTTAAACTGTGATACTCTTCTCTTTCAAGGTTGTTCTACAGTTGAAGTTTAAGCAGTTGCAAACAGAAACTTTAGGATCCCCTTCCCAAATAAATAACCGCTCTGGAAATCAAGTGCAGATTTACAGGGTGGTGATGAGTGACTGCAGAGATGTTGGCACTCTATTTACACTGTTGGGAGGGGTATAGAGAGTGCTCCAAGATCACGAATGTGGTTCACAACTCTTCCATCCACTCAGCATGAAGTCTCTTTAGAAAGCAATCAACTTGTATCATGGATGGCATGTTTCTGTGATGGGTGGAGAGAATTACAGAACTTTGGCAGCTCTTCTTCCAGTAGCCCTTTCCATCAAGGCAGCTCTGGAGAGAGGAGGTAATTTCTAGTTCTTTTGACTTGCTCTGATTATCTCTTTCACTTTGAAATATTGAAGATGTGCTTCTGATGCTTTTGCTAAGAATGCTTTGGGACAAATGCTGATAATCACCAATGGCCCATCTGGCTGGTAGGAAGACTTTCCAGCAGCCCAAAGGCAGCAGTGCAATCCTGCAGCCCTGCCCACTGAACTGCTCTGAGCGATTACTTGCTTTTAGTTGGGCTACAGAACTGCCCACTGATCCCCGCTGCATAGGAAATGAATAGGCATGGATAAGAATGGAAAACCAAGCAAGCAAAAATATGTTTTCAAATGTTTTATGGTTTTTCAATCCATCTTTTCATCCAAAGGAAAGCTTCCTGGAGCGTCAGTGTAGGATTGTCAATTAAGGAAACTGAGGGAGTGTGCCTGTGTGTGCTTATTTTAAAAACAGCCATCCTCTTTCCCAGGTGAAAGAAGAGATGCATTCCCTTCCCTGCTGCACACAGCTCTGACTGATTGATGATGCATGCTCAGGAAGAAAATAAATGCTTGTCCAAAAATTATTTCCCGTATCTTTGAGAGGAACAAGCTGTATTATTTTTTTCTCTTGATTCCTAGAGTTGAAAGCTCTGCTTTTACCCTTAATGGTAAGAGATGGCTGTGTTTGATGAAGGTTTTTTGAACCGCCTAAATGGTCAGGTGTCAGAGATCTATAGGCAGCTGGTGTTTGTTTAGTAAATTATGTCCCTGTTATTGTAGTAAAAGACAGGCCTCAGTGGGCTGTAAGTACACTCTGTTCCCTTGCATGATGCCTTTGTCCAAATGTACATTTCAGACCTTTAGCTGTTTGCTCTCAAAAATTTCTTTCTTCTTCATTACATTTCCCCCTGCTTCTCTCCCACCAGGTTATTACACTGAAATAAGACCAATCCAAGTAATTCACATAATAAGCCTTTCAGAAGGAAGCAGAATTTTCTCTGTTCAACAGTTGTCATTGCAATCTTATCTGTTGTTGTTTGCCAACCATCAACGCTCCCCTGTAACTTGAATAATATGACAAAGACAACAATTAATATGTATTTAGTGTATAACGTTACCACAAAATGCTCCTATCTACCTGCATGAGAAATTGTGAATTGCAGTAAATAGTCTATTTTCTGAAGTTGATTGCATGTCTGCACTGTGGAGGGTTAGAAAGGGAACTGCCTTGGTCAGAGAGTACATGGGATTTTGCTGTCAGATGAGTGGCCAGATGAGAACTTTAACAGCTGACTCTCTCCTGTCTGTCTCTCCTCATTTTACTCCCATGATGTTGTTCTTATAGATATAGAGGAATTTTAGGTAATTTATGGGATCAGTAGACTGTCACCAAGATGCCAAAGCTCACCAGACATTCATTTGAATAGGAAAAAATGGCTTCGGGGAACAAATTTCAACCTGTATCTCCCATATAAGAGTTCATCTTGTTCTGTGTTTCACATATACAGATGTAATTATAAAAATAGCTTGTCCCATGGTGTCTTGACCATTTGGTTTCTGGTTCTGTTTCAGACTGTAGTGGTTAGAGGTGGGGATTTGGTGCAAGTCCTGGAAAATACGCCAGTGGAACTTCTACAGGACCTAACCTTCCCTTGTCTGGGATATTGCATGGCCATTATTATCTCATGTCAACTGCTTTGTTTCCTCTCTTTTGCTTCACCCATGGCCCAAAGCTGCCAGTCTGCTCGTCTGGAAGTGCTGGTGTGGTGTAACTGAGAACAGAGAGTGCTCTGTACGTACCTGATATACGGGGGGCACTGGGTTGTACCTTGGAGTCAAGTCCATCCTGAATCTGAAAACATCTGAATCCAGGAGGAGAATGTGTTTGAGAGAGGAAAGGAAATTGTGAATTCTTTGAACCTTGGAGAGATCAATTGGTTCATCAAACTCTGAGTCCAAGCTTTCCAAATAAGAGCACTCTGCCCTTAACTCTTTATGCAGTAAATCTGAACATCTGATACTTCACTTCTGATGAACCCCTGGCAGAAAGCCCAGGAATGCAGATCCTCAAACTGTCCTACAATTAACATTTCAAAGTCTTTAGATCTGTGAGTAGGAATTAAGTGTCCCACAGGTTCTGGGCCCACCCTGTAGCCAGGTTTGCAACTGACTGTGATTTAACAAATGCACTTAAGATTTAAAAATTCCCTTAAGATTAGGAGTTGGATGCAGTTGCTGGAGTGATCCTTCTCTTGTAGACAGAGAGTTAAATTTATGTTCCTCACCAAAAGATCACAAGGACAAAGAAGGGTGACATTGCAGGTTTCCTCATATTCTTCTGAAAGAACACAGTCATTTGTTCAGTGTGGAGGAGAAGCATGACCTCCTTTCAATATTATTTTTTCTCTTCAAGCACATCTGGCAGAATTAGAACTGCAATAAATCTGTCCTGATAATGATGCAAATGTATGAAATTGCAGATTTCCTTCAACAACCTTTTGCTCTTAATTTGTTTTTTAGTGGTTGTCAGGCTGCTGAGTTCAAGTAACCCCTTCCCCTGAAACAACACTTTATTGGAGAAAAAACCCCGATACTTTCTCTTTTTTTCCTAGCTTCACTTTTTTTTCCTCCTCATTGATACTCCAAAGATGAATCTTTGAGGGAGCTGAATAATTGGAATCTTCAGGGTACGAATTGTTCATTTTCCACTAAATATGAAACCCATCATGCTGAACTGTGAATACAGCAGGATACACTTAGCAGGTGTATGAAAATGAAAATAAAAGGACACTGATTGAAAGGAGAGAGAAAAAAGAATCATGAAAGTGACATTTCTTCAACTCATCCAAAATATACAAAACTATTTTAACTGCTTTCATAACAGATACCATGCAAAGAGACCCAATTAATTTTATCTTCATGCTGCTATACAATCTGTGTAATTCTTTTGGTCACCCAAATGTCTGAGGCACATTATATTATTCATACAGACTTTACTCCTTGGTAAAAGAAATCACATTTAATCTTTTTTCTCTTTATCAATGGATTGATCTCTCTGTGAACAGTTCCAAATCTTAGCAGGGAAAAAAGTGTAAGTAATGTCAACCTGAGAAGTTCTGGAAGAAACCCTAAAGAGAATACATATTTGCATCAAACAGAGATATGTGTCTAAACAGAGGAGCACACACTGTGTGAATGTAATATGTGATTGTGTTTAAATGCATAATGTCTTCTAACTTGGTATACTGAAGCAAAGTGCAAGAGATCAGTGTCCTTACAGTTTTCTTGAGGCAAATGGAAGGAGTGTTAACTTTATCAAATGAAACCCTAATTCCATGCACCATTACAGGGAACCGAATCCGTTTCTACAATTCCTTAAGCCAGACTCCCTTTTGGTTTCTGCTACTGGAAAACAGCAATAGGGCATTTGCCCAAGACCCTCAGAGGAAAATAGTGTTTCATTTGAGCAGTGGGCAATGGCAGAAGTTTTCTGAAACTTCTCTGCAGAAATACAGAATGGGAAAATCAAGTTGCCCTCCAGTTTTAGGAATAGATACCTTGGTTCCTTTGCAAAACTAGAGCCAGTAAGTCCTCGTATTTTCATCATAGTCTTCACTTTATCCTGCAGTAAACATGACAGGCTGCTCAGTATGCCTGAGCTGAATGTTTTGATCTTCAAGGGTGCTGGAGAGGGAAAAAACACCATTGACTGGAATTTGCTTATGGCAACAAAGTGTAATTGACAAGTGGATGCACTGAGATTTGTTCTCCAGAAACTGTAAAGAGGGAGGATGAAACTATGAAGAGGGTAGATCGATTTCATAATTAAATGTGAAACTGCCTCATTTTCTGGTTTCATTGTCTGCTCAGAAGCCAGCCCTTGTTTGAAGAACAGTTTTCTCTGATTTACAAGTCTTTCAGAAAGCTTTGGTGCAGTTTGGGGTAATCTTGTATATAGCTGAATTTGGCACAAGAGGCTGGGTGAATCTGGATTAGTGTACAGTTTCATGCATATGGTACAGAGAAATCAGCAAATTGCTTACAGTTCTTTTTCTACCTGTGGGCCAATGCAGAGAGGAGCCACAGCCACATACAGCCAAATTTTCAGGGAGCTCCAAATGCTGACATTGGTGTATGGGCCTACATTGTTTTTCAATACCCAAAGAACTCAGTGTTGTTGTTTCATCTGAATATAAATCACAGTGTAAAACTTGTTTATCTCCTGTAAAGTAAAAGCATGAAAATTAGTCTTGTAATATTCACTGAATTGAGTTTACTGAATCCAGGGACCAAGCTGAGATCAGGTCACCTTTGGGAGAAAGTCCTTAGTGTGACCATTTGACATTCAGTAGGTGGGAGAACCATCTGCATTTGAATGTGGAAAAAGTAAATGGCCATAGAAAAGGAGAAAGTGCCACTGACTGCATATTTCAATGGTTCCTTCATTTTCAGATGAGAACCAAGAGAGAGTGGAGACCTGATCTGGAGCACTGTTTTTTCTCCAGTTTGCTGCCCACATAGCCCCACTTCCCCTTGCCCCTTTTTCCCAGTAGATCTCTGAAGTACAGGCAAGTCTGCCTCAAGGGTTTGTTTTTGAAGATTGCAGCATCTTCTGCAGTCTGGCCTGATAACCGTACAGTAAGTGTGTATTTTTTACAACATAGGTGGGAAGCCTCTTGGAATATAGGACAGAGAGACTGCCCTGTATTACAGGTGGGCTATTTCTGCCTGTGTGTCTGCAAGAATATAAAAAACACCTTTAAAGGTATAGATAGACTTGAAACCCCACAGGATTTAAAGGCAGACATGAGGTATATGCAAGCTTTTAGAAGGATAAGGTAGTAGCTTGCTTCATCCTTATTGTGTTTTTACTGATTCTATAAAACATCCTAAAGTAGGGATTTAAAAATGCTTCTTTCTATAAAATTATTCCTCTCCCTGCATTCAACTTTGCATGGTCTGCACAATTCAGAGGGGTTTATTATGGAATACTGGATTTGAATAGTGCTTTTCCATTTCATTATTTTTAAGTAATTTCCTTGGCAGTGATTATACTTAACATTAATGCCCAAACTAATAGGCAGAGTGAATGTCATTGACTCTTACTCTTTTCTCTTTACCAGTCCAAGGGTAACTGTGAAGTTAAAGTAGTTTTGTTGGTCTGAAGTTGGCATCAGAAGCTTACCCCCTGTTGAAAATGATCCTTCATGTTTCTTTTAATACAGACAGTGATTTTAGGCTTTTGCTTAAAATACACGTACACACAACTACTTGAAGCATCATACTCACATTTTGTGTCTTCTACTGACTTTATTTATGAAATAACTATAAAAAAACCCCTAGGCTGGTTCCTCTTTGAGGCTATGACTTTGATCATAGGATATTGCATTGAACTTTACTTTACTTTAGAGGCTCTAACAAGAACAAAAGTCAAGAAAATTTAGAACAGCAGGGAGGGCCTTTCTATTCAGAGGCAGATTATCTTTAATCCTCTTCCCTTCCTTTTGCCTAATGTGATATGCACATACAGGCATCCATGTGTACACAACTACTTGGATAGTTTAAGTTTCTCTTGCCCTCCTTCAGAGCAAGAAGAATAAATCTTGTTTCTCTAATAAAGGCATTTAAAGCACAAAGTTATGAAAATATTCTCTATGTTTCTGCGTGGGGTATGTCATTGGCAGTAGGAAGCATTTATCTTCTCTGTCACTTAGTTTCCTTGCCGAAGTCTCTAGGGACAGCAACATTTGGTTTTCTTGAAATTTTCAATAAAGGACAGGCAAATAATGTCTTTCTCCACTAAGCTTTCCCCAGCTTACCTCTGCCGAGGGTGTCTTTGCAGGGACAATTACCCTGTGCCACTGCAGAGTTTCAGTGGTCATTGTTATTGCAGCATTTGTCCCTTTCCTGACAAATCACATTATTCCCATGGCTGAGGACCATTAGCAGACCCAGGGGAGCCAGGAGGGGATGGCAGCTGGCAACTTGCCCCTGGGCAGAGACAGTCCGAGAGGGGGTGAACAGAAGAAGGTCAGAACAGCCCATTTGGGTGCTCTGTTGCTGCCAGCTACGTAGTGCTCGCCGTGCTTGATACCCCTGCCCTGCCTGGGGCTTGCTTCTGTCTTAGCTTTGCAGGGCTGCACCCACTGCCCTCCCTACATTTTCTCCCATGAGGGAGGGGGTATTTTCCATGAGCTTCTTTCTCTGCTGAAGCAATTGGCAATGTGCAGTCACCTAAACATCAGCAATACCTGGAAATCACACCATTCTGATAAAATACCCTCTTATTGGTTGTTTTTTTTTAGTTTGCTATTTGGTTTAGTTTCAGGCTTTGGCTTCCCTGGCAACACAGCCGATAAGGATAGTGGATGTCATGGTGTAGCTGGAGTTTTGAGGTGTGCAGAGTGAAAAACAGCCAGAGCTTTGCAGCTTGTCAGGCACTGCACAAGCAGCAGCCAGGCACTGTCAGTGTGGGACATCCCTGAGGCTGAGAGAGCAAATCCAGCCTTGCTGCTGCTCATTACATTAAATGGCTCTGTGTTAGGTGGTAGTTCTATCTTTGAGAAACTAACAGGATGGGGACAGGAAGGTATTAATTCACAAATAACTAAAGCCTTATCTTGACTTGAAATTCTTCCCCTGTTCTGTTCCTGATCCCAAACATCCAGCTGCAAAATCCCAAAGAGGCTGGTTTGTAATTCTCACCCGCCTTTATGCAACCAGCTGTGTTTTCTGCATCCCAGGGGTAATGTGGGTCTCCAGGTGTCCTGCTTAAACCTTGTTAATTCATGTGTTTCTTTTCTAATATGGATGTTCCCAATTCACTTTTTGACATATGATGCATCTTCATTTCTCTCTGTGTATTTCCTACTGTGTAGATATTTCTGTTAACCTTAAATAGCCTGCTTGTGAGAGATGTGGGGAGATGGTGGTGCTTTGAGAGGTAAACACAAAAGAGTCTCTGGTCTTTGCTCAGATTACAAACACTGGAAAAAACTGATGTTTTATCACTTGGAAAGTCCTTCCTGTTTGTTTTCTCTCCCTAGAAACCTTCACTCCAGAAACAGCAAGTACATGGTACTCCCTTCATGTGTGTCACCTTCACATGGCACTGCATTTTAGTGACAAGCAGATTTAAGTTGCTCCCTGCTTCAGTTTAGCATCTAGACTTCTAAGCACAGCTGTATTGGTAATTGTTACCATTGGAAAACAGATGCTTTGCTCTCCCTGTGAGGCAGGCAATTTGCTTGATGCTTTTGCTCTCTAGGAATTTTTAGATTTTGTTGATATTTGTTTGAAGTATTTCCATTTGCTGTGGACAAAATGGATATGCTAGCGCACCAATCTTGTGCAAATTTCTGCTGTTAAAATTTATGAAGAGTCTAGGTGGAAGCAAATGAATCAAAGTGGTTAAAGAGTTTACGTGTAGAAGATTAGTTCTTTCAGTTCTCTTTCTACCTTTGCTGCGGACAATGTGCTGCTTTATACAGATGCTTTCCTGGGAATCTCAGTACCTTGCAGTAATGATCACTGCAGATAATCAGCCTCTGTCTACACCAGAAGAATTACTGCAGCTGGATACCATAGTTTATCTCCGCTGGGAGCCCAGATGAGGCGCGTTAGCAGAGCTGCACCGCTGACACAGCGGCGTTAGGCACCGTCCTGAACTGTGGGATCAGGGATGCTGCCGTGCTCGGTAGGGCAGTGGTTGCCAGCCGTCTGCCGAGTCCCCGCTGCTGTTAAGAGTGCAGGCACTGCCTTCCCAAAATATTCATTTCAGGGACTGTAGCCATGGCTAGCACTGCTGCATTCTGGCTGTCTTTACCTGTGGAGATCTCCTGTTCACAGGAGGAGTGCTGGGTTTGTGGCAGTGCTCAGATCTCCTGTACTGTTTTACTGAACAGATCAAAACAGGGACCTTTGTTTTAGTGTGCCTAAAAATAAATGCTGTCTTATTAACACTGGAGTTTAGAGATAATTTGTTGAGGAAGTGCACCATTTAAAGCTACTGCTGTTATAAAGAAGGCACATTACACTCTAAACTAGGTGAGCTTTGAATTTGCTTTGCTGGTTTCTGGGTAGGTTTAATTGGATGCAGCTAAGCTGTAGAAGTATGGGTCAGTTCTGAGATTTGGGAGGCACCTTGACAGTATCCCCAACCTTCCTTAGTATAAAACCTGAGTTCATGGGGGCACAGCAAGAGCTGTGAGGCAGCAGCAAACACTAGGTCCTCGTGGAAGCTCCTGTGCAGGCAGAGATGAAGCAACCCTGAGCTGCCAGTTCACAGGAGCCCCATGACAGGAGAGGATAAAAGGGACCTTTTGAGCAAACACTAAGAATTACACTTCTGAGAGCTGGTTTAGCAGTGCTTTAACCTTACATAGATGTTTGTATAGCCCCTGTGAGTTAAGATCTTGATCCTAATAGAAAGTATAAGTAGAAGATAGTGTTTCTTACTGCTTACTGGTTCAGGGGAATAAAACAAAATGATAGAAACAGCAGCTATGATGGAGAGCGAACTTTTAATTTTTTTTTTTCTCATATAATGTTGGTTAATTTGTGAATCCAGTTGGTTCTCATGAACCTCAATGGGACTGTTTGTGGGAATAAATAGATTAGTTTTTTATCCCTCAGGTTTTCCTAATAGCATCATTATGTCATTTAAAACATGAGCAGCATTTATCTTGATGACCTCTTGTTATTTGAGATCAAAGTCAGATAAGAGTTGAAAATTAATTCAACCCAGCAATCTCATTAAAAAACTGACTACAATATGACTTTCACAGCAGAGTCATTCTGAAGGTTTAATTTTGGTCTTTTGCTGCAGCCTTTCCTTCCATAAATCCACTTCTTGGCTTGGGGCACTAATTACAACTTTTATCAAGACTCCTGTCCTCAAAATGTCTGTGCACATGTTTGTATTTTGTGACATCACCAGAGTCACCAAATGGGAAATTAATCAAATTGCAAAGACCTAAAGATCTAGAGAATTCTAGCCTTGAGTAAGATAAAGTACCCACGTACATCAAGGTGAGTTGTGAGGGTTTGATAGACACATGAAAAATCCCTATTAGTGCTAAAATATTACTGGAATTAGGTCATGCTCTGGCATCATTTTCCTAAAGATAGGGGTGTGATATTTATATCAGAAAGTCATGGGAATTTGTGTGAGATGAAAGTGTACTAATTTCAAAGTTGCTTTTTAAAAATATTTTTCTTACCTCCTGCCTTTTTGAAGGGTCTCACGAGTATGTCCAGAGCTGGTACCTCAGTGAAGGTCTAGTTTCATTGTCTAGTTCAGGTTTACTATAACATATGGCAGTGATGGTGGTGAGAATCACATTTTGTGAAATAAAGCCCAGAGATGGAAAAAAATCAGCTTTTTTGAAGGTTTCTTCCTTCAAAAAGGATAAAGGACCCTTTATCCCAGGGATTGGTAACAGAGGAAACAAAACCAACAAAAAACTAAGATGCTGCTTTGGTTTGTTGAATACATTCACAGCATTTCCTTTCTAAGCATCTCCCTCTTAATGGGTAAATCTTGCTGCTTAAAAAAAGATATTCAAAATATGATGTAGAACAAACTCAAAGTATTTTCTCCCTAAGTTATTAACTGTTGCCAACCTAGTGCAGGCATGAGTTGTAAGAGAGTGCATATCAAATTACATTAGATATCTACATTTAGGCAACTGATTTAAGCCCTTTGTATGGTGATGGCAGTATAATTAATTCATACTATGTAATAAAATATGCATAAGTAATTCATACTGTAATGAAAGTGACTTTCTTGCGGTGTAGTGTTAGTAGAAAGACACGATATTTAAAAAGACTGCAAGATTTCCTACTATGTGTTCACACATTGCAGGATATCTAAAAATATTTTAAACTTCTTGTTGCATTGGGTATATCATTTAAAGCAAAAGAAGCAAATTTGCACTACATATATAATTGACATCAGCCCTAAAAGCTGTGTTAAAGACAGAATTCATCTTAAGATCAATTTGTAAGCTTATGGTACCCTCATCAGCACCCATTCAATGAGAATTGGGAAGATCTGTGTAGCCAAAGGGAAATACAAGCAGAACTGCATCAGAAACATGGAGCCACAGAAATCTGCAGGTCCCTCAAGATATTAGGCGCTAATCAGAGAAGATAAGAATGTTGCATATGCTTTTCAATATTTGATTTTCTTTGGTCTTTGCTACTGAGATTGTTGGACAACTTTGGAATAGGGGAATTCCAGAAGGTAAAGGTGCAGTGCTCCTTTTGACAGGTATTTCTAAAAAAATTGCCTCTATCTATATATCCATATATATGTATTCATGTGTGTGAAATGGAAAAACTCAGGAAATTAAATGTCAATAAATCTTTGGGACCAGATGGCATTCATCTAAGATTTAAAAAAAAAAAAAAAAACCAAAAAACCGCAGAGCAGAATTACTATAAAAATATGTATAGATTGTCACTGAAAAACAACCTCATCTATCAAATGAAAATAGTTGCCAATTGAAAAGATTTTTTTAAAAGACAAGAATAGCAGCAAGAATTATATTGTGACCAGTGAATTTAATCTTCCATGGTAGGAAAATAAATGTGCTCTGTTTTAATAAATTAACATACTATTTCTTTTGATATCCTACCATCTTTGACTGGTGTAAGAAAAATACTTAAAACAATGCAGAAAAAACCCATGTGTTGTTAGATCATAGATATAACTAATTATTTTTTTTTCAAATGGCTTGTTATTGTTCTTTCTACACAGTCTGTTAATGAAATTTGTTAACAAGAGGGTGAGAGTAAAGTTAAATCTGTTCAGAGATTAGGAGAAGAAATTTGATTACCTAGATTACAGGTAGGAAAAGAAGATACAAGGCCTGATATCTATGCCTCAGCACAGGGCGAGGTTGTTATTATGATGTAGCCACAGAGTTCAGACCTAGAGTGAGTGTCGTTAAACACGTTGAGAGTGTGAGGAAAGAGGTGACTGCTGGCACAACAGGAACTTGTCTGTGCAGCTCTGCAGTACGTTAAAAATGCCTAAGCAAGCTAGAAACCTGGGCAATGTACTTAGGAAAGGCAAGTGCAATGGAATGCATGAAAAGATCAACTTGATAAGCACTCATTTTAGATTAAATTGAGCCACCCCTAGAGGAGATAGAGATGGGAATTAACCTGTCCCTTCTACATAAGGGCACACCAAAGGTCTTCTAGAATAAATTCAGTCCTGTGGCTGGAACGGAGGTGAACATCAGGTGTCCTGTGGGTGTCTGAGGTGCATGGCACTCACAGCACGCAGTCAAGCACTGCCTGACTTTTCACTGCCTGTACAGTAATGGTAGCTGTGACTGCGCCTCCTGGAGTGTTTATGGAACACGTCACTTGCCTTAGTTCAGACATCCAGGCACCTGCCCTTTCCCATCCCAGAAAAAAATGTGTAATGAGCAAAATTACCCTCACAGAGCCAATCATCATTTGAGACAGGGATGACTAAAGATATCAGCAGGGAAAGATGATGAGTGGATTACCAAAATGTTGCACTTTGTTAGGGAGGCGATAATGTTGTCTGTTATACCTTTTCACCTTCTTTAACTGATTTGTTTTTGCTCATTTTATTCTGACAAAAAAAGGAAAAGATAGCAAAGAAAAGAGATGGGAAGGCTCACCAAAGATGAGGTGGATGGTAGTATAGCAGTGTGGAAAGAGCTTCAGAAACGAAGACTTGAAGCAATGCTGGGAAATTGATTTGTCTCCCTTTCTGTGCACAGACTGTAACTAATGGTTTGGAAAATGTTTCTGAAGGAGGTGCTTGCTATAAACCTCAAGCTAATTGATCCATTTCACTTCAAAGTACGAGATAAGGGAAAAGTCTACTTTATCTTCCCTACTCAGGGTAGCAATAAAGTCCTACTCGTACTCCTTTCAGTTCCAGCAAGGAGTCTGCATCACTGACATGCTCAAGCCCATCTTTGCAAAGAAAGCACCTAGAGACTGTTTCTTAAAAGCAGGCTGAGATCTGGTTTTCTCTGTGGGAATCAAAAGGAAAGGCTGGGTTTTTCACAAAAGATTTATGGGTATCCCTTCCAAATTCTCAGCATTCAGCTGAATAGGAAGTCTGCCTGTTGCAAGAGTTGGATTGATAATTCGGTGCAGTGGGGATAAAGTACGAGCTTCTAATGTTTGCCAAGAATTTTGTATCAAACCATCCTAGAGGAGCAGGAAGGAGGGCTTCGTTCCTGACATGGCAGAGCTCATCTCTAAATACAAATATCTCACAGTCTCTAGTTTCAAAACAGGATGTGTTTTAATACACAGTGTTTGGAGATTTTGAGAGGTCAGCAGAACAGGACTTTTTTCTGCTATGATTTTTCTTCTAATTAGACAAAAGCCAACTTTTTATCAGAAAGAAAGCCTCCTTCCCCAGCTCCCTCATTTCCTCCTGGAATGTGCTGTTGGCAGAACAAGGACTTACTTCTGAAATCATTGCTACCAATTTTACAGATAATTCCACTGAGAAAGTGTAGAAGAAACATTTTCTCATTAAGACAAGTCCAGATGCTCCATTTTTTTGTGTTTTAAAACCAGTGCAGTGAAGTCTTTGAGATACATGTAACTGGCAAGAGAAGGTAGAGGACAAAAGGGTAATCGTTTCACTCTTTTGTTTTAAATTAACAACTGTGGTATGTTGTCTCATTTCCCAATAGAGATCTGAACAAGGACATGGATTATATGAAATGGCAAAATGAGTTTGTGGGCTTAAGTTGCAGGAACAAAAGGAGAGGACTCTCTGATAGGAGATGCTATGAAGACTCTTTAGGACAGCAATATAGCAAAAAAGTCAAGATGGCAGAAATGAAAGAAATAATATCAAATAGTCACCTTCATTATTTTTGGGGGTGGAGGGAAGATAAATGTTGGTTTGGGCCTTTGGAAGGAGAGCATTTCTGTCCATGGGAAGGGGAGGCAAAGACCCTCTCCCAGTTAGCCAGGCTGTCTGAAAGCCTGTATAGGAAAGGTTGATGATGGACCTGGATGACTTTGTCTCAATATACAGATACTCTGCAATACGAATTCCTCTCCTGCCTTCTGGGAGCTTGATCACAGGTAATAGAGAGCAGCATTTTACACAGGAAGAGGAAAAAACCCTGCATTTAGACAATTCTCGTTGGAAAATTATAGCCCAAGGCTGTAATAAAGATGCCAGTTTCATGAAACTGAAACAGGCTTGGACATGCTGAATTATGGACTAAGGGGAGCACAGACAATTAATAGTAAAATTGCTCTTAAATATAAATGAGAGTTTAGGATAATGTTTTTGATAATAATCTTTTTGTAATAGCACAATAAAGGGATCCTCACTTGCTGCCTTGTACAGATGAACTCATTTAAATATGTGCTCTATTCCCTCAAGACCAGGCTTGGATATTTGATGCACATCGTAATGTCAGTCATTATTTCCCGAGCACACCGACAAAGCTTGGCTCTGCTTTTCCTAAGTGCTGGCTTTCGCTGGGGGCTCTGCAGGCTCTCTGTTGCACCAGAAAAAACCGCAGCTGTAATGCACAAGGATGTGTGAGATGGAAGTGGTGTGGCCGCTGTGGTCCTGCCTCCCCTGACAGGTCAGGGCAGAGGAGCGCGGTGTGTTCCACTGGTGGGACACGCACCAGGCCTTGGCTCACCCACTGCAGGGCAGGCAGTGCTCTTGGCAGGAACAGGAGGGAAAAGCTCGTTGTGAGGGGTCTGTTCATAAGGCGAACACTGGCAGACTTATTTCAGCCTTGTGTTTTGAGTAATACAGTAAGGTTTTCAAATGCGTCTCTTGGAAGTTGTACACTGGAAGGACTGCACGGAGCCACAGCGCTGGAGACGGCGCAGAATTGCTCCCTTATCTGTTGATGTTGGCTTCACAAAAGAGTAAGGCAGAAACTATGGCCCCAATGTGTCTCCCTGTGGAGGGCCACTAGCAACCCAATCTCACGTCTGCACTGCTTTATAGGGCATTGATTTTCTCTTAGGAGCAGATAAAGCTCTCACTAAAACCAAGGACAAAATCCCTATTGATACCAGGGGAAGTAGAATCCAGCTTTTGTGATTTAAGTGGGGTGTATATGGAGGATCTCTGTCCCGAAGAAGAAAGCCTCTAACTTTTTAAAGCTTGGTTCCATTCATCTTACAGGTGATCTGAAACAGGTATTATCAGCATCCCAGTTCCCTTAAGTGCTTTCTGGGGGAAGCGCCAAGTGCACCAAAGCTTTGTGTTATTTCTCTTGCCTCCTGACTAAAAGGGCTGACTGATATTTGCAGAGATAGCAGAGCAGCATCTCCCTTTCATGCCTGGGAGGAGCCTGGTAGTTTCCCAAACTGCTGCGATTCCTTTCTGCCTGGGGCAGTGCCCTCCTCAGGCTGGGAATCCTGGCACAGCCCAGCGCTGTCGCCCCTGATCTGGCTGTGTCATCGCTGGCAGTGAAGGAAAAGCAATGCATCTATGTTATGCCATCTATGATATCTTCTAGAGATAGGGTTAATTGGCTTTTTAGGATGGTGGTAGGGAAAGTGGGACAGCTGTTTCATTAGATGGGATGTTGAATAAAAGAGTTAAGGGACTGAACCCCCCCAGAATTAACCTTTCCCACATGCATTTCAAAGCTCAGTCATGAGGTTAGGTTTGAAAAGGCTGATGGGGTGGAGAAGGGGAGGTTAACGTATTTTATTAACTAAGGAAACTAAGGGGAAAAAAAGCTTTTCTTTCATGATGACCTGAATCATTCTCTCCTACTGTAAATGAAATGACAGCTCACCTGGGAGAAGAGAAAGGAGATTTAAAGCCAAATAATGATTCCTAAAAGTCCATTGCTGCAAGCTAAGTTTTGAAGAACATGTAGTGCTAGACCAGCTTTGCTGTATGTGAAACCCTTATAGCCAAAAGCCATTTAGTCAATTAATACCATACAACGCATCAGAGCTACTTTGTGCCGACAGAAGGTCAGCTCAAGAGAAAGATACCCTGATTCAGCTGACGTGCTCTCCTAAGACATCACAGCACAGGGCACTGTCCTGGCAGCACAGGGTAAGATGTGGATATTAGCTGGACAGCCCAGGTTTTTGTGTTTTGCAGCTGGCTACTTCATAGACTTCTTTATCTGACTCTTCTCTCTAGGGTATTTACTTTTGGCATGTTTTTCTGGCTTCTTGGCTGGCACGAATGTCTCTTGGCAAAAATTTCCACAAGGAAGGCATCCTCAGTACTGGTCCACTGATTTGGGGAGCAACGCTGCTCAGTGTTTTATGTTCCTACATAACACTAGGCTCTGCTGTGTTCTGTTTCACACCGGTTAAATCTGGAGGAAATCTGTGGCCTATCAGTTTACACCAAGGAGAGAAAGAGACCCACTGCGGTGAGTGCATTGTAAAAATGAAGTTATAAGTCAGTCTGGGTCTCCACTTGGCCTTGTCAAAGGGCAGGCAGAAAGACATGCTGCAGGGAGGTAGGGTGATGTGAGGGGGTGGCAGGCTCAGTTTGAATGTTTGCCCTTTGAATTAATTCTGGTTGACCTACTTCAGCAATGATTGAAGAATTTTTTATTCAGTTTGCCCTGATCTATCCCCTGGTGAGCATGTGCTTGTTATTTTTTAATGAAACCATTTTCACAGCCTGTTGTTTTAGGTGTTGCGAATGGAGGAGAGTGAGGTTATTCTTTGGTTCGCATTCTATTTTTTGTTTCTTCAGGGTTCCCAGCACCATGCAGTTGCTTTTAACCACGTGCACACAGTGCAATCCTGGTTCCTCGCTCTCAGCTCAGCAGGTTTATTTTCACAGCAGATAAAAATAGTGTAAAGATGCAATCATTGATTGAATAAAAGATGTCTCTTACAGGAGTCATAAACCGAGTATTTTTGTCTTTCCTTGTAAGTCATGTGCAAGTAGACTTGAGTGTGTTGCTCTGTCATAAAACTTCTCCAAAGTGTTGATGTGTGAGCCTTTAGACACAGAATATAGGTAGGATGGGTTGCAGTGAAGTAACTGTGAAAAATAGCTATTAATTTACACTCTGTGCTTAGGTCAGACACAAAGGACTTGCCATCCTGGATGAGATCACTGTTCCATCTTGTTCTCTGTCTGAGGAAAGTGCAGCATCTCTCCCATCACAACACTTGACATTCTCCCACCAAGGCTGTTTCACTGCAGATGAGGTTCCAAATGGCAGGATCCTGAGGTGTCTGTATGTTTGGGAGCTTACCTTCACAAGAATTGCACTTTCTCTCCTCCACTCTGGAGCTTTTGTTGTACAATGCAAGTGGTTCCAGGGATGACTAATGACTTACTGCCTGCAGATCCAGGGCTGACTGCCTTTTGGAGATATTGCTTTGGCTCTGAAGTGGCAGGTAAACAGTGACTTTGGGGGTTTGTTAGCAATCAAAAGCTGCCACATTTTTGTCAAATTAAAAGACACCAGGCTTGGTTTTGCTGTACAAAGTGATACAAAGGAGATTTCCTTGTGGCAGTCTGAGAGACTGTTGTGTGTGCCATTCCCTGTTGCTGACAGTATCAGCTTTTGTTTTGCAGGGCAGGGCTAAAGGGCAGAATGCATGGAGGTCAAAAGAAATATTTTTTTGAAATGGTTCTTTCTGAGGTTTGGATTGTTTTCTCCTGTCTTAAAGTAATTTTCTGGCTATGAAAGAAACATGAAAAATGTTCGTTCTAAACAACTGAATGTTAAATAAAAAGGCTTTCAGTTTGTTAAGTGAATGCTTCTTAGGCAATTCACTTTGATCACAGTTTCAAATATCAATTTCTGACTTAAAAGAAAAATTGACCAAATGCAGTAACTATTTTTCAACAAAGAAATAAATAATGCTTCTGGAGAGGAATAACATATTGTATTGTTATTTATTGTATCATATCACTGTGATTCGCTATGTGACATTTAAGTTGAAAGGCAAAAACCCCAAGAAACCCTTATCTTGAACAAAGACATACAGCTTTAGTCCCTCTTCTCAGTATAACTTGCCAGGAACAGGTTTCATAAGGGGACACTATTATCATAACTTTAATCTTGTTTAAATTCAAAAGTCTTCCTGCAAGCCTCAAGGCCTAGAGGAAAGACCTTTACTAAGTTATCTTAAGAAAGCAGATTGCCTGTGAATTACTTCTTATAGTCCATAAAATCCTTTGTAATTTGGGGAACAGCTGTCCATAATAAAACATCAGAAAATTTCTATTTTGAGTCCTGAAACTGAAATAAACACGACGTAGAAAAAATACGATTACCTGGAACACATTTAGAAAGGGCATGTGCCAGCTATAAGCGTTTCACCTCTTCACTGCTGAAAAGTCTTAAGGTAACGGGTTAGAAAAGGTTGTCAGATGAAATAATAGCCAATAAAAATACGTGGAGGACCCTCAAAATATTCAAAGATCATCGACTGGAGCTTCTAGGAAGAAAAACAAGTGACCTCTAATGAATTTGAGAGGGGAAAAATGTTTCTAAATGCGGGTTTTGTTATAACATTGACCTTCAAATTTTTAAGTTATTCTTCTTTTTGCTGTTCTTATAAACCAGTTCTAGGATCTTTTCAAGGTTAAGAGAGGAGTTACTGTAACATTTCAATGTAATAGGTGTTCACTTAGCATATGTTGGCCCTGAAGAGGACAAATGGAGCCTTTTCATTCCATGGCTGTTTAGAAAAATAGCATTTATGATACTGATCCCACGTAAATGTCTTCATAACTTACAGATATGCTTTTTTTAAATGGAATTTCCCATAAAGTCAGGTGCCAGTTAAAACAATATTGATGTCTGTTTCTCTAGCACCTTTGTTCCTTCAAGACCTTAAACTTACTTTGATTTCACAGACCAATCCATAATTTACTGACAGAGTCTAGGACATGGCAGGAGGGGAAATAAAATAATAATGGATCTGAAGACAGATTTTTTTTTAGAGAAGAGCATTTACCTCCACTATGAACAAAGTTGCTCCTCCTAATGCTCTTTCTGCGGTTCTCCAGGGTAGACTTCTGTTTCCAATATTTTTCCTAAGTTCTCTAAGGAAACTAGCTCATATTTATTGTGGCTCCAAAAAAAAAATTAAAAATCACTGCAACTGGAGTAGCAGCTGTGGTAAAAAAAATCCCTTTTTGAAAAGCAAATGGACAGTTAGCATTTAAGCACAGCAATGTAGACTCAGCAGAAACCCTGCACCATGGTACTTGGGAAGGAAAAATTAGTCAACTAAGTTTTGGTGACAAAACAGTTTCAGCCCTCCTCATTTTTATACCTTCTGAAGGCTTGTACTTCTTTTCTGTTATTAGTGACTCACTGCTGACATCACAGCGAGGATAACGTGCATTGCCATAGGTTTGGACACCTGATGATGTGACGTATATAATTTGCAACCTGTGATGGTCTTTATGTAAAACACCATGTTACTTAAACTACCTTGTCTTGCTTCAGTCTCATCAAATGAGGATGAGAGAAAATGGCTTTGTCCTCATATAAGGGACAGAGACAGAGATTGTTTCTTCTATCCAGTGTCAATAAACAGGTGAGACAGGACAACAAAGTGGGTTTTTTAGGGATCTCTTAGTTTCCTCAGCACTTGTTGAACATTGTTGCCATGAAAAAGCTTGGCCTTTTACAAAGTGGGAGGTGTGTGTGCTTAAACAGTTGAGAAAATCTTTTTAACTGTATTACAAACTACAGCAAGTGCTTCATTTGTAAAGCAACGAGAAGATGATTTATTGAGGATAGGTTTCAAACTAATGTTTTACAGACTCTCTGTTCAAGACCCCTGATCTGTTATCAAAACAGTGATACTGAGAATGCATTTGTGTTCTGACCAGAGGAGCTATAGTAACAGCAAAGACTGAATTGAGCAAATGGACTGTAGAGCAGGAAGCTTTTCATTCTAAGTTAAGGAAAAAAAAAAGGGGGGGGGGGAAATAAAAAGAAGCTCAGCACATCATTTACATCAGCTTTCTGCAATCACTCTCTTAGTCCAAGGTGCTGGTATATGTCCCACACCACTGAGTGGAATGGGAGTATGAAAGGCAGGAATGGAAAGGAACGAGTATGAAATGGGAGTACAAAAGGAAGGCATGTCACAAGCCACAGGAGTTAAGGTAATACAAAGAGAATGTGAACAAAACATAGTCCATGCACCAAACACCCCACATGTTTATGCTTTGCCAACTAAATAACTTCAACAAGTAATTTTTCCAGTTGCCTTCCCTTTCTGTTAATATTTCCCATTATTGTTTTCCCAGTATTATCTGACCTTAAATTCTCACCTTTGTAAAAACGACAAATCAAGTTGTTACTTCTTTAAAAGAGTAAAAAATTATTGGCTGGGAGAAGGAAACCAATGGGAAAAAATAATGTGTGATGGGGAAAACACAGAGGCTGGGAAAGGGTACATGGAGTCTCTCCAGAGCTACAGATGCATTTTGTGTCCTTGTGTGTGAAAGGATATCCCTAAAGACGGTTCTGCCAGGAAAGATTAAGTCACGCTTGGGAAGAGGGGCCCAGCAGTGGGTTTGGCTATTGAAGAAGTGCAGCAACTCTCCTTGACTCCCGAGATGGTTTTGGCTGTCTGTTCTTGATAAATACAGGCAGAAAGAGAAGGTTGAAAAGGATACAGCTTCCAGTTGCAACTAGTCCCCCATACTGATAAAGGGATTCAGGATGATCAGTTTGAGTTTTTAAGGATTTAATTGCTGTTTTATAAAAACCATCACAGTTGCTGAATTTTTGTTCTTTCAAACTGGGCAGATTTCAGAGAATGCCACTTCTGCACCTGATCTCCAGCATTATCCTGATACTGAGCTGATGCTGTGCTCATGGTTACAACTCTCCCTGTGGAATGTAAGAGGTAGTGCTGAGTGGCTGCTTTTTCTAGACCAGTAATATTCACAGTACCTTGTTTTTATTTTGTTGAATTCAAGCAATCAATATATCCATCTGCCATTTTTGTGTCCTTCAAATTAGATATTTCAGATCTGTCCTTTTTTTGTCCTCTCAGCAGCTGTAGCAAATAAGCCGAATCTCACAAAAACTCCACTTTTTTAATAACATTGGTGACAAAAGTAGTGTAAGCCTCAATACAGAGGCCTTCAGAGCAGAGAGTCTTTGAGGCAGAAGGGCTGAGTACTTGAGCAAAGTCTGTGCAGTTCAAAGTTGGCCAGGGCCTGTTGGCTTGGTGGCATGCTAGAGTGTCACAAGGTGGAGAACCTGAGATGGCCTCAGAAGGCCAGCCATAAACACCCACTGGTGTCTAGGGATGACCAAAGTGAAGGAGATGAGCGATGGGAATGTTGACTCTTGCCTACACTGTCCTGGTTCCAACATTGTGCAACACAGGAGATGGCTCAGCTTGTCAGGGTGGGATTTACACTCCCCTGGCCCAGTGAGAGCTGACAGTGTCAAAGTACCACATATTTTTTGCTGTCACACACCCTAAAACTCAGCTGTCAGTTTGTCTTTGCTAAAGGAAAAAACAGCAACCTTCCTCCCTTATCAGGCTATGCAACATCTGTTTCAGTTTATTAACTACTTTCCTGCAAAATTGGAAGACTTTGGTCTGCTGGAAATGAAGTTTCTGTTATCAACAGCTGCCAGTGGAATGTGCTTTTGTGGAACATCCTGTGCCTCTGCACAGGACTTGCTCAGCTTTGTAATTAAACCTCCCTGGTACAGAGAGTGCGCAGAAGGTGTGGAATGGGAGCAGAGCTCATGTCAAAGATGTCATTCACAATTGTTTTATATCTAAACTCTGATTTTCACATTATAAGAGTAGTGACATACTGCTTTTCTTTCACTGACTCCTGATACCAACTTAAACACATATTGTGGTTTCCTTCATCTTAAAACCCTGCTTTTCCAATGCCACTGCTCAAGCAGGGCAAGCATTTGTTAATAGGTTTGTTCTAGTAGCTGATCCATCAGTTATGAGGGAAACACTTTCTTGGTGACTCTTGGTGGGATTGGTGATGGACCACTAAGAGGCAGTAAAGCCACTCTGCTGCCCATGAAGTGAGTTGGAACTACCAGCCCTGACAAAAATAAAATCCGCTGGGGTAGTGGCATATCTGCTTTGTATTTCTATTTGTATCTATTTCAGTGTGATAAAGTGTCCTCCAGCTCAGCAGCTTGAGCGGCACAGCATTAAATTTCTCTATTACTGTGATTTTGAAATTTATCAACTCCTATGTTGATGCATCCTAAAGGCACAGGTTTAAAATACGGCTTGTTCTTGTGTCCTCCTTCCCCAGATGCAAAATATCGCTTTTTGAACTCCATCAAGTGCATGTACCAAGTAAAATACTGTGCTCTCCTCACCCTCCCATCTGCAGATTGCTCCCCATATGTTGCATTATAATATGTAATTTAATAACTAAAGGAAATTAATACATTAAAAAAATTGGGCATGAATTTTAAGTGCTTGTGGAAGCTAACAGATGGACAAGCAGAGGAGAGGGAAGACCTTTCTTTGTCACCAGGGTCCTAAACCAGTGTACCAGCAGTATAAATCTCCTGTTAACATCGCCTGTTAATGTTCCTTATCTCCCTTCTTTAGCAATCACTGAGTTTTTTCTTGCTCCAGTCCCAGGCCAGACTTGTTTTTTTGTCTTTTCTGCTGTCTGTCTGTCCAACACCATGCCCCAGTCAAAAGGATCGGCTTAACCACCAGGAGGAGAGGAAAGCAATGCATCTGTGCAGGTGAAGTGTGCACTAGTCTTGGGCTGGGAAATGGTTTCCCTACTTTCTGGAAAGGATGGAGCTGGAACCCAGGAATTGCCAAAGCTCATCTTGAGTGGCTGGTGCTTCTGGTGAGGACACAAAGGCAGCTGCAGATAAACAGAGCGACCACTTTACACGTGTCTACTCTGCACTGGTATATTCTCTGGTTTGCTGAGATTGCCAGAGTATTATACAGCAGAAGTCCGTTTGAAACCTGGGTTTATATAACTAATCCACTAAAATACTATAATAAAGAGTGCATTGAGCTTTTAATCAAGAAATGGTCTTTATAGCTACAAAATCAATGCACAATAGTATTATGTAATACAATTGCACACTTAAAAAACCCCAAACCCAGGGGTTCAGCACTGTTGGCTTTTGCTATCTTATTATTTTCCTCCTTTTAAATCTGCTGTTTATCAGTCTGCTTGTTTCTCAGAGCATGCTTTTAGGTAACATCACGGGTAAGGATGCCATGTTTGTTTAAAAATAGGTCACCCAACAGTATGCAGTCTTCCTTGAAAAGTATTCATGTTTGCTTACTGGATATTGAGTACTGGAACTATTTTTTCACTGTAGACTGAAGCAGGGCTCTTGTGAGTTTTGTTCAGCTGTTGAACTACCTCACAGTCACTGGCAGATTTCATATTTATTTGATAGAAGTCAACCATTTATCTCAGAAAGTCTGAAGATTTACAAGAAGTTTAGCTACTGCAACAGTTAAAATAATGAAAACACAAATGAACACAATACAGTAGGAAAAAAGGTGGTTTGAGGGCATGATAGCAAAGCCAGCCCCTTTCTCATCCTGGTGCCACTGCCACTCATTCTGAGCCACAGAGCACTGCCAGACAGGGGCTGTGACTGGAAGCCCATGGGCCCGGTAAGGTTTTGAGCTAGGTTAGCTAGAGGTGAAGCCATTATGTCAATGGCACACTCCGAGTTATTGCTTTTAAGTCTTCTTCAATGGAGCTTTTTACACCTACATGACACGGTGAGAACTTTTGTAGCAGTCTGCCCAAGCTGTGCAAAGGAAGATGTGCAAAAAGAGGCAAAACAGTTTGCAAGTGAAGAGAGACTTTTTTCCTTCAGTTTTAATTTAATATTTGCTGCTATTAAAAGTAATCAAAATTCAAGTTGGTAACAAAGACATTATCATAGCATTTTATGTAAATACATTAAGCTAATAAATGAACAGAATAGTTAATGGAAGTTAATGGAATAATTTCAAATGAATGTAATAATAAACCTAGCTGTATAGATAATAACTTACCATATTTTTTTCTATACAAGAAAATATTTCTTCTATGTATCAGCTGCCTGTTGGCTCTCAGGGTCTTCTACAAGTACCTGAAATGAGGTTGTGGACAGGTGGGGTCAGTCTTTTCTCCCAAATAACAACCAATAGGGCAAGAGGACACAGCCTCGAGTTACACCAGAGGAGGTTTTACCTGGATATGAAGAAAAATTTCTTCTCTGGAAGGGTGATCAAGCATTGCAACATGCTGCCCAGGGAAAAGTGGAGTCACCATCCTTGGAAGATGCGTAGATGTGGTGCCTGGGGACATAGTTTATGGGTGGCTTTGACAGTGTCAGGTTAACAGCTGGATTTGATGATCTTAAGGGTGTTTTCCAACCTAAACCATTCTGACTCTCTGATTCTAAGGCAGTCACTGAATGTTGGCCAAGGCTGCAGCTGGCTGCTGCTGAGCTCATCCCGCCTTGTATTGCCCCTACACATGGGGTCCATGGCCTGGGACCCAGCACACATTTTTGGCCAGTCTGTACCCTGATTTGGTTGCTGCTTGTGATAAGTACATCTAGCAATTGAAGGGTGCTTCTTTTGTAAGACATGATGTTGTGTCTGCACCTTTTATCTCCAGACAAAGTAGTAGGTTTTTACATTAGGGTTTTTTTTTATTGTCTCATTATCAAATTGCCAGTAGGCCAGGTTGGATGCTGCACTCTGTTCTTTCATGCATGTTACACTCAGTGTTTATATCCCATTATCATGCCCTGCTGGCAAGACAGTGAATAGAAATTTTGGAGAATATGTGACAAGCAATTCAAAGCAGCATTTAGACAGCTCCAGTAAGTTAATCAGTTTTTGATATCTGCAAACTAACTGTACTTGGGGCTGGAAGACACCACGCGACACCACATTAAATTGTTTCTTCTTTGTGGAAAGTGTGTGGTGCCAGCACCATTTGGACAAGGGAGCATTTGACAGCTAACCTGTCACACACAGCACACCCTGCAGGAGCTGCTCACCCTTGGTTTGGCATCAGCCAAGCGCTGCTGAAGCAGGGGCTAAATAGGAGAATCATTTGCCCATCAAGCAGCAGCCTGGCTGCTTATCCCATTGCCGAAAGGATCTGTCAAACACTGCTGCCAGCAGGACAGTTGCTTGGCATGTTTATTCAAGTAAACCTGTGCTTGGATGGTTTTTCTTCATGCATTGGAAGTTGTAGGCTTTTTTTTTTTTTTTTTTTCAAATGAGGAGAGGCTGAGGAGATAAGGAAACAGGTAAAATACTTTGCTGATTTATGGTCTCAACATATTAATGAATGCAAGGTGGCAGGATGACAGATATTGGGAAAACTCTGCAGGGTCTGTGGGGCCATGCAAAGGGGATCTTGCCAAGGTTTAGTAAAAGAAAGAGTGATGAGACAGCGTGTGTGTACAAGGCCTGACCTGGTTAATCAGTGCTTGGCTTGTCCAGATGTTGGAATATTTGAGTAGCTTAAAGAGTGACCTGTAAGCAGAGTAAACAGCGTTATACATGTACTGTTGAGGCATTAATCTGAACTTCCTGAGGGATTTAAAATACAAAGTAGAACTATGATTTTACAAAGGATGGGGATTGGGATTATCCAGGTCTTAATATAGCTATTTCTTTTATAAAGCACATGATCTCTATTCAGTGCAGAGGCACTTACCTCCTAAAACTACTGGGAAAATACTACAAGCAAAGACAAACTCAAACATTATTATCTGAAACAGGGGGAGGTGAGGGGGAAAGTGCAGTTTTCATACAATAACATTCCCTGAATTATTTCACATGTCTTTGTATGGATCATATAGCCTTTCCTCATACCTTAAGTTCAGTGCTCTACTACTGCAATTGTGTGGGTTTTAGCTGCTGAGGTTTTCTTTTAAAAGGTATTTCTTAAGGAATAGAGATAATACACATTTTGAAAAGCAGCATTTTAGGAGCTTACAGTAGTTGGAGATGAACTCATCTTTCCCCTCTGTTCAACAGCAACTTTTTGCAGACATTTGAAATTTTTCTCCAAGTCCCAAAGACAGATACTTTTTTGCCTATTTCTGATTTTCTTTACCAAGCACAAATCTTTTGGATTAAATGTGTTTAAAAAAAAAAATCTTTGCTTTGCATTGATAAAAATTCAGTATCTTTCTACAGAAGTTGATAGATCTGATTTAGATTTATACCTGGGCAAATTAAAATAAAAATTTGACTTGTTATGCCTGTACATATGCACACACTTATTTTTAAAATCTCTCATCATGAAGCTATTTATTGCTATATATTACATTTCTGAGACAGTGAGCTCAGATTTCCTGACCACTCTGGTGTGCTGATCCAGTGACTTTTGGGAATACACTGACTCCTTTGATCATCTAGCTTTTCTCCTGGGTGTTGATTTCTTATACTTTAATGCAGCTTTCGTTCACTTGTGTCCATCTTGGATCACTGCAGCCAGAGCTGTAACTTCTAAGAACGCATCCAGGTTCAAGCGTGCAAAGTGTTTTTAATTTAATTCTTAACCCAAATGTGGGTTATTGCCCATGTGCAGAATCAGTGCCAATCTTAAAATTCCCTCTTACCTTCTACCCATTTCCACTTGGATGTATGTATCAGTGTATCAGAAGTTCAGAAAAAATTACTAGAGATCTTTCCAAGTAGAATTTGGAAATCTATGTCATTTTCATTGAGTTATTTCTTGAATCAACTCATGCATCTCACACATTGGCTACTTTGACATCATCATGCTTAGTCCAATACTACAGAGAGCTCGGATTTTACTAAAATATCTGTAGATTATCAAAGATCATATACAATCACATCACATGCAACATATGTCCGTCAGACTTCATGACATTCTGTAAGATCCTTGAATTTGGTGCTTAAAATTTCAGTTCAAAGTATATAAAGACACTGAAAATAAACCTTCCCTCTAAACTTAGGTTGAAAAATGTAAACCCTAAGTCCTGTCTTCCCACACACCCTTGAAAATATGCCTACATGTTAACAGGCACCTGCTTCCTTAGCAGAGATGACCCATTTCTGAGTTTATAAATAAGGGTATGTTCCACTCGGTTTGGTTCTGTTTTCCACAAGCGAGACCTAAAGATTGTGCTTGGTTTATGTCACACACCTGACACCATAGATCAGGTGTGGGCTCTAAAGGGCTAAATAAAAATCTAGCTTTATCTAGTCCAGTGCTGGGTTTGATCTCATGGTTTCGAATTCCTGTTTGCAGGTCAGTAAATTTGGGCACTGGATGGCAGCATCTGGATGTGAAGGTTGCTCCTCCTTGGTTTTGCACTGATAAGTGTCTGTTCCCTCAATACCACTTTGTTTCAAGGTCAGAAGCCAAGAAACACACAGGTGGGACAGGAGTAAAGATCTGGGAGAGGCAGACCTCCAGATATAAACCACTATGGGTGGAGGAGAAGAGGGAGGAAGGGTCAGGAGAAATGTCACAACAGCGTTATGCAAACTGGTTGTGATTTTTGCAGCAATTTTGCCAGAAAAAGATCAGGCCACTTTCTATCTGCTGTCCAAGTGTCCTCTCCCTTAGCAACCCTCTGCACAGGTGACACAAAATACGTACTGGAGATTAACAACTAGAATATCTGGTCCTAAGTTCTTCCTAATTCATCCCAGTATTTTCTGTAAGAAAGAAGTTTTCTTAAACTTGCTTTGTACCAGTGATGCCATGATGATTATTTGCCCTTTTTTTTATTCCTCTTTTATATACGTTTTTATACCTTCTCTATTCTTAGTGCTTTTTAGCCTACATTCTTAGACTTGTTTATCTAGTTAGGAGACTCAACATTTTAAAAGCTTCATAGTTAGGGATCAATATGCCCCAGACCCCAAGGTCCTCTCCAGAACAGTTCTGTAAACTAAGACAGAACCATCCAGGGGAAGGTTCCTTGGGATGGCAGGCTCATTTGAGCCTCTCATAGGGGAATCTTTGATAGTTATGCTAATTAGTAACACCTATAATATTACACCCAATCTATTGTGTGTGTGCATTGGGGTGTGCATTTCAGCACATTCCACCTGGATGTGGTACACCTAAGGATCCTTAAAATTAATACCAAGGTAAAACCCTTTTTTCCCTTCTAGCTGTGTTTGAGTCTTGATTTTAAGACTAGGAAAAGGCATCACTAGCCGATAGAAGAATGGTGATTAAATAGCATCAGCCTTTTCTCAGCAGGACTGGGCAAACCATGGTTGTGTAACATAGCAGAGGTTCATACTACATGGGTCCTATTGGTACTGCTTGTGGTAAGCACTAGAGAGCCAAATAGGACAGGGAGAATTCTGTTCTGGTGACACTTCCCTGGTACAGGAAGGTTATGTAGCATTATGATATGTTACCATATTGCACATAGTTCCTTACAGAATGAAGAAAACCCTAAACTGCATCAAAATATCTAATTGTTCGCCTTTCCAGTATAGTTACAGGGCAGAAGTTTATGGACTAGCAGTTCCAAGTGGATGTGGTAGGAGTTACATCTCACTGCCTTTGACTTTGCAGCTCAAATCAAAACAGGACTTTTTTAAAATTGGAGTCATCTGCCAGACAGCCTTGGAAGTTTTCAGAATTAGTTCCAAGGTTGCAGCTCTAAATCTTTAGGGAGGCATCTTCCCTGCTCTGCTCCCTTATTGCAGTGCCTATGGCAATTCTTGGTTATGCAGAAGGAGCTCTCAGAGGCCGGATGGAAGGAATTAAGTGGGAATGATGCAACATTGTCCACTTCCCATGTTTACCATTCTCACTGAGGACTTCTCAGGACTTTTTCTGAGGATAGATATGGAGAATGAAATGGAGTTATTGTATCTCTTGAGCTGCTTTGAGTTCATTACTCCATCATTTAAGAAACTGGATATTATTTTCCATGGTAGCTAAAAATCTATGTGATAGAAACATATTTTTTTAAAACTAATGGTGCACTGATGACTCATAGGATTGCTTGAGCTGGGAACATAACAGGAGTGTCTTGAAATAGGCAACACAAATATTTTGTTTTGTACAAAACAATATGGTGATTTTAAAATGTGGTTTTTACAAACAATCAAAATATATGTTTTCTGGCAACAGTGGCTCACACAGGGAATGAAATGCCAGTATTTGGGAGGGTGAGCACTTGCTTCTAGAATAATTTAATATTTCAGACAATGTGGCACTTGGGGGAATTTTTTTGGAAGAGAGGATGTGGTTTTTAAAGACACAGGAAGTTTTATCTAAACCAAGGCTGCATGCTATTTGTGTCATAACCTTATCTTCTTAGCAGATTTTCCAATGCTGCACAGTGTACATCTGTGACTGAGACAAAATCAATTCTTATAGATTTAGCTGTGTAATCCTATCACTTGTCCTCCTAGATATGATTTGAAATGTAAAGTTTGTTAATGTTTAAATGAACTTGAAGGCCCAGGGTCTCTAGAGGAGTTTTCCGTTTCTTGGAGAGTAATCCATTTCTTATCTTTTTTTTTTTCCTGCTTGTCACTGTCTGTCTTTTTGTCTCCTTAATCATTTAAGACTCTGGAACACTTAATCATGCCCAAAGTATATATGGCTAGAAAAAAAATCAGGAATATTGCTAATCATGTTACCAAAAGCTGCTTAAGCATGGTGAACACTTGAATTCCTCTGTATAAGTCAGGGTTTGGAAAAGTGTAACAGAAAGTGAGTAATTGGCTTTTGCTGCTTTTGTCATAAAATCAGTTAACATTCATTTTCCCTGCACTGTAGGTAACTGCTCTTATCTTTCAAGTGAAAGTGGTGTACTTTTCTGTAATACTCTATCTTACCTATTTTGACAATATTTTTATGAAGTTGTAGAAAAAAATGATTGATTTTATTTTTCTCATTCTCTGCTTCAGTGGATCATATACACAAGTTTCAGGGGGGGGAAGTTATTGGAGGTTACTTTGAGAGAAAAATTCCTGTACAAATTTGTAGAAGTGTGAGGCAAAATAAATTTGTAACTTGTTGCAAGTTTTGCTGATCCTGCTTTTAATCATCTGGTACTTATTTGGATTGCACTGGTGAGAAGCCAGGCATGTTCACCTAGGTATGGAAGTAGACTACTTGGAGGAGATATTTCAGGTTTTTTGGCATGAGTGCTTGAATGCTTAAAGCAGTGATTAACTACTTTCGGTCTCTTAAAGCCCAGACTAAATGAGACAAAGTGCTGTTTCACTGGGCTGATGTTCTGCACTTTAATAGATTAAACTGCTGTATTGGGCTCTGAGTCCTAATATTTTTCCAGCCTATTCAATGCCTTTCTGCACTTTGTGCATCTGAGCCTTACTTTTATGACAGCTGCTCAGAAGTTTGGAAATGAGATTCAATAGGAGAGCTGCATTCAGTGTAGACCACCAAGCCAAGCTGCCTCAAACACATCAAACCNTACAAATCAGAATTGCAAGTAACACACCAGTAATCATTCTTCTGATTGCCACTAGTAGCTTTCCTAGAAGGGTCTCAAAGAAACACACAACTATTAATTGCTTAATCTCACTGCTCTCCTCCCAGCACAGTTTGGTGAGTGTAAAAATGTATTATGACCATTTTTCAAGGAAAGATTGCAAGGAAAAGGAGGTAGATTAATAAATGGATGGAACCAGCTTAATAAATGGCTGTGCCCTGTACTCATCTCCTTTTGGAAAGCCAGTCCCACAGCCCCTCTACACAGTCAGCACTTTTCAGGCTGCTGCCTGGCCGTTTGGGAATTTGGACTTCACATAGTTTTGTCCCTTTGAGTTTTGGGAAAGCAATTAGTAAGTTAGTCTGCTTATTGCTTACTCTTGCAATGCCCAAGCTATGTGGAGCTTGGGGATTCACACTTTACGTGGCAAGGGCCCTTGACCTGTGGTTTGAGCAGGGTGTTGGCACGGCGGGCTCTAGCTGGGGACATTTGGGGGCAGGTCCAAACCTGCAGCATTGTGTCATTATTGACTCCAGCAGTGTGGAGGCAGAGCTTAGGGCCTTTAGGTAATGAATGTTGGGAAGAGAGGTGTGATTAATAAAGATTGCAGTGCGGGTGAATTGGTACCAAGATCACTAATGCTCATTTTCACAATCCCAGAAGGCTTTGTGCCATTAAGTAATGGTAATGATGAGAAAAAGTCAAGAATAATGATGTGATAGTGAAAGGCAGTGGTTTATTTTATTGTTAGAAGTGCTGTACTTAAACTTTCAAAGATTTCATGCCAAAGGAAATGGCACAACAGTTTGGAAAGAAGA
The DNA here is from genome assembly GCA_020086605.1 of Lanius collurio. NCBI lineage: Eukaryota > Metazoa > Chordata > Aves > Passeriformes > Laniidae > Lanius > Lanius collurio. The sequence continues at coordinate 21,541,811 of JACBWW010000015.1, forward strand.
AGAGGCAGCAATCACTGGTTTTTTTCATTGTTTTGGTCTGTTATTCTCCCATCTTCCTTTGTGTTTTTCTAGACCCTGTGCTTGCCAGTGCAGGAAGATTTAATAGGTGTTTGTACAGCATGTTTGGGCTTTGTTTTAATTGTAGTATTTGAACACTATCAGAACAGTACTAATAAACAATAATTATATCAATAATAGAGCCACACAGACACATGTATAGAAGTTTGGAATACTGCAATAAATCTCAATGAGATTAATTTGTGGGTAAGGTATATAATCAGGCTTATGGTAAATTTCAGTGATTTTCTGATATGAGCCTCTGGTGACACCATCAAAATTTCTCTTGCACATAATTTCTGGCACATAAAAGAGCTTTGCTATACACATTTTTCCTTACCTATGCCTATATCAGTTCAGTGTGAAAATGGACTGGTTTGTGCCACAGATTGCTGTAACCTTGACAAAAGAACTTCACAATTCCAAGTGAATTAATAAAAACCTGACTTGATTGTTCGCAACCCTTGGCATGTTTGGTAACATTAGTGTTCTTAAGGGGATGGATGTAGTAGGGGACAGATTCCAAAGAAGTTCATGAAAGGTGTGATAAATTCTCCAAGCCTCTCAGGTTTTATGGCAAGGCTTTCTACTTCACACATGGTGTTCTCCTACTTTGCACTTCTGCATTTGCTTAAAAGAGGAATAAATTGACTTTCCAGATCAGCTGATGGAAGTGGCTCAGCATCTTAGAATAGGAATTCTTGGCTTTTGCTCTGGCTTGTGTTCAGGGATGTAGATGACTGAGCAGAAAGGAGGTAAATTGTCAAAATTATGACAAATCAATCTTTGACACTGTTCTGGAAATTACATTTGGGTTTGGTTGTGAAGGTTTAGCAGATGTCGTGTGTCAATGGCATTTATTAGTGAATTTGATGTTGCATCCTTCATTATTGAATGCTTGAAGGACTCCCTTGACTTGAGGGGATTTTGCAGAGATTGTTGATGGCAGGGATGAAAATGAACCTGGTGGTTTTTTATGCCAATGTTGCTATGTCCTGAAGTGGTACTCTACATTGCCAAAATGAAGCCTGAACTACCATACAAAGTCCAGAATTATAACTTTCCATTGGTGCCCTTCAGGGGTTGGAGTTGTCTCCTGGCACCGTTTATGTCCCATAAAATAAACAATCTGGGCAGGGCTTTTCCTTTCGTGCTTCCCACATAGCACATGTTCCAAGCTGCTCTGTGCACAAGTAGGATAATGTTGTGCACAGAGAAATCTGGCTGGTTTGCCTCACTGTGGCCAAATGGTTCTGCAATGGCAAGATCTATTTGCCTGGGAAGCAAAAGTAAATGAACTGATGTTAGCTCCAATTTCAAAAATCTTTAAGGTACACTGGATCCCTGTACTCTGGTGGTTTTCTATATAATTAATGGCAAATGTGAGTGCAGCTAAGTCATTACACTTTTATTTGCTGTAGAGTTCATAAGTATTTAAATATATATTGTTAATGCAATTACTGAAGCAAAATTAAATTCAGAAGACTGTGGTAATCTTGTGCTGCTTTAAAGGAATGCATTGAAAATCACTGCTTTGCCAAATCTAAATTCTGCCTCTTAAATGTTGGTATAGCATAGCTCATCTCCTGGAAGTCTACAGTGCTAGCAGTGGTGTTCTATTGTTTAGCTTAATTTAGGCTTTGAAAACATGGAAGACAAACACTTAGAAAGCAGCTGTTCAACTGAATGTATTAAGCAATTTACTTTAGGTAATGTAGCCTATAAAATTTTAATTTTGGATTAAATAAACCGTATCCCTTCAGCGTGACTCTCCTACCTTGATGTTCAGAGAATGAAATATGGGCACATTTAGTGAATTTCTTCTCCAGGATGTGCCAGTGGATAAGGGTCAATAGTTTCCTAATGAAAGCAGTCAATAGCAATTTCTCTTAGTAAGCACAAAGAAATTAGCACTAAACAACAGGCACAAAGTGGCGAAAGTTTTATCTGATTATTTGGTTGGACTGCTCCAGGATTTAGGAAATAGCTGTAGCAGGTAGCTTACTACTGCTCAGTAGATAGCAAACAGAGGTTGGCAGAAAATAAATCAATTAGAAAAGTGTCTAAGCAAGTTGGCAACAAAAGTACAAATATTTGTGTCTGTGTGTGCAAAGGTAGGCATGTTTTCTACAGAGTTTATTTTATGCATTTATCTTCTTATGTGGAACTGAACAGATATTTTGCTACAGAACAAAAGTTGAAATGATTTCTTGTCACAGTTCCTTCACAAATACCGTTCTCATCCTAAAAACATGTGATTTCTTGCCTCATTACTGTGGCAAGATTGCATATGTTTTACCCATACTCCTCTTGGGACAAGACCTTCAGCTGATATTGAGAAGTTTTGCTCTCCTGATAGTGACTGAAGCATCCCTTGAAACTGCTGAATACTTGTCCCTTTCCTTAGTCTTTGAATAGCATAACATGGAAATGATAGAACTTACAGTATTAACTGAGGCTGTTTTCCTATATGAAATTAGCAGTGTTCTGCAAGTTTCAGATCAAAATCCTGCAGATATATCTCTCCATTGGCTGGAGGCACTTGGATATAACCATGTGAGGATGCAGGGAGGAATGTTTGTGTGGGTGCAAGTAATGACAGAGGCTCTGATGGGAAGTAGTTGGCTATCTCAAAAACATCCTCTTTTTAATCTAAAAAAAAATCTGGACCAAAGAGTATCTAGCAATTTTCTAAGTAGAAAAAGGCTGACTTATATGTAGCACGTTTCATAAACACGTGTAAAAATAACTAGACCTGAGAAACAGTGAATACCACTAGCCTGTGCTTACTCCTGTTTATTCTTGATATCAAATTATCTTTTGACTTATGACTCGGTCACATGTAGGATCTGAGATTTAAGAGATGGGAATTCAACAGATTTTATTAATACATGTAGGGAATGTTTATAGCCTGGGAGGCTTGGTTTGTCATCTGTTTATTTTTAACTTCTCTTTTTTTAATGTGGTCGTTCTAAAGCTCTCCTCAATTTTTCACAGTAAAATAGAAGTCTCACACAGTCAATAGCTAAGTTTGTACAATCTATATCGTAGTATTGATTTGGGACAGGTGAGGAACTCAACTATTGGCAGACTGAGGAATGAAGGAGCATTTTTAATATGGCTCCGACGAGGTTCTGCCATGGGCCCTTTATTCGTCCTGATTCCAAAGCAATACTTCATTGCACATAAATAACAGCCAGAAAGACAGTGAAACTGAGTAAAACAGGGGAGAATAGCAAGATCTTAGAAACAAGTCTCTCCTAAATGTTGTCCAATGCTGTAGGCTGTGAGGGGTTGTGAGGGTAATGCCTATTTAATGTGTTGCTTTGAAAAACTAGTGTTTCATCTCTTAACATTTTGATAAAATATAACTCTTAGAATAAAATTAATATAACAAGAAAAAATACTTTTTGAGTGGCAGGAGAAAAACTGAAGTATTTTTGTATGGAGGCACAGCGAGCAGTCATTTTTCTTCGGTTCAAAGACTCACACTTTCACATACTTGTTTCTTTGATGAGAAAAGTAGCTTAGTGCTCATATTATATACTTTCAGAGGTATTGTTTGATAGAGAAATTTCAGGCATGGATAGTTTATTGAAGTTTTGATTTTATTCTTGATAGACTACCAATTTGTCCAGCAAAGGAAATGGTTAGGATAAATTTTTCTTCTGCCTGCTTCATTCTGCAGTTCCCTTTCCAGAAAGCATAACTTTATTATATATTCAGTTCCATTCTCTGCAAAGATTATGCTGCAGAGATACACACTGCCCATCAGAGAAAGCTTTTCTCTTGGTCAGCTGCGACTTCATGAATTACCAGGCAGAGAGTGACTCTTCTTATTTATCCAGGCTATGTTGCAATGGCAGCCTGGCTCAGGCAGAACTGAAACAGTGCTTGTGCCACAGGTGTAGGACAAAAAGTGGTGTTTTGACTTCCAGGCTCTCATGCTTCCATGCGACCCCATAGTCAACCTCTTTATTGTTAGCAGTCTCCAATTGCTCTTTAGTGTAGAGCACAGAGACACCTCAAGCAAAGAGAAAACTGGCATTTGTGTCTTCTTGAGCCCAGGCTCCTTCAATAACAGGATTTGCACTGTTATCTGTTATTATTGAAATGACAGTTTTACTGGAAATCCCAACTGGTTTTGCCAGGTCTGCATAAGGTTGCACAGGCAAAGGATATGAAGGTTGTCTTCTACTGGGAAGATTTTTGTGTGCCTGGGTACATAAGTACAGAACACTGTCATGTGCATATACACTCAGTGTACATGCCCAAATCCCTCAGTCCCAGCAGGCTGAAGGACAGAATATTCTGACACACTGGAATAGCTCATCAGTTTGTACAAGGCAGGAGCCAAGAGTTGGGTTGTTAGTCTTTTTCTGCTGGAGGAATAGGAGACAAGCCATTTGAGAACACCAGAGGAAGTCAGTAAGGGTACTCCATATTGTGTAACAATATTTTGGAATAGGACTTATATTATTTTTCACAAAATAGAACTCGGAGGAGGAAAAGGCTGTTTTTAAAATTGCACAGTGGCAAAGGCACATGTAGATGTCTCTCATTTGGATTGAAAACCAGTACAATTATCCCTAATCAAGGTTTATAAATGCAGGGTATGTTGATATCAGTTCAGACATCCATGCTTGTCAAGGTAGGGAAGTGTTCACTATCCAAACAAGCTTAACACTCACCACCTTCGGTTAACAACTCTATTATTACAAGTGAAACATTTAACCTTCCTGGTCCTGGATTAAATTAAGCTGATCTTGAAGGGCAGTTCTAGGTTCTTGTCTTCTGTGGCCGTGTGATTATGTTGCATTCCTGTGCCTCTAGGCTTCCCCTGGAAACACACAAGTTCCAATGTGCACCTATGCTCCCTCTCTATGTGGTATCCCCTTCTTCTGCCAGTGTCTCCCACCTCACAGCTGTAAACACCTGCCCCCCCCCCATCTTGTTTCAATACTTCTGACATCCTTCCTTGCTATCAGACCAGTGACAGAGCTGTGCTATGGTGGCCTTTCTCCACATGACCATTTCCTTCATTCTTTTCAAAAAAAAAGAATTTGTCTTTTTCAGGAACTAGCTGTAGTCTTAGTTCTGTTGTAAATAATGAGAGATAAATACTCCCAAAAATGCCACCTAACAGTGAGTAAATTATTAGTTTTGTCCCTTTCAGAGCAATTATGGGCATTTGGTAAGATGGCAATTCTACATTAAATTCTCTGTGTGCTCATACTGAAAAAAAAATTCTCGAAGTTAAAAAGAATCACTGGAAAAATGCTAAAAGGTTTCCTCCCTTCCCTTGTGCCCATCTTCTGGGTGCTATTTCTGTGAGTCTCTGGCTATTTCTGACTGCAGAGTATCTAGAAACACCACAGCTTGTATTTATCTTGGGTACCACTGGTACGAATACTTTTGAAGATCCAGTACTGCAGATTGCAATGGAAGCTAAATATCCAGGGTCTCAGGTGGATTGGCACAAAATGTACTGAAGGCAAACCTGTCACTTTTTCATCACTTTTATTATCCAAGCCATGAAGATTAAAGTGGCTCAGTGCCTGCAAATACAATTCAAATTGTGTTGTAGACCCAGATTAAACTCAAAGGGCAGCATAATGCTCCCATTTTATTCAATAACGAGAAAGAAATGGTCTGACACCCACAGGCCAAATTTCTTAAAGGGTTCATTTTAAAATAAACCCATATATGAACTAGTTTATTTGCATTGTCTCAGAGAAAAATGGTTCTTTGATCAACGGCATAATCGATGGAAGGTCAAGTGTCTTCCTGCTGGAAGTGCAAATAGTTTTTTGTGCCTGTGCCTAAATGTGGTTTGGAGAAGATATCTTGTAGATGTGTAGCCATAGCTTTAAGGTAGAGCTGTTCTAGATGCAGCATGAATGCAGTGAAAAGTCGTCTTTGTCCCTTCAGGACTGGAAAATATTAAAGGGTAAAACAAGGGTGGAAAGCATAAAGATTATTGCTATGATCATCCAGACTGAACGGCTTGCCTGTGCTTGTTCAAGTTGTCTGTAGAACAGCTGGGATTGACCTTTTAAGCCCTGCACACACATCTGTCACACAGCTTTCTTCTCAAGACTCTGACACTGGGTTTATGTTGTTTTGGGCTGAACTTATTTCCCATATGAGATGTTAAATCTTCCTTCCACACCTGGCAGGAGCATGCTTTGTGATGTCCTCACCTAGGATGTTGAGAGTACAGGGAAAGCCAGTACAGTGCAAAGTCTTGCTCCCACGTGACTGGCTTGTCTTGCACAGAGAATTGAGTTGTCACTGCAGTGTGGGACACAGCTGTTGGTAGCTGTAATACAGCATGCCTGCAAATTTCCTGACAAAATTGGTACAGTCAGCACACAGTATGCTTTACAGCAATGCTAATCAAATGTTCCATAGTGATGTATGATTGAAAAAATAGTGCTGGCACTCCTGGCCCCGCTCTTGCAGGTTCTTCATATTAATAGACAGCTTTACCAATTTTCCCTCTTCATCGGGGGGAAATCCATCCTCGCAGCTGGGCTGCATTTAGTTTTGCAAACCTCAGGGTGTACTCAGCTTGCTCTGGAGCAGCAGGACCAGCAGCACCATACATTTGTGGGAATTTGCCTGAATAATTTCTGAAGCACACCATGCACTGGTCAGGCTGTAATGGGGCGTGCTGAAAGCTCAGCACCACTCACAGTGGGCACCTGCCTTTGAGGATGTGTGAAATAGCAGCATCTGTGGCTGGCACGTGATTCAGGGAGCACATGAAGACCATCCTCAGTGTTCCCTGCTTCTGTCAGAATTCTGCAGGAGCTGTTCTTAACACAGCCCCTGGAAAGAAAGATAATAGGCAGCTCACAGGCTGTGTTGTTATTATTCAGCTGGTATTGACTGGCAGTACCAGGACACTGCAGAACTGCCTTTCTCTAGCTGTCAGCTGATCAGCTGTGACAGCCCTAATAATGGTTATGTCAGGAGGCAAGTATAGAGATGCCACAAATGGATTGCACGTGTATAATTGCCTCAAAAACAAATCTGTTAATAAAAGGAGACGATAAAATTGACGGGAAGAAATGGCTTATTGCATGCTAATTTTCTCCAGCTTTCATATTCCCTCTCTCTCTCTCTCTTTTTTTTTTTTTTTTTTAATTCAGTTGGGTCACTTCTGTGGAGAATCGTGGTCAGAAATTGAATATGGGGAGGAATTCTATACAATGAATAATTACAATGATGTGTTATTCCCAACAAGGATCAAGTTCAGGCAGATGGATTTGGCAGAAGATCTGTTAGCTATCTGATGGCTTTTTCAGTTTACATTTACCCTGTTTTGGTACTTTGAGATTTTAGGCAAAGGAGAATGTGAATGGAGTGGCCCAAAAAGCATAAAATCTCTTAGCCTATGCCTTCAAAGATCCCAAGGTATTTTGCACCTGCATTATCCCTCTAGAGGAAACAGAAGATGCTGCAAATTCTGTTCACAGAAATGGCAAAACCCACAACAGATGAAAAGAACTTTATTTGCTTGGTTCATAACCTACCAAGATCTATTTGGGTGTTCCTGAATTAAAATGCTTTGCCTTTTGCACTGCCTCCGTAAGATTGCTCGTGTACCTAATCTGGGGTATTTATAGAGTGTGTAACTCTTACTGTTATGTGTATCTGAGCAGTTGAAACCTGAGTTGTCCCAGAAATAAGATAAGGGAGTCCTGTAGCAGAGAAATGAGTGACTACAGCTGAGGAGACAATAAAGCTAGAAGTAAATAATTTGAGAAAATTGGACCAAATAATGGGATCAATGCTAAGCTTGATGAAAGCAATAGTTTTCACATGGCATTAGTGGAAGCAGCTGCAAGACTTATAAATACAAAAATGCCCACTTTAGTGCAAGTTTTTATTTTTAAGAAAGCATTTAGTTATTTTTTCTAAAGAAAACCATCTCTTTATCGATGTATGGGTGAATATATCTATACTTGCCATATATATTTAGACCTCCCAAAGTCTCTAAGTTGTCAGCTGTAATGTGAGTTGTTCAGGCTGCAGGAACAGACGGAAGCCCTTCTGAACTAGTACTATAATGATGCTGATATGCAAATCAAAATTTTTTGTATCCTGCTGTATTTTATTGATAAAGTCCGTGTATATGCACTGGGATCTAGATCTTCAGGTAGTTTTATGAACTTAGTTGACAGACATTAAGTTCAGAGTTACAGTCCGAGGTATATTCTGACCTGAAGAGTGTAGGTGAAAACAACCAACTGGAAATGACATGTTTGGAAGAGGTACAGAAGGATGTATGGGGTTTTTTTCGGTCTGGCATTGCTTATTGTGAAATTGAATGATACCTGAGAGTCTTGACCTTAATTTGTGCTTGTGCTGGATTTCTAATGAACTCTTTTCTGTTGCATGAATCTCAGCATCCAGATTGGTCACCATTTGTGGCCTCAGCAGAGAGCCCAGGAGTTAGATTGCTTCACACATAAGGTTTGGTCTTTCAAAGCAATCTAGTAAAGCTAGACAAACTGCTTTCAAGGAATAATTGACTCTAAATTCTCTAGCCTATGAGAAAAATCTCAACTCAAAATGACAACCCCTATCCCCAGAAAAGTTTGTCTAAGTGATGACTAGGGCTAATTTAGAAGAGTGAAGACCAGACTGCAATTTCAGAAAGGTGAGCTTGACTCCTGGTTCAATCAGTTCTGAGTCTGACAGGGTCTTCCTGCTCTAAAAAAAAAAAAAAAAAGAGATTTTGTCTTCAAGATGCATGAGACTACTGCTGACAAGGAAGTGGATAGGTTTTTTCCCAGGTGGGCAGGTTTACTGCACACTTGCAGAAACTCCTCAATTGTGTGCGTTTTGGGGTGTTGAAGTAACCTGCCTAGCAATTTCTCTAGTACTTACTTCATGCTACAAATACAAATTTCAAAAAAAAAGTACCTGGGGAACAGTTATTTTCAGGTTTGTAGGAGATATTACAAATGGCAAATGATAAGGCCAGTAATACCACCAGGGAAAGTGGGACAAATATGAAGAAAGATTTGAACAATATTCTTTGATTTTATTCATTTAACAAAGCAAAGACTTGTTTCGTAGATGACACCTGTGATCTGTGCTAAGATTGTTCATGGCATCATCAGTTTTCACTCTTTTCCTTGAGTTGTTCGGGGAACAGTACATTATTTAAATACAATGCATGCTTCCTATTTATACTGCCCTTAATTAAACATTCTGCTCTGTGGTTTGGGGTTCAGGAGAGCAGTCACTGCATGAGCTCTCTCCGCTTGAGCAGTGAAGAGCAAGTTGCTGTACATGACAGCATTTCATCTCTGTATGGCTGGGGACAGTAATGCACGAGCAGCAGGCAAAGGCATTAATCTCCTCAGCTATCCAGAAATGAACTGTCATGTACAGCAACTTGTTCTCTGCTCTCGCTGCTACCCAGTCCCCTCTCCTTCTGTGCCCAAGATCACCTTTGCATACGTTAAGCAAGTTCTTGGGATAATGGCAGTTTTCCTCCTGGGAGCAGTAGCCTGGGGCAATATGAAGCCAGGAGGTGGCTGCAGTCCCCAGGGCCAGGCAGTGGTGATGGTTGTAGCAAGTACAGAGGTGCTGGGGATGGCACAGGATATCTGCTTTCCAAGCCTGCAGGTCACAGGTTTGAGGAGTGCTGTGCTGGAGATCCTCAGACTTGAAAGAAGCTGACATGTGTGGGGTGATGGAGAAACAGACTGGTAATTTTCTCTCTCTGAAGCATTAGAGTGCCTCCCCAGTACCCTGGCCCATTTGCTCCCTGGCTTTTGTGTAAAAGAGCCTTTTCCTAGTTGACTTCCAATCTGTTTGAGTTTCTGCTCACCTGGACAGGGTATAAACTGTCTTATATGGGAAGAAGGATCCTGGAAGTCACTAAAACTGGGCCCCGCTATGAGTAAATTTTTCAGAGCACTGTAAATGGAGCATATTGGCAGAGATTAATGTAACAGTTGGGTATATTGAAGGGGGGAGGGAAATTCAGGTTAACTAATGGTTAACCTGAATAAAGTGGTAGGAAGTGCTGTGCTCTGTTTAGTGTCAGTAGGGTGACAGTGTACTACATGCTTCCCAGGAGTAGTTAACAGCAGAAGTAGGCTTGGGAAAGAAGCAACTCAGCTTATAGAGATCTTGTTCATTAAGAAAGCTACAGCCCAGATTCCTGAAGCAAAATGCTGACAGTCTTGCTCAGACAATACCTGTTTTCAGCTGTGTGTGAGTATGTACCTGTGTGTGAGCGAGCATTTTGTGTGAGTGAGCAAAATGCTGATAGTCTTGCTCGCACAGCACGTGTTTTCAGCTGTGCTATAATGTGTTTTGGCATCAGCACTGAGTACAGTGGGAATCCAACCAAAACACACCCCTCGCTTTAAGTATTACTAACGAGCTTCTGAGGTTTCTTCCATACAATTGATACCCAAATGCACAGCTGCTGTTTTATTTTAGATATTAATTTGCTTATGTGCTGTGATTTTGCCACTTAAAAGGAAATGTGGCTTGGAGAATGAAGTGGAACCATTGCGAATGACCTTTTTGGTGAAAACCTCCACTTACTGTGGCTAGCAATTAATTTTATGTGTTTTCTCTCCCTTATGCCCCAAGCCTAGTGCAGTCACAGAATGTGACCTTCTACTATATGTTTAGATACATTTGATTTAATATTACTGTGGTTTCCTGGTCACAAATTAATAACCTGCCAAATGAGGCTACCTAACTACTACCTAACCCAATTTTGCCAAATGAAGAGCAGAAAAGCTGTTTAAACTAACTAGAAAAACACTTTAAACTACTGTCTTTGGCTAGACACCAAAATAAAGCAGGACCACCTCTTGCTTTATTGTAGAATGTTAGTACTATTGCATGGACAAGAGGATTTTGCTTGTATGTGGATAAATTAGATCTGTTGTTAATTATTCTGAGAGTTTAAAAGTAAGTCCAGCTTTTTAGTTTTGATATTGGCTTTTGTGAGGCCTCTGTCCCCAGTCATTCTATCTCCACTTATCAGCCACTAACCTTTATCCATTTGTAACAACATAAGGAGATTCTGAACCAGTCAGGTTTGCTGTACTTGAAAAAAAAAAAAAAAAAAAAAAAAAGACTAGGAGGGATGTGGTTTTTAAAAAAAAAAAAAAAAATCAAAAGGATAGAGAGCCTAGAGGCAAAAAAGTAGATAAAAATGGGGGTAGAAAAGACATGACAGAAAACCTAAGAAAAGGGATGAAGAAAGAAATGAGAAAACTGAAGTGGAATTTAAATATGTATGCCTTATGCTAAAATCAGAGAGATAGCTTAGGTCTGTGTTTCTGCAGTGATGGTGTTTGTGATTAGAACTCAACAGTTTCAGCTGGGGCTGGATATCAGTTTCCTCACAAAAGCTGGGGATGATGGGGAGGGAGATTAGAGCACTGATTCATTGCTCCCTAGCTTTGAGCTGACTTGCTGAGGAGTGCTGAATAAATAAATATGATACAGCAGCACAAAACATGCCCATTAAAGCCTACAACTTAATTGCATTTCCATTATTCCTCTCCAGTGTTTCTTTATGTTTTGGATTCATTCATTAACACTGCTGCTTTGTCTTTTTGAGTGCAGATCTGTATTTTAAAAATCAAAACCAAAAGAATCTATTTGCTTCTTGTTGGGGCCAAGGTTCTAGCGTAGACAGCACACTTGCTTGTGCTGAAGGAGTTGAGACCTCAGAGATTTACAGTTTTTGGACTAGACTGAGATACAGAAAAATGCAATTTCTTGGAATAATCTGCACCGTTGCTGAATGATACCACTTTCTTAGGCACAAGGGAGTCAGCAACAGGTATAAATGCCCCTGTGTCCCAATCCAGGCAATGCAGATTTAAGAGACAGTTTGGCAAAATGCTGTTATCCTGCATGCTGTGCAGTGTGTTATCTCCTGTGGCATCTGCAAGACAGAGGTGGATGTGTCTCAGTTTGTTATCCCTGCTGCTAGAGGCTGTTGAGCCAGAGACACTCCAAGCAGCCCTTTCCCTCCGTTCCTGCTGTGTACATTCAGTTGCTGAAACACAATACTGTTATTATCTGACCCGTGGTGTGAGTTTCAGAGTGCTTCTGATTTTGTCCAAACCAATTCACAGAGCACCACTGAGAAACAGCAATGTAACTTGGTAGCTCTTGTTTTACAGGATCTGAAGCCCCAGTTCCAGTGGCATTTTCTGTTGACATCATGTTATCAGAAGGTAGCAGTTCCTGTAAGACACTTACATTAAAAATGGATGTAGCAGACAAGGAACTAAACAGAGATAAGGGAAGGAAGCAAGTCAGTGTGCGATCCATAGATTCAGGGGTTAAACTTCAGCTGCTGGTCTCCAAACATTTACACTGTCTTTCCATAAAACTTCAGTGCTGGATCTGTTCTCAGCACTTTCTGGGGATTTCTCAACTTCAGCTGTCATTTCCAGTCATAACTTTGATTACTGAGTATTCATAAGATTTCCTTTCCCATTTTTCCCCTCATTTTTCTTGATGATGTCCATGGAGTGAGCTTGAAAATATTTGGAGGCAAACGGTAGGGTGCTGGCTGGGAAGGGTGACCATGCACTTTGCAGGTACAGGAGTTTTACCAGCTGTGATTCAGAAGACTGATGGCACATGTCAGAGCTTCCCATAGGCACTGCACATTTGGTCTCTGGTCACAACAACTTCTGTTTGAGCTGTCCTGGGTGTTCCTGATGTTGGAAAGGGTGATAGTTCCCAGGCACTAAAGCCAAAGGTTGAGTTGCAGGCATACCAAAGCAAGGAGACTGCCGTCTCAGGCTTCTCTTTGAATGTTACATTTTATTGGTTTGTAATTGTTAGAGAGCTTGTGAGTAAGAAATCAGCAGGACTTAAGAAACAAGTATGAATGAAATTAGCCACTGCAGGGGAAAATTTCCAGTCTGTAACCAATTTCTGAAAGAGCTGTGTGGATGCAGACTGTTTCTGTAACTCAAATGAGAGGGACTGTAGTGCAGTTTCCCCTCATGGGCCCTGTCCATCATAGCTTCCAGCTATAGAAAATGATAGGCTGGGTGTTAATCCCAATGAATTTGCAAAATTCTCCTTCCATCATCCTTCCTTTGCTGAATCTACTCAGCAAGGGAGTGGCAAGAAGAGAGGACATGTTCCCCTGCAAATAAACGTGCTCAATGAGATACACCGTTCACGTGTCTCCTCAAATAAGCAGGCTCTGAATGGAGGATGATAGCTGATTAAATTATCTTGTATGGTTCCAAAGTAAATAAAACTTTTTTGTTTTCATTTTCCCTCAGAGAAAAGAATGCCTTTGATTATTTTGTATTAAGATTTGGTTGAACAGCTCGTTATTAGCTTTATTAGTATATATAGTACACACAATCTGTTGGTGTTTTCCTGATGGAAACTATAATATTCAAGTGAACCAGAGTTTCTCATCTGCTTACAAAGTCTCATGTATTTACAAAATCAATTGCTAGTCAAAATAAATAAATAAATATCGGAATAATATTTCTGATGCTAGACAATAATCTGTGTTTTTCCATCTGGCTCTGTAAATACCTGGGTGTTTAATTCGGTAAGAAGATATTTATCTTTTCTATTCTTTTTGTACTTCTTTTAAGGATTTTTCCTTTTTTTCCACATCTGGTGTTCAGATTTCCAGGTTCCCCCCCTTCCTTTCCCCTTCTCCCCAGAAGCTCCTGCTTAGAATCTAACTAATGGATCTCTAATTCAATTTGGACTTCTGCTGGGATAAATCAGCCTCATACGAAATAATTTATGGCTCTTGAAAAATTTACTGTGGATGAAATTAGTTAACCAGCACCAGGCAAATAATAATTTAATTAAGATCTATGAAAAGAAGTAGCAAGTATGTAGATATTTATGAGGACTAATGTTAGTCTCAGGACAGCAGGATTCCCCTAACCCATGGAGAGAGCCCTTCAGAGCACCCAAGGCCAGCACCCAATCCATCGATGCAAAGGGAGACCAGTGGCAAACTTTGCATCAGCTTCAGAATAGACAGACTTTGTTCTCTAGTCATTTTGTAAACACAGATTTGATCGTGATCCTTTGTGTAACTCTTGACTGTTTAGCAAATCATGCTGGCAGGTATTTTGGAGAAATTTTGAAGGAAGCATCTGAGTCCAGAGCTGTCTGCTTAGTTTGAAGGTAGTGAACAATGAGTGCTACCTACTAAGCTCCTACATCCATTTTGCAGAGGGGACCCTGAACGTGACAAATCAGATTTCCCCAGGGTTGCACAAGAATATCTATCCCCTGGGTCTCAGCTCAACGCCTTAACCAGGTGGCTGTGCCACTGAGCTATTATTAGGTGTGGTCAAGTGTCCTGTGTTTTTCTGAGATGGAGTGATCCCGCTAATTAGATTAACTATACACTTCAGATAGCTCATGAAATCAGGATCCATGACATCCCACTAGATCTCAGTTTTATTAGTCATGAGATGCTGGATCATCACTTTTTGATTAAACAAAAATGCTTTCATTGGAAGCGCTACAAAACCGGGAGCAAAGCTCTAGTGCAGTTTTAAAAATGGGAAAAGTAAGGATAGAATAACCATTCTTGCTAGAAACAAAGGGTTGACATTTTGACCCTAACATATTGATGCAAGAAGCAAGCTTAATTATTAATATGAAACAACGTAAAAGGCAGAGAAAGTATTTGTAAAGTGCCACATTCAGTTACAGATCCTCACTCAAGGTAGCAGTATGGAGCTCCTTTTGTTGTGCCAAAGCTATCAACAATGCATTTCACAGAGATTTCTCTGTATTAAACAAACGTGTGCTGTGCAATATGATTTACCACTGGCCGTAAATCCGTCTGCCCGCGGCTGATGGCTCTAGCATGAGCTCTGCCTTTGTTTCCAGTACATGATAGAGCCTTAAGAGTGTGAGAAAAGGTGGGATCAATTTTTCATTTGGTTATCATGTTTGGGACACCATGTTCGGACTGTTTACATAGAAGTCAGATAAAGGACCTAAGCCTGAACTTCTAATTGTAAAAATGTGTACAGAGTCAATTATCCTTGGATTTCTTCTGAATTTTATGCTTTGGACTATACCCAGGAAACTTGGTTTTAGTATGTGTTGAGAATATATTTTATGTCCTGTAAAATGCATTCTACTATCTAACCACAAAGGTTGTCATGTCTTGTAAAAGGAGATTTTTTTTGTATTATTGTAACAGGCACTTTCTTTCATGTTCATGTAAATATGGCAGACTCTGTCCGGTGTGACAGAGTGCCTGAAGGGAACTTGAGAATGAATAGGTTTAACAAAAAGTATTTTAGCCTAAGCCTTGTCCATCTTTAATTAGTTATCAGGGTTAAAGGAGGGGTCAAGAGCCTGGAGGTGCTTCAGGACTAATGTGTCAAAGGGAAGTGAAGCCTAACACTGAAGAGGAAATGATGCTCCTCAGAGGTTTCATAATTTCTGACCTTGTGTCAACCATTAGGACCACTAATGGCAGCTGGGGCAGAAATGTTTCAAATTAGACTTTGCTTTGCAGGTGGTTAGGAGAGGATCCCATGCCATCACACAGACCCATCACAAGCTAGAATCCCAAATGAAAAATGCTTAAGATGGACAACACAAAACCTCGTGGGCTGACACTGAAGTTTTTGTGCTGTTCATAAGTTGTATCTGTATCAGAGAAGACACAACTAGCAACAATAAGCTTGAACTCTACAAGCACAACCATATCCAACAGGAGCTGTGTTAATTTTCCAAGCAGATTAAACACCTGTAGCTCATACTTGCAGAACGCAGTGTGTGTGCTCGGCCGAGTAACACTGGCATGTTATTCTCTGTGAGTTCATCACATGATGGAGTAAGGAGATAAACTTTTGGAGATAGTCTGTAACCCACTTTTTTTTTTTTTTAAAAACATGAATATTTTATTAGTTTTGAACAAATCATACATTAATAGAATAGTTTAGGTGAGAAAGACCTCTAAGATCATAGAGTCCAGCTGTTAACCCACCACTGCCAAATCCACCACTAAACCATGTTGCTAAGTGCCACATCTACATCTTTTAAATATCTCCAGGGATGATGACTCAACCACTTCCCTGAGCAGCCTGTTCCAATGCTTGACAACCCTGGAAGTGGAAGGAGAGGGCAATCTTCTACAGGATAATCACCATGAAATGTCACTGATGTCATCTGCTGCTTGTCAAGCACTTTATTTTCAAGTGCGGTACTTTTGAGAGCCATGGCACAGTAACTGAGCCAGCCTTATCCAGTAGCTCTGTACAAGCCCAAAGAGTTTGCGTCAGAAGCAATGAATGTTTTGCAAAGATGGATATCACTGCTGGTACTCAGGGCAGGGCAGCAAAGAAACAAGGCTTTTGCCTCTTCATTTTTCATTCATGCTTTCAATGCTCATAAGTAACCTCACCTCCTGATGATTTGCCTCCAGCCTTTTTTATCTATTTATATGGTTAAGCAGACTCACAGGAAGTAGTTCTTGCAGATTATTGCATTAAGTTTCTTATATTGACAACAAGTCTCATAAACCTTGTTGCTCAAACAACAGCTTGGTGCTCTTCATGTGCACCAACAGAAAGTATTTTCAGTTGCCTTGCATGAAATTGTACCACGCTCTGGCATTTTCCTATGCTGAGTCCAATGCTGATGAGTACCTGTACCCTCTCTTGCATGTTTAGGCAGCAGCTGGTAGTCTGACAGTGTTTGTCCCAGGGTAATGGTAACATTCTGGACACAGAACCTTAAATGTTATGTCAACATATATACCTGCAGGTTTTGTCTTGAACTAGCAGTGGGATATCTAAAAAATTTCTCTGTGTTACAGAGCACAGGGAGTTTTGGTTTCAATTTTCCTCTCATTTGGTTGATGTTAAAGTTTCAAGAGAAGCAGAAACTTTAATAATAATTATGAATTAAACAAACTGGGGGAAGATGCCTTTTTGCCCAACAGTAAAATATAACTTGCAAAACTCTTTATAAAGGTGGTACAGTCAGTGTTTTCCTCATCTAGATGTGATTCTCCTTTTCCTTACTCTGGTGCAAATCAGATTTGACTCCACTGGAATTAGTTGTTGGCTAACAGCAGTGCAGTTTACCAGGGTAAGCCAGGCAAGATGTACTCCGAGCACTGGGCTGAGAGGAGCCGGCACCGTCAAAGCAGGGGCGATGGGGAACACACTGATTGTTGTAGGCAACGTGGTTGCACAGTGCCCACATTGTCTGTGGCTGAGTGATAACCATTTATTCTTTCATCTTCCTCTGCCCTTGGCTTTATATCTGAGCATGCAGCATTCACATAAGATAGGAACACAGAGAGAAGGGCACAAGAGGAGAGGGCTCTGTTCCCCACAGGGCTGCCAAGGGGGAGCACCAGCAGCCACTCAGTTGGCTGCATTGTTTATCTGTGAAACCTCCCTGCTTTAGAGCTTTTTTCTAGTCCCCCAGTCTAATGGCTGACTGTGCACCACTGTTAAAAGGGAAAGCATGGTGCTTTCTTCTCCCCTTCAGCTCTTCACAGCTTTCTGAGGAAGGCTAGTTGGGGTATGGTGGACATGGCAAGCACAGTTGCTGTATTAGGTATTGCTAGGCTTATTCATTTAGGATGGTCTGTATAGTAGGCCTGTCTTCAAATAACAGAAACCTCCTTCCTGGACTCTTTAGTTGAGCCAATAATCCAGTATTTCAGATGTCTTAGATGCCCATTTTCTGGGTTTTTGAAAGGACTCCAGGTTGGTGCCTGTGGCTGACTGTAGATCAAGTATTGACTCCTGTGCTGCTGTGAAAGTTCCTTTTTTGCTAGGGGTACAGGAGGACAGGAAAGGATGTGTTTGGCTTTTCTTTGATGTTCCTGTGTTTGAGGGGGAGACTTTTGCCCAACAGCCTTCTGATTCATGTGTAGCCATTCAGTGGATATGTTCTTCATTCTTTAAGAGCATGCAAAGCTTTAGTTTGTGTCGCAGTCAGGGAATATTTGCACCTCCCCCCCCAGGACCTTGGGGTAAGATATCCCAACAGGTTTGACCTCCTGAAGATGTGTTGTTATGCTGAGATGTGCTAGGAGAGTCTTCACTGAGCTGCTGCAGGTGCAGGGAAAGTTCATTGTTCTTTGTGGTCCTTATTTATTCTATTTCTGGACAGAAGTCACCTAAAAAAGATGAACATTGCATGCCCTATCGATTTCTCTGTCACTTCTCCCAGACTGTGCTGCACTCTGCCTTCCCTGATGAAAAGAGCATTTAATTTTGTGGGTGCTCAGTAAATTTGAGTCAGAAATTCCCTTGGCCTTGCTCCTAGGAGAGTCCAGCAAAGTTCAGCCACCATCTGGTTTGTGGCCTGCCACAAAACCAAACCTCATCTTTAGGCACATAAAGGCCTTCAAGTGAATTCCGCTACAAGCAAGCGGATTCCAGCCTCTGAGGCTGGCCAAATATTTTGCTGTTGCAAAATTGCAGTCTTTCTGAGCTGCCTGGGGATACCTTCCACTTTTGAGGTGCTGAAGAATAAGGAGTGATTGCCTTATTGCATGCTCACCTTGCAATCAGCCAGAGGCAGGGCTGACAGAGGTTAAGTGCTGAGAAAGCCACTCTGCTTCTCCCCAGGTCAAGGCAAAGGAAAATGTACTTTCTCTTTCAGGGCACAGGCTACACTTTGCTGTGCCCATTCTCTGTCCTTGTGTGGTCTTTAGGGCTGAGGCAGGGTTGAGAGGGCCTTTTGGTATGGAAACTATTCATAAATGATTCTTAGAAAAAGTCCTGTTTCCTCCCAATTTTTATTCAGCTTGCCCTAATGTTGGATTCACAGCTCCATGGTGTTATGGTCCTGTAAGGTAGAGGCAGGCTCTATGGCAGGCAGTATTTTTCACTCTCTTGCTTCCCATTTGGTGGCACTGCATGCCCTTCCTAGGAGGATAGAAAACCCTGCGACTAAAGGACTTCTAGCCAAGCAATTTTCTTTTCCTGAAAGAGTGTGTGCTGTAATCCAAACCCTTGCCTCCATCCTGATAAGTGTCTGGCTGAGCTAGCACCTGCTGTTAATTTCACAGTAAACAGTACTTGTTGTTCTAGAAAGCTTTTTAATCATAACATTAAAACCTGAACAGAAATCCCATCCATACAGTGAACTCCAGCTGCCTTTCTTGCAACACTCAGGGAATGATCGTGCCGAGTGATGGGCATCCAAATGCAAATAGAATTAACTTTGCAGCCATTCATTTTAAATTGCTCTTGAATCATTCTGAAGTAAATTCCATTTGAGAAGAATTTGCTTCAGGTCTCGCATGAGGAGATAATGGTCCAATATATTATCATCTAAGCAATAATAGTTCAAGTCTCGCAGTTCAGATATGTACTGAGTTATATGCTGGGTTGATGAGAATTAAAGCTTCGTATATAGTAATAAAACTAGTGATCTAGAGATGAATAGATTGGTGTACGGAGCACAATATTTTCCTGCCACAGATTAGAGCAGGGATACTAATCCATAAAAGGGGAAATATACCATTAAATCTCTCTTTTCACTTGTTATGCATGGAGAGCTATAATATGTACTGTTTCAGAGGCAAATGCATGAAAACAATAAACACCTTTCCTAACATCAAAAGGTTCCTGACTTAGGCAAAGATTTATTTTACCTTAAAAGAAAACTGAACTAAAATTAAGCTAAAATTCCTGTATGTGACAGCCCATGCCAGATTGTATCAATGCTGATTTCAGTGGCATTTCCCCTGTTCCTATAGATTGGTGTTTGACTTTCCTTTTAAAAAGCATGGTTGCCAGATACTACAGAAGGCAAATAGAAAACTGTGTCTATATTTGGGCCAGCAACTAAAATAAAAATTCCAAATGAAGTTTATAGATTAAAGTGGCTTTTAAAAAAGTTATTTTCTTAATGTGAATGAATTGCATGACTGGAACCAGTTTAGCAGTACCATTAATCAGGCCTTTTGTCTTGCTAATATAAATCAGTCAATAACAACAGATGGGCTGTACACTTTATTATGTGAAAATAAAGATGAATGTGACATACTGCAGAAGTAAATTTGCAGCTCAAAGTTACTGAGCACAGAAGGGGATTTGTTACGACAGGGGAGAACAATGTGTGTCTTGTGTTTGTGTTTGATTAAGGTTGTAAGAGGAACTTGCTGCACATGACATTGTCATAATGACTGGAAATCAAGTATGTGAATTTTTAGTGTTTGTTTGTATCTACACTCCCAGATCACTCCCAAATGGTTTAATTAGCTTTTTTTCCTCCAGACAAAAGAAAAAAAAAAAGTCCAACTACTTAGGAGAGTTAAATAAGAGAGTTAGAAAGTTTGCTGCTTTGTTGCACCATGGGGAGATGAACATTTTAAATAACCGGTGATAACTGTCAGGAAGATGCAGATCAAAGTCTCAGGCAAGATTTATCCCCTCATGTAGAGGAGATAGGCAGTGAGAGGCAACCCCCATCCAAATTATAGTAACTGGCTCAAGAGGCCTCACGGTTATAACAAAATCACCCCTGAAAAATCTAAGTCAGAGTTTGGTTTCTGTATGGAGAGAGAAATTTCCTCTGTTTAAGTAGAGCTAGTCAGGAGAAAATGATGGAAGTGTCTATTCAGTTGTTAGAAACTCTGTCCTCCTGAAAACACAGATCTGTTAGACTGCTTTAGTGTTACCAGATCTTGTCTCTAAAGAACAGCAAAAAATCCCAACACAGTCAAATGTCCTATATTGACGTTCTCTGTGTTGGATTTTTAGGAATATTTTGCTATATAATTACACTAATGTTATAATTATGCTTGCATGTTGCTGCAAGCACTACAATGAAAGCTCAACAGCATATCACTGTAATTCAAAAAATGAAATGCAAGAATGGGCTCCAAGATGTGTGTTAAGGGTGATGGCTCCAAACCCTCTCCTAGATCAGCAGCTGGATTGGCTGACTGTCCAAGCTGTGACACAGCTGTGCCTAGTGTGATGTGCAAGCCATCATGAGGGATTTAAGGTTCTTCCTGCTCAAAAGATTCTCATCCTGAGAGGCAAGTCCCAGCCTGGCAGAGGGGGACTGGGGCTGCACACCCTCTCTACCTGTCAACCACCATCCTGCCACTTCAGCAGGTGGCAGCTGGTGTGCCTACGTGAGAGGGGAAGGCTGCTTTTTCTCCCCACAGCACCTGACCCTGTCTCTTTGGGGGATGCAGGGAACACCAATGACTTCCCACTGTGGTTCACACAGGCTGGTTAAGCCACCTGTTACCTCTCAGCAGTGAAAAGCAGGAGCAAGGGTCCCTCAGTGCTAGTGGAGGTAGGTCTAGCTTTGCAGTGGGATTGCTATTTTTTCTGCCAAACCCAGTCATGGTGATAATCTATATGTTCCTCTTGAGAAACTGCTCTATAAAAAACCACTATTGTTACTATTAACAGCAGCAGAACAAGGGCAGGGATTGAACGAGCATTCTCAAGTTTAAAAAGAAAAAAAAAGCCTTAGCTACTATCTTAAATTTTTTTCTGAAAGTGACAGTTTTAAATGCCAGTTTCCAGGGACATGGCAGCCTTTGAGCACTATTTGTGTGACAGTTTGTGAATGGTTTCCATCTATATCCCTAACATTTAAGAGTGGTTCAGATGCCTCTTGATAGAAATGAGAAAGAGTGTGGAAAAATAAAGCTGAGCTTTATTATTGCTCAAGAAGAATAAGAAGGAATCACAGCCAGAAGACAGTAAGAAAAGAGCCTTGCACCTGACTGCAGGATGCCAGGTTGGTGGAGCGAAGCAGCTATCACCACAACCAAAACAGGAGACTAAATTATAATGTGCAGTACTTTGAATACATACAAATAATATCTAAATTTTAAAAGCAGTTACCTTCAAGAGGAAAAGCCAAAACCCACACAGGTTTTACAGGCTGATTAAAAAAATAATTTTGAAACCACCTTGTTTCTTTTTTGCATCTTGCTGATCCCTCCTTTTAGACTTTCTAGTTGTCTTTGATAAGGTGCAGTTAATTGGTCAGGCATTGTAATTATTGCCTTTGATAATGTGCAGAAATTTAGTGGTGAAAATAAATACATTTGTTCTTCCAGTCACCAGAAATTAGTGAAGCAGTACTTGTTTAATTATAAAACATATGTGTGCTTTGTTAGTTTCCATCTGTCTGCTTGCTGATTTGCAATTAAATGACCAGAAGAAAAAGACACGTCCTGTGGCAATTCAGGGGAAATGATTCATCTCTAATGTTTCTGTGTTGTGGATGTCTACGGAGCAGCGTGAGGGAGAGGGGGAGAGGGGTTGTGTGCATGGAGGGGGATGAGGAATGCCAAAATTCCTCTTGTTTCAGTTCAGACATGTTCCATTGTCAGGAAATCACATGAAGACTCCTGTTAACTCACTCGTCTTTCTTTTTGGAAAAAAATGGGGAGTAAAATGGAGCAAGGAAGAAATACCTAATGAGGAGAGGAAATAGGATAGCAGAAGAAGGAGGCTGGTGTGGTAAGAGTGAAAAGGAAACTGCAGAAATAAAAGGAAGTATGGAGAAATGATAAAAAATTAAATTTAATTTGAGGATCTGGAAATGATTAATTGGAGATGGAAATGGAAGTGTTATAGTGGGTCACATATTTTCCCTTTGCTAGAAAAATGTCAGGCCTTATTTATTGGCCCTTTTTTCTATCTTTGAGCCAGTTCACTTCCATTAACTCTCAGGGAGTGATGTGGTAGTGAGTCAGGCCTGATACTCCTTATAAAATGAGACACTGGGAAGGACTGGAGTATTTTTAAATTAAAATGGGGGGGGGGGGGGGGGGAAATAAAAATGAAAAAAAAAAAAGGTTCTCTTCATAAACAGTTTAGGAGGTTCACAAAATGGTTTACTCTGTAAGGTATTCCCATCACTGATAAAGACATGCAGTTTACCTTCATACAACATGGATGGGTACCATATTACCTTCTTCCCCTCTCTCCTTCATGTGTCCCTGTTCCTTCTTGTCTTTCTGAAAAGCAGTATCTGGAAGGAGAGTCGTGCCCCTTGTAATTCTGGACACGGCCTCCACAGGGAAGTCTCAGGTTCAGGGAGGGAGCCGTCTAACCCTTCATACTCATGAAGACTGGCAGGGAGGAGATAGCCAGCCAGTATTTTCAGTTGGATGTTCCGTGGTGTTTTATTGATCAGCATCAGCATCTGTCACTAGGTATAAGGATAACTGCGTCAGAGGCAGAAAGGGGAGATTGAATGAGGCTTTCAGAACTGCCTGCTCGACGCTGGTGGATCTGTCAGGAGTTGGCCCCCCCCCACTGCTTTGCTGCTCAGAGCTTCTTGGATGTTCTTGTGCTCTGACGGCGGGTGGGGAGAGAGATGGGGAGAGGGTTATTCTCTGCTGAATCTGGTGCTGTCTGATGTGGAAGACTTCCTCTGCACAAAGGGGCAGAGAGGCTGTAAAAGAGGATTTGCGAAGAGGGAGGGAGAAAGGAAAGCAAGCATGTTCAGTGTTTTCAGTCTTGCCTCCCACATGATGGATTGTTTTCCTCTTTCTCCGGACTTCTTTCATTGACTTTATTCCTTACCAGCAGCACCAGAGAGGTGCTGTGGTTCCTTATGTCAATAGCATGTGTCCGTGTGGGCCCAAAATGTCACCATGTCACAGCTGCCCTGCCCCATGTCCCAGCTCCCATGTGCTGTCCATAGCAAGGACTGCCAGACCAATGTACTACAGACAGTAAATAAAGCATAGCTTGGCACCTTTATTAGCAGTCTTAGCAGGAGAGTCAGAGTACGAACAAACAGGTGCAGACTGGACTTGCCTTTAGTCTTTTGCCCTCAGAGCAGATTTCAAATTGCTCATCTGAAACAAAAGGTGCTATTTCCTATTTGGACCAGCCTCAGCTGCCAGTAGCTATTGCATGCACCTGATTATGCAGTGCGATAAGTCACTATTGAAAATGTGACCTTGAAGCCTCCGAAAGTTTCTATTATTTCTCTTTATGGCTTTGCAGGCAACTCTCCCAAGCGCTAACACAAAGCTTTATTGCTGGTATTGCCAATGATGGTGAGAAAGGACTGATCCCAGACTGTGAATGTGCACATCCCTGTCACATCACAGAGAGGAAAGAAAGCTCAGGATGTAAAGAACAATTTTCTTCTTTGGAAGAAGCCTGGAAACAACACTGCATCTAAGCCCCAGTTTAGGAATGCTCCTAAGAAAACATATTATTCAAAAAGGATGCACCCCTTTTAAGTTACACAAAGTTTTTTCAAGTGTTTACCAGCTGAATTTTGGTTGTTTCATTTTTCCTTTACAGATGACGACTTTTTTCATGAGCTTCCAGAAACTTTCCCATCTGATCCTCCAGAGCCATTGCCCCACTTCCTCATTGAACCCGAAGAGGCTTACATTGTGAAGAACAAGCCCGTGAATCTGTACTGCAAAGCGAGCCCAGCCACACAGATCTATTTTAAGTGCAACAGCGAGTGGGTTCATCAGAAGGACCATGTGGTGGATGAGAGAGTAGATGAAACCTCTGGTGAGTTTGTGTTATGTCATGAAGGGATGGGAATTAACACCATTAATGTCGAGCCCACTGTTGTACTCAAGCAGCTGTTTCATATGGCAGCTGCTTTTCTTTACTCCTGTTACAGCTGTGAATTCTGCATCTGGCATTACCAAACGTTCCTGTCACAGCACAGAGGTGGTGTCTGCATCCAGGGAGGTCGGTGAAACAGGAGCGTAGAGCATCCTGACCAAGTCTGAAACCAAAAAACCAGAACCATGCACAAACAAAGTGAAAGTCCTTTCTTCAGACAGGTCTACTCCCAGTTCACTTCCCCAGCGTCACAAATTCACAGTGGTTGCACTGTGTTGTTGTCATAGACCAAGAACCACATTTCTCCCCAAAGTGTCAAAGAGCAATTGGGTTGTTACTAGAATGATGTTTTCTTGAGGAGATATGAGAAAAAAGGGAGAACTTTAATCAGTTTTCATCAAGAAAGAAGGAGAAAGCACACCTGGGCACACTTTAGAGCAGTGTATTGATCCAGAGCAAGCACCTGGCTGTTATTCATTGCACCTCTCTGCCTGCTTCATAGAGCCTGTTAGAAGGCAAGCTACAGTAGGTTAGCATCCTTCCTCAGTCAATACCAGAAATCCCACCAGCAGTCATGGAAGTAAAACAGGATCTTCACAGCACCAAAACAAAAAGGGGGGGAGGTTTTAGAAACTTGAGTCGTAAAGCAGTGTTTGGGAAGACTGGTAATCAATAGAGTCTGAGACACATGCAAGGAGAGAAGCAGGACTTATGGCTGTTTTGATGGCTCTGAGAAATAACTGGATACCAAGCAATAAGGTGCTTTCCATTTGGGAATTACACCACCACTTGGTCTAATTACTTGGAAAAATAACTCCACCAGATGTCCTTTGGAAGTCTCTTGTGAATCAGATTTTATTTGTTTCAGCTCATTTATTTGCACAGAGATCAAAAGCATAAGCTTTTCTTGGTACTCTCACTTGAAAAAGAGAAGGTGGGTATAGGAAGAAAGGCTGTAGAAAAAAAAGTCGGTATTAGACTTGGGGCCTGCATACTCATTTGATAAAATTGGCTTTTCTACAAGTTGACTGCAGGAGAAACACTTAATTAAAAAAAAAAAAAAATTCATGTTGCTTTAATACATCTTCAGGGACTTTTACTCCATGGGGGCCCAAGGGAATGAAGGGCAAACAGAAGGAGAGCTATGACTGGGTTGATTTTTTAAGCTTTTGTGAACATCACCATTTAGAAACACGAAAATTTTTCACTACAGGTGAAATATTAATTCTTTTATTCTCACAAATCTTATTGTGGGAAAACTTGGTGATGCCATAAAGCAAACTGCATTCTGCAAGTGTAAAAGGCCAATCTTTAAAAGAGATACATCAAAATATTTTAGAGGGCAGATATTTTGCATAACAAACAACAGCAATTATATGCAAATGAGAACCATATCCAATTAAAGATTAATATAATCTACTGGAGTTGAGTAGGGGGAAGATGGTATCAAAGATGTGCACATCAGATTATTAGTACAAGAGCCACAAATTTAGTAATCCTAATAGCTTGTTAAAATGAAACTGTCGTCAAAACCCAAATTTGTCAGTCAGCATGGTTGTTGCCAGAGTGTTGGTTAATGCATGTCACAGCATTTGTGCACCTTCCTGTAGGCAGATTTGGAATCTAGGGCTCATAGTACATAATTGGTATAGAAATAGCTAAAGAATTTTATTCAGGTTGTGGTAAAATAGTATTTTCTTTAAAGCAATGGAAGCTCAAGAAAATATATTTGCTGCAGATGAAGCTGTAGAAAAAATTGCAGGAGACAGTGACTGTGAGGGTTCATTCTGGCACCCAAAGAAGGAGATATCAGCTTGGCAGCTTGCACCAGTCAGGCTGGCAGAGCCCTCAGACTCTGTCACTTTTGATACTATTTTGGTTTCTTTTGCTGTTTTTGACTGGCTAGTACAGTTGTAACCTAGGGCTCAGCAGTAATGACTGAGCTGCTCAGAGGGTGATGTAAGGATGGCAGTCCAAACCTACCCTGCTGCTGCTGCCTGCAGGCTTGTGGTTAGAGAGGCAGGAGAAATTGCCCACAGAGAAGATTAGGTCTAGACATGAGTAACCTGGGGCTCAAAGGGATCTCACTCACACAGTGTTTCTGCAGGGTCAGTTGTGTAATCCCAGCAACTGTTGGAAAACTGTGCTTTCTTCTTTCCTGGTATTTTATTGTTCTTAAGTTCTGTTCTGCCTGCTTATGAAAAGAGGATCGTGCTGAGGAGATATTCTGCTGCTGGGTTGGAACCAGGCTTTCAATTCTTTACACAGACAAGCAGAGCAAAGGAAAACAAGGCAAACAGACAATAAAATATGAGAGTAAAGGAGTAAAGGTCACCTGTGCTTTCTTTTGTAAAGGACAAGTAATCAGGAAGAAAGTGAACTAAAATACAGGTGTGATGCTAGCAGTGTATCATCTTGGGATTGTAAATGATGCATGAAAGAGAGAAATAGGTTTTGATTTGCAAAAGATTATGTGTTCATGGACTTTGAGCCTGTGCCCAGGAATGCAATCTATGTAGAGATGATTAACTCTTCTCATAAGGCAAATTTGTTTCTGTCATTGATAAGACCAGAGAAAACAGCACAGCAATAGCAATGGCACACAAGGTGGAATTAGTGTGCAGCCAGGCTCTCACTGAAGAGAGATGCTAGATAGAAATGTTGTATGTATTAAGAAGGTTGATTTTTAAGAGAGAAAAATAAATATTTATATAATTTTTCTCTATTTTTTTTTCTTTGTGAAAGAGAGAAGGCACAAAATAAGAGTAATAGTTATATATACTTTGCACTGTGGGGTAAACACTGGATAAAGCATTGCTGTAAAGGACATGCATGGGAACTCTGTGGGAGTTGTTGCCGTTTGGTTGGAGAGGATGAGAACTGTGACAGAGTGTTCTAGTACCACTTTATTTAATTAAATTAGCCGGAAGAGAGAGCCTTGCAAAATACAAGGCTCTCTTTACACTAATAGAGTCTGAGAAACCAGAGGCTTTACAGAGAAGGTCATTACACTCTCTTTTTAAATCCTCAGACTCACTGGATTTTTTCTTCTTTATGGAAGAAGCTAAGCATTTTCATAAAGAAGTCAAAGGTGGGCTTTGGAAATGCCTGGTGCGCATCTTTGACTCTTTAATTTCCCATGTATGTGAAATACAAAGCAGGTCATTGTCTTTTTTATGCCTTTATGTCTCTGGAATATTTTCCCATTAATGTAGGAAAGAATAAGAACATGGTTTTAAAAAAACAAAGATGAGAGTTCTGTTGAGGGAACATTTGATTTTATGGCTGACTGTCATGAAAGATAACAGCAACCAAAATAAAAGGTGCCCTGCAGAACTGATGTTTTTGGGGGCCAGAAAATTCCATTGTTACAAGGCAGGAAGTTCAGTAGCATCAATAATTGTTAGAGCAATTTGTGCACATTTTCCGAATTCCTATACCTCTAAAGAAGATAGCAAAAGATTTTTTTACAGTGAGAATGGCAAAACACTGAAAGAGGTTGCTCAGAGAGGTGGTGGATGCCCCATCCCTGGAAATGTTCACGGCCAGGCTGGGTGGGGCTCTGAGCAACCTGATCTAGCTGAAGATGCCCCTGTTCATTGCAGGACACTTGGACTAGATGACTTTAAAGGTCCCTTCAAACCCACACCATTCTGTGATTCTGTTATTTTATCTTGCATGTGTGCTTTTATGGAGAAATATTTTCCAAGACATGCATGCCGGTTCTGCAGTGGGAGAATTGTGAATGTATAGAAAATCAGTGTCTTGCACACCTTCCATTTGTCCACAGGGATTACCTGCTACTATATCAAACCCCACATCCCAGTGATGTACAAGAGAAAAGCAAAAAAAAAATCAGGAGCTTTTTTTGTCTTTCCAGTTTGGATATGCATTGTAACATTTTCTCCTTGACTATTAAGGTGAAATGGTCAATAAACCCCCTCTTGCCCACTGCAATGCCAGGGACATGTTCTTCGCTCTCCTTCAAGCAAGGAGAAAACATTTGTGATTCTTAAAGTGCTAATTAAATAGACATATTGGGCAATTCAGCCAACATTATTGTTTGCCTACACTGTCTGTCTTCCTCTGCTGGGATGCATAGGGAGAGGAGGGCTTGGGGACTTTGCTGATGACCCCCCTTTTGTCTGATTAGGAGGGTTTATCAAACTGCACTTGGAGTGGACAAATACACACTTCTTTTCAGAGAGAAACCTGACTTCTTTTTTTCAGTTTCTTTACACAGTCACTGAGATTCTGACACTTACCTCCCACCAATACCTTTCCCAATTAATAAAGTATTTTTGGATGATTTGCCGATTCAACAAAAGGAGACTGAGATTTTTACGTAGGGTCAGCATTGATCTGGCAAATAGGAGTTTGTTATCTTAAGCAATGGGTTTGGCAGCCTGTCGAGGGAGTAGATACCCAGCTAGCCAAGTCTTTAATATATCACCCTCTCAGCAGAAAGATCAAGGATTGACATCTGCCCTTTTGCCTTCAAAACAGCTCTTACAAGATCCTGCAGCCAAGACAGCAGCAGGGAAACCTTCACAGTCACTGTGCTCTTCTGGCACCATGTACAGAAGCAGGAAAATCACTTCCAGCACAAAATGCTCTGTGGCTTCATCTTCCTCTCTGTGTCTACATCTCATGAAAATCATTTGTTTTGGTGTTTGTCACACCACATGTTAGAAGGCTGCATTGCCCTAATGACAGAAGTCACAGACACTGTTTAAGCTGGGACTTCTGATTTTACAGCCTCTTATTTTGAGAAGTTGTATTTGTTTGTCTAAGTATTTTTTATTAAAAAAATAAAAGATATTATTTCTTAGTATTGCATGTCTTTGAATAACAGTGTTGAATAACTTAATTTGGCAGCCCAAATACAAAATTCCAGAGCCTCCACTCCCCAAGTAAACACAGCTCAGGGAGAGATGTGGAGGGATAATGTTTTGCTCATTTCTTTTACCCCTAGATCTTCCTTTCCTTACAGCTATTTTCTTTCTCTGGCCATCTTTTTTACTTAATCTCTTTTGCTTCTTGACAGGTTGTAGCCTCCTAATTCTCTGTCTTATTTTTGAAGAATCCAAAAGATAAGGAAAATCTGTTTTTCTGAGCAAATGTGGCCAGTGTCCCTATGAACTTCACTACACATATATAACAAGTGATGCTGAATGCTGCAGTTAGACCGAGCCTGCAATATTTTCATTCTCTGGGGTAGAATACCTTGGGGTTATGTTAGTAAGGGTAGCCACACATCATAAATAAGGATTGCTTTCATTCTGCCATTGTCAGAAGTAATTTTATTTTCCATTTATCATTGGATCAAATCCATAACAGGCATCAAGCACACATATACAAAATAATTATTTCTCAGCAACATATTGCCAATTTTCAGCTCTGCTCCTTCAATACTCTGCCCTAATCCAGCTCGTTTCAAGGAAATTTAAAAATGCGTCTGAGTATCTCTTCCCAAATGCTCCTATTAATAGTTTTGAGATGTGGGTTAGAATTGATACTACAATCTGTTTTCTTCCATAATTTGAAGTCTGTTCCCTCTTTGGAAGGTTGCTGCAAGTGAAACATGCTTATATATGTATGGTCTGAAAGGCTGCAGGTGGTGCAGAATGAAGCACATAACTCTTTCTCCAAAGAACTGTAACTCTCTGGGGAAATACAGGCTCTTTACTTCCATGAAATATATGAAGAAAGCCAGGGTTTCTTTTCCTACCTGAAGTTTAAGTTGCAGACATTTTTTGCTGTCACTTGGGCCATCTTGTTTCTGCCTGTCCCTCCCTGTGTCCTGACAGGCAGCTCTCCCGGGGAAGAGGAGCCCTGTGCTCATCACTGCTGCAAGAGAAGTTCTCTCTTCTCACAGATTGCATCTTCAAAATCAGCTGCTGGGAATGTGTTTTCCCCTCACCCAGATCAAGGGAGTACCCAATGACAAAGCTGCTGCAGACAAAGTTTGCACTTTTATCTTGAGTAATTAGTATATTTGGACAGAAAAAGTAGCCATTTTGGAAGCATCAGATGAAACACACAGAAAGGCAGAGAACCACCATTTTCTACAATATACATTTAAAACAGTGGGGTTTTTTTGTTGAAGCAAGTGGAGAAATTGCTAAGGTCAGGACATACCTGAAGAAGGGAAATAAATTTCTGTAAACAGAATAAGACCACTGAACCAGGTATTTGCTTCTGGAAGCAAATCTTACAGGCAATACCAAGCCACCCCCCCTAAGCCCAGGGAAATTATTTTTTTCTTTAAAGGCCTGCAAAAGACTTGAGGGTTTTTGTATTTAGACTCAACTGAGTATAGTATTCACTTTAAATATGTGCCTTAACATATCAATAATTTCTTATTTAATCAAATTGTTGTATGTGGAGGTTTTGTCCCCCTAAGCCTTTGTGGAAGGCTGCTTCCAGCTCTTAGTTCAAGACACCTTCTTTTTGTGTTCATAGCCATTGAGACCTGCCTGTCCTTCTGCTACTGCTGTCCTCTCCAGCAGATCTTTTTTGTGTGGGTGTGTGTGCCCAGCCACTTTTGCAAGCAGCAGCAGTGGACCTCATGAACCCTCCTGGTGGTAATCTGACTGGGGCAGGTTCTCCCAGCCTTGCTCCATCCTTCAGGGTACTCAAGCATGCTAACTGGGGGCCCAGAGGGAGCTACTCTTCCTGCAAGTTAATCCCTCTCATGCTCCTCCTCTGAGTAATGATGGACCCATGGGAAGGGTCATTTGCCCATTTCAGATTTTCTGTATATTCACCACGTATCTGTGCAAATCACTCAGTGTCTCTGTTACTTACCTCTGCAAAGTGTTTTGGGACCAAAAGATAAAAGCTTTAGGATATTTATTCATTTCTTATTGCAACATTAACTTCCTATCTGCAGCTGTTTGCCTGATTGTCCTGGAGGTTTCCTGTGGGCTTCTAGAAAAATAAATCAGAGGCAGGAAATAAAGTTATTTAAAATAATTAGAATAGGAATATGGATGCCTAGTGCATTCATCTGAAGCTTTTGAAGATAGCCCCTTGAATATTTCTAACCTACATCTTATCTCCTCCAAGTTTTTCCTTCATCATACCCTTTGTTACACCCTCACAATCCCATTAATTCTCCAAAAGACGTCTTTTGACATCAGTCCGCCCACCACTGCTTCCGACCAGCCACAACGTTGCACGGCAATGCTTCCTTTTTCCATCCATGTCCTTCAGCTCCTTTTGAGCCCTTTGTGTGGGATCTGGAGCCCCTGCAGCGAGGGTGGTCTGATGCCTGAAAGGCTCATAAATGTGATGTTGATTTGGAAGTGAGTCCCAAAGCTTAGTCTCCATCCTGCACCCACTGGCCTAAATGGAAAACAGCTGTTTCTTGGATAAAGTAATGGCAGAAAAGAAGAGCAGGGTGGAAAAGAAGAGCACATCCAAGTCCTTGTGGGCTGTCAAACAAAAGTACTGCACTCAGTAGCACCCCAGCCAGAACATTTGCATTCTATAAATGTAATTTCTTCAGTTAATTAAATATGAGAATGTGTAGGACTAGTAGATCTGTAGTTTCTTCACAAAAATACCTGAAAACACTCAGGAAAATAGAAGGTCAAAATTATACCTTACTTTTTATTCTGGGCAAACAAGTTGTAGTCTGATGCAGCCAGGGTATGTTTAGAGACATTGGGGTCTTAGTGACTGTGCTAAACATTTAAATGTTTTCCAGACTCCCTTGATATCTGTCTAAGCTTGTATCTCATCTACCTGAGTGTTATCTTCTATGTTTTCCTCTACTAGCTCGTTAGGCAGAGGAATCATCATCTGGAGAAGAATTCTTATTCCTTAAAAGTACATTGGAGAAATCCTTTTCTTTTTTCTTTTTTTTTTTTAATTTTTTTTTAGAAGAAAAGCACATTTGTATGGAGCAGAGCTGTGCACACAGATCAGATTTAGTGAGGCTATTTTTGCTATGCAGGTAGGGTGCCAAATCTCCACTAATATTGAAGGGGAAGAGAGGTGCCTATCACACGCAGCTCTGACCTGTACAGGATCTAATTTTGTGCTGCCTTTAGAGGTTCACTGCCTGTATTCATTTTGTCATTCCACTGCATTCCCAATTTGTACATAAATGAGCAGCATGATGTAGTAAGTAGCAGCAGAGCTGCCATTCACCTGCAAGGTTACGTACATCTCTTTCTCCTCAGGTTTTGTTGGAATGCCTTTCACAATTCCTCATAACTTCTCATCCCCTTGATATTTTGATTGTAAGAGTAGAAAGTGAGTCTTTTGTCAGACTTTTCTGTTCTTCTATCCCCTGAATACAAATCTTTAAGTCCTTGCAGCCTCTTCTATTTTTGCTCCCAGGTTTTGATTCGGAGAGGATCTTGGCTGGTTGATTGCAGTTTCTGGGTTCCTGGTGACTTGTATAATTATGTTTTTGTAATGAGTGCTGATACTGTACCTGGGTTGGTTGCTGCACCCTCCTCTGAAGAGGAGTAAGGACTGCTAGCCCTGAGGAACAGCATCGCCTAGAAATGGATCGGGTTTGCTTAGA
This sequence comes from Lanius collurio, assembly GCA_020086605.1. Classification (NCBI taxonomy): domain Eukaryota; kingdom Metazoa; phylum Chordata; class Aves; order Passeriformes; family Laniidae; genus Lanius; species Lanius collurio. The sequence goes on from JACBWW010000015.1 coordinate 21,574,994, forward strand.
TTTAGTGCTTTTGTTTTTCAACTAAGGTGGAAACTAGTATTGGAATTTAGAGTGGTGGGTAACTAGGAAAAAAGTGTAAAAGGAGGCAGCTAGACTTACAGGGATATTATAGACGGCATTTACTTACATAATTTAAAAGACCTTTTTTTCATGTCAAAGTCACATGGATCTGCAGAGGAACTTGCTTGCATCCCTGGTGCCCCCCTCTAGCTGACGAGTATCATGAGCTGTGCTGTACCCAGAAACATGGACACACCAAAGAACTTCCGTGACCACCAGGCTGCCCCTTCGCACGCCTTCTTGCTGTGATTCCTTTGTTCACTACAAACTGAGAAAAACCTCCTGGTGTTTGGGAGCTGGTGTTTTGACTGCTGCCCTGGCACAACCCTGAAAACATGCTGGGTGGGGGAGCAGACAGTAAATTCCCAGAGCTTCATCTCTGTCTGGAGAAAGTCACTTCACTTGACAGCACACTGGACAAAGCTGCTTTGAAAGCAGCTGCTAGCCTTTTTCTTCCTTTCTTTTTAGTTTTCTTTTTTTTTTTTTCAAGGTACCCAGGTCATCTGTGAAATGCTATCCCCAGCATACAGAAACACAGTGGCAAAAAATGATGGGGGTCTTAAACTTCTTCCCCAACCTGCTGTTCTTGCACATTGCAGACTAGAAAAAATAGGAAAACCACTGCTGAGGAGGCTCCCGAGTGACCCCTTGTGTCACATTCAGACTGTCCTTGTTCCCACTATAGCTGCACCAGCCACTGAACTGTGTCATCGCATCAAATTCACAGAAATAAGGCATTTTCTTGTTGTCTCTGCTTCTCAAAACCATGCAAAGTGGATGTGGTACATACGTACATGTGCAGATACATATTTTAGATCTATAACATGGATAAGTCAGTAAGTCAGTAAAATAAACAACTTGATGTATATTTTTATATATAAATTCATACACAAACCCATTTATTGTTCGTTTCCCTGCTCCTCTCCGCTATGCAAAGGGAATGTAAACATGCTGTTCAAAATTCAGATGCTCTCAGTTGGCTTCCCAGATGTTTGAAGTTCAATAGATTTCTTTTTTTTTTTCATAATTTCCCCTTCTTCTTGTGAAGTGCTGAACAACCATTATTTCTTTTTGCCTGCACATTGAGATTCATCTGTAGGCTCTAAACAGCCTCAAAAGTGCTTCAATTTTGCATGAGCACTAAGCTGGGGACTGGGAAGCATTACCCACTGCTGAAGGCCCAGATCATTAAAAAAGAGCATGTAAATCCTCTGAACCAGAAATAAGAAGTGCACAGATTTTCTTTGTGAAGTCTCAACTGCTGCTTTAAGTAAGACACAAATCATTGGCACGTTTTTTTCCTGGCCCTTGAAAAAAACGAAACCAACATCTTTTCTCAGCTGCATGTTCCTCAATCAGAAGAAGGGAAGATTGAGCTATGACCCAAAAGCTGGAGTTGCTAAGAGCTCATACTCATGCTTTTCTCTGTGGACAACCTGTCTCCTTTCCCCTCCCTGTAAGTAGCACCAGCCAGGCAAGGAATTGTTTGGGTATTGCCACCTGGGACTTCTTAGTGTCAGGATGGCTTTTGGGTCAAGATGCTTTGAATCACTATTGTTTCTGCTCCTCTACTTCAGCCTCTGTGAGTTCAGAAATGACAATGCCCATTGTTAAATGTAAATATATATTTGTAGGGAGGTTTTCTTTGGAGTCCTGCTACACTGGAGTTCATTGCTTTTTTTCCAGAAAAAAAAGAATGTGGCAACTGTAGGTACACACTGTTGTATGTTGAAGAGAGCAATGAATTTTGGAGCAATTTGTACATATTTGCAAAAGCTGCTGTCAACCAGAAAATAGCCTTCATTAAGAAACAAAGCAGGAGGTGTTTTTCTTTTATCTCTCAATGGTTTATAGGCTGAGAACAGTGCTGTTCTAAGGTATTAAAAAGCCATATTTCAAGGGTAATATAAAGCAATCAGCTGCCAAGGTTGGCCAGGGGAGGAGATGGAGGGGCTATTTTATCTTCTTCAAGGGAACAAACCCACAGGGCTGTACTGCCCAGCCCCACCATGCTGGCAGGGACCAGAGCATACGGTTTGTTTTCCACCAGCATCCAAGAAGTCTGTTTTGAAATCTTCCCTTCATCTTAAGCAACTTGGTCCTTCAGTTGGTAATGGGAAAAGAACAAAAACGCCTTGTTTTCACTCAAAGAAAACAAAACCCAAACAGAATACATGTTCTTTAATTCCAGTTCAAAGTAAAATCTCTCTGAAGACAATCCTTTGTAATTTTTGAAGTCAGTCAGTCAAAAAATATTAGGGGGATCGGGGATTTTAGCTTAACTCAATACCATTAGGTGGTAATTAGATAACATGGGTAGGTGATGCAAAGCTATGCAAACTTGACATGGGTTTTAAAGCAATCTTGACTTTATTGTGCTGTGTTAATTTGAGTTAAGAATAGATCTGTTTCCTAAAGAGAAAGTTATGAAGAGGCCAAAAATAGCTGGAAGCCTCTAATTTAAATATTTAAGCTAATATTTGTGGAAAATTGTGATCTTCATGCTGTCATTTTATATCTCCAGCCAGCCTCAATTTACAGAAAAGCAGTATATTGAGACAAAACCAGGTGTAGGCAGTCACAGTGTGAAGGATTACTGGGTGTAAAAGCTGTTTACTCTTTTAAACTATCTCTGGATATCTATCTGTCTATCTGTCTTTTGTTAAGATTACAGGTACTCTATATAGAAAATAAGCTATAGGCAAAGTGTGCCATTCTGCAATCATCTCAGTCCCATTATGGTGCACAGAATACATTTTTCTCAGCAAGAACTTTAATATTTGAAGCCGTTCTTCTTGTGCATAGCCTATTTATTCATTTTTAAACATCAAATTCTATAGCTTAAGTACTCTGATATATTCGAGTAGAATAACTCTCTGACTGTGAGGGATCCATCTCTGCGAGAGGGTAAATAAATTTAAATTCCTGCATAGCACTGATTGTTTTTTACCTTTGTAAAAAATTTATTTCACCAAGCAAAGTGAACAGACACAGGTTGTTTGTTGCACCTGTGATGAGCAATTACATAAATTGGACAGGTCATTCCAGAATATCTATAAGTAAAAAGATCGTAATTCTTGGCTTTGGTCACTTAAATTTTGCTATTAAAGGTAAAAGGACAAAGGACTGTGTGAAAAGACACCAATTTATTTCCCTTTTATGAAATCTGTTTACAGTCATAGCACTTTGACTTATTGTCTTGCCCACTTTAATGAAACAAAAACTATGCTACCGTTCTAGGTATTTTTGGGGTGATGCTATGTTTGAAATCTTAAGAGAGGTGAGGAATATGAGAACTGAAAATGCTTTCATTCTTTTTGCCAAACACTGTGGAGATAATCCATCCCCTCCTGAAATGATTGCAAAAGCCTGACTTTTGGTATCAGGATCCTTCTTCCACCCTCCTTTTACACTATATAAGTGTGTACACTCACATCCTTCAAATCTGTCCTGACTGAGCAGCATTCATAAAGTATCCCTTCCCACCCCACTCCTACTGCTGATAGCTAGGAAAAGGGACTGTGAATCAAAAAGCATGGCCTGTTTCAGACTGGCACTGATTTATTTCAAGACTGCACAAACCACCACACTTTTTGCCATGTGTAAGTTGAGGACCTGAGTAGAGACAGACTGTGGTTTTCTAAACAACATGCTGTATAATTTGATTCTATAGAATCTCCCTACTCCAGGGCTGTTTTGCTGCGGCCTCCCCAAAGCCTCTTCTACATCAAACAGAAACAGTCCCTGCCCTCTGTGTCCCCACCAAGCAGTGGGAAGGGAGATTTGGGGTCTCAGTCATTCAGGGGAACCTGTGCCTGTCTGAGCAGGGAGGGAACCAACAGCACTGAATACCAGGTTTGTGAGGACGCTCTGAGAACTGACTTCACAAAATTGAGTATGTAAGGGGTTGCAAGTTACCTTTGTGAAAATGGGCTGTATTTCCATACTTATTTGCAGTGCCTACGAGATACCTGCAATCTATATGCAGGTATTACTGTAATGTCTTTTTCCAGACCAGTAGGTCATAAAGTTCCATCTCCTTGAGAAATGTGTTCTTTGGCATATGTGATTACTAATTAATGAAATACCTTTTGGGCAAATGAAAGCACAAAAGCACAGAAAATGTTTGAACTTCTACTTACAGAGAAAATAAAGTATCCGTGCAGTTTCTTAGAGTTTGTAAGTGCAGTTTAGTCTTGCGACTAAATAGTTCCTGTTTACTGTTCTGCCAGAGGGTTCAAACACATACCAGTGTAGCACTTTCACCAAAATTGCTCTATCAAAGTCCTGAGGAGTATTTTTACACATCTTGGGTTATTAATATCAAATGCCAAACAGTTATGGCAGCCAAAATACATCAAAACAGCTTCTTGGCAGAATGATGCCCAGTGGGGTGTAGATATTAACTCTGTAACCCAGACTGACTCCAGGCTGAATAATTGCATTTGATTAATTGATAATAATTTCCTTTTTTCTGATGTTTATGGTGGTCACTTATTGTCTTGTGCAGTCTTATATGGTCACAGAACCTTGAAATTTTTTTCGCTTCCCTAGAAAGAAATGAGTCTGATCAGCAAATCTATTTCTTTTAAAATCATTGGGAAATTTGCCAATTACTTTTGTGGATGCAATATGGAACCCATGAGTTATAATTGCAGTTATCAATAATCTGCCATAATAACTACAATTACATTACATTTGCATACATTAAAAAAGATAACATTTGTGCCTCTGAAGACCAGATAATCTACCTCACAGTTTGTATAGCCAGCTAAGCTAAGCATTTGGGGACCGTGTGAAGTGTGTCTTTTCTTGATTGTGTTTCTAGGATACAGTTATAATAAAAGACCATGCACATAAGGCATGATTCTCTCTTCACACTTCCTTTTGCTCCATGAGGAGTATTAACTTGGATTTTGATACACACCATGAGCTGTTGCCTCTCCCCGTGCTTATTGAGCTGCACACATTAGCAGTAGGCAAACTGAGCAAGGCTCCTCCCACCCTCTGCCTCCCTCTGCCTCTCTCTGGTCATTAATCGCTCATAATGTGCAAATACAGAAATAAGTACATTTCTACCCCTTTTAAGAGCCTAAGTTGTATTAGTCCCAGAAATACATTTATTTTATTTATTGAAATGAATGGTTGAATAAGCTGTGCTAGTAAGTAGGTAAAAATTGTGACTTATGGACAACCTACTTAATTCACTGGACCAGGACATAATTGCAGGCAGTTATGACAAATGTCATGAGCCTTCTTTGTTGCTGTCTTTCACCCTGAACTGGACCGTAAACTACTGGGGCAAAACAATGTCTTAGACTGGTTGTTGTGTTTTAGGTCCAGCTGGTAACTGAGCCCCACACAGCCTCTCACTCACTCCCCTTGTAGGATGAGACTGGGAATCCAGCAGGTAAAAGTGAGGCAACTTATGGGTTGAGATAAAAGCAGTTTAATAGGTAAAGCAGAAACCGTACAAGCGAAACAAAGAATTTATTCAGCACTTGGTGGGCAGGCTCCTTGGTTCCCAGGAAGGCATGGATCCATCACAGGTAACTTGGAAGGACAAATACCACCACTCTGAACATCTTCCTTATCCTTCTCTCAGCTTTATGTGCTGAGCATGTCATCACATGACATCACATCACCTTTGGTCAGCTCTTTGTGGATTTATAGAAGGAGCCAAGCATTCTAGCTGCTCACATTGCTGTTATTTCCTTTCAGCTAAGTTTCTTATTGCATTGCTTGAAATAGGAAGATCCTGACTTCTTGTGGGTTGTTCCACCATCTAAGTGATTATTATGTAGTTGTGGAAATGTGCAGTTTACTCAAGAGTTTGAAAAACCTCCACCTGTGTATCTTCACCTGCTGTATAGCTTAGCCATATGAAGAACTAGACTGAAAAATTCAATACATTTCTAAAGAAAAAGGTAAGGTAGAGGATTTACTCTCTGTGAGAAGATGACATTTTGTTACTTAGCGCAGTGACAAAGTAGAATTGGCCGATACCAGGTAGGTTATATGACCCATATATTGTTGCTAATCTCTTAGTCTATCTTGTTCTAAGTATATTTGGGCACAATATAGGAACTCATTTTATAAAGCAACTTCTAATGTTGCTCTCAGAGATTGTGTACTCACCTATAATCAAGCAATTTGATAAACAGTTACCTGAATAAGAAGTGCAGCATGTCACAGTGTCTGGAAATACTGAGACATTAGTTGTTCAGCTTTTTCCTCATTTTTCCCCTTTTTTTTTACTTTTTCATTCCTCTTGCTAATGTTTTTTGGTGTAGAAGCAGAAGCAGGTCCAACAGAGATTAGATGAAGATCTCTGTTTGAAATCATCATGCAAGGGTTTTCCTGCACTTGGTGCCCACGTGAGACAGATAAGCAATGCACTCCTGAATGAAAGCAGAGTGAGGGTGCCAGCTCCTCTGTGAAATCTCATGTACAGCAGTGTGTCAGCTGGTAACAAGGCAGTTGCTATCTGAGATATCTCAGCAAATTGCACTTTTTGCAATATGGCCTAGAAAGGGATTTTCTGTTAGGGGTGATTTTGGAGTGTGGTAGCAGAAGAAGTAAGATTGCAAGCTGGTACAACAAGGGAAACATGTGCCTTTGTGCTTGCCCTAGGGTCTGAGGATGGGTGCATTTCAGCTGGTGAGGGTTTTCTCCCAATTCAATGTGGTTGTTTGTGCAATAAGGTGCCAGTGGACAATGCTGGGAAGCAATAGTGCAATCAGCTCAGAGTTCTGGCCATGGGTCCTTACATCCCCGATGATCTTGTGGCACCACCAACTGGTTTGATGCATTTTGATCTCTAGGACAGATATTTTACCTCAGAGATAAAGACACAATGACATTTTTTGCCTGTAAGCAGAAAGAGGTAGAATTTACTTGCTATGGAAAGAAGGTGTGCATCTTTTTTGGTCATGGCACAGCTGTTGATACTACTCAAAGACCAAATTACTTGGAATAACCTGAAACCTGTCCATACTTCACAGCTGTCCCAAAAGACATTACCTGGAGTAGCCTGTTATTTTGAATTAGAAAGCATCTCAGGAGGTCAGAGATAAAAAGTTCTGCTAGTACATTCAGAGGGAGCAGCTATTTGCTGTATAGTTTTGTATCTTCCACAGACAATCAGAAAATGGCATTTGTGTCCTGAATGTTAAGACTATTTCATAATCATTATTAACCAGTATGGTCATTATGAGCCTGCTTGTTTTGGCCCTTGGGTAACAAAGTTCACTGCTCCATCAAGCTCTGTCATAATCAGCCTTATTATAAAAACATAATATTGTAACCTTCAAAAGCTCCCTGGGCTAGTGCAATAAAAACTGTGGGAATGAACTGAAGTAATCTTTAGGCTAACAGCAGTTGCGCTGGGAAAATATAACAATTTTTATGCATGTAGTGTACATGCTCCCTCCCCACCCACTTCATGCTCTTCTCACCAGGACAAAAGCTATCCCTCAGACCCCTTTTGGAGCCAAATTAGCTCATCAAAGCAGAGTAAGTTTATAACACAGTACTCACTGCATATCAAATGCCCATGCACTGCTTTGATTTCCATTCTTTGGAGTGCTGTTGCCATATTTTGAGTACTTCATTTCAAGGAGAAGAGCTATTAAGTGTTTCCCCCAAAGTAGCTGATTATTCAATGGCTAAAGATGTCAAGGAAAATGAAATAAAAAGGGAGCTGGGCTGTGATAGTCTCTAGCAGGAAAATGCATCTCATTAGAAGGCATTCCTACCAGTGAAGTCTGTGGTGTTCCATGCCTTAATTCCTTTCTGCTGCTAGGTTGTTGCCCAAGTTTGGGATGCAGGCAGCATGCATCTGCAGTGACAGTGCACAACTGTGTGCAAACAGTAATTAATTGCTGGCTCCCTGAATGGAGCCTCTGTGAGGCTGGAGGCAAATCAAAGGGCTGACCTGGCTTCCAGCGCTTGAGGAACACGCCATGCAGTATAACTGGGAACATTCATGTTATGAATATCCCTTTGTAGGCTGTGTGGCAGGAGGCTGAGGGTAGCCAGCCTCCACAGGCTCAGGTCTGTGCTCAGCAGAAGGACCTGCCCTTTGGTGTTTGGTGATGGGGACAAACTGTGCATGCTCTGATCCAAGGATAATTCAGTTTGGTTTCCTGGCAATTCTGGAAAGAAAAAGAAAATCAGTCTCACTACACAAAAGATTTATATGTGAATTTATATATTCAAGGCTATTTGCAAGAGTATGTTTTTGAAATGGCAGTGGTGTTCTCTACAGGCAGACATGCATTAGAAATTTGTCGATACTTGGGCATCATCAGCAAAGACCAAATATGCTGAGAAAAGGTGTAAGCACTCTCTCCCACCCCCACACAGTAATTAAGAGAATTTTGACCAGGCAATGCATTTTGAAGCAGAGAAAGGGGTTGTGTCAGTATGAAACACAGTGGTTGTCATTTTGAGGATCTACACATTTTGCCAGCACTTCTCGCAGTGGTGTCTGAGACACCGCAAAATTTCCTTGCACTTAGAAGAAGCAAAACAGCTTCCCCAGAGAGAGCACAGTGTGGGAAATGTGGGCAAATATCGGTCTGCTTGGAAGGATGTCAAGTGGGTCACTGTCCTCGTGGGTGCAACTGTGGGTTTGGGGGAGGGTTGTGCTGAAATGGGTTATAGAGGCCAGGGCCAGAGAGACTGTCAGGCACTGTATTGTGTTTCACTTAAAAAATATCCCAATATCTGCAGCATATATGACAGTAGTAGTGCCCATCTTGCAGCGTGCAATAACCATACTGCAGCACATGTGCTCATCATTACAAAGTATCAGGACATTTTCTGCAGTCCTAAAATCCATTTTCCTGGGCAGTTCAGTGAAACAGTGAAAGGACTTCTTCCCGTGCTGTGTCTTTATCTCTAGGATAAAGAGATGAAGTACTTTATCAAAAGGGCTAAGGAGGTTGTATAAATGGAATGACTTATGTGGTTTTATGGTATATCAAAATAAAACTGGTCTGCAATATCCCTTGATGTAAATTGTCCTAGAGATGTGGTACAATCTATATTAGCTGAGGTGCTGTTCCTCTCTTGGTCTAAAATACATTCTGTATGTGATAAAAGTCAAAATCTCAGCAATTAGTTTTTCACTCACCAACATGTCTCATTATGCAGATAAAGTGGAAAGTTTTTTCCCTCCCTGTCCTTATGACAGTCTGTGTTGCTGAGCAGATATTTGTAGAGAGCTGCAAGGACTCCCAGCAACTCTGCAAGCAGACTTGTGCAACTAGACTCTTTTTCTGTCCATCAGTAAGGCCAACACTGACCGGTGTTCCTTGCACCCTGACAGGTCTGATTGTCCGGGAGGTGAGCATCGAGATCTCCCGCCAGCAAGTGGAGGAGCTCTTTGGGCCGGAGGATTACTGGTGCCAGTGCGTTGCCTGGAGCTCCGCAGGCACCACCAAGAGCCGGAAAGCCTACGTCCGCATTGCATGTGAGTGCCTCGGTGTGCAGCTTGGGGCTGGTGGGGCTGAGATGAGGAGAAGTGCAGTCCCTGCCCTTTGAGGGAGATACTCAGTTTCCAGCCACTTAGGCTCTGTGTTTTGGGCCGTTATTGATGCACACTGAGGCCTTCAGAAATATTCACAAGAGTTTCAGTTTATTCTCTTCTTAAGAGCTAAACCTCATTCTTCTCTTATGTGGAGAAGAATACTGTCAAAACCAGTATTTATTGAGTACAGCAGTTTTATGTTTCAGTAAAAGTGTGTGAAACTAACGAGAAGAAACCTTAACAAAGCAAGCTATGAAAAGAGGCCATAGCTGTTTTTTTCACAGACCCACAGAATGTTTGAGTCTGCAAGGCACCTTTTGAGGTCATCTGATCTAACCCTTGGCTCAAGCAGGGCCACTTAGAGCCAATTACCCATGACCATCTCCAAATGGCTTTGGAATATCTCCAGCAAAGGAGACCCCACCAGCTCTCTGGGCAACCTATGCCACTGCTCGGTCACCTTCACAATGAGAAAGTATTGCCTGATGTTCAGAGTGAACTTTCTGTGTTTCATCTTCTTTCCATTGCCTCTGGTGCCATCACTGGCCTCCACTGGAAAGNATAAAGGGATGACTGAGGCACATGGTATTGAGCTGAGATTACTGACGAACAGCAGATTACAGAAGGGGCAGCAGAGAGGTTAACTGTGCATTTAGCATATTCAATCCTACCTACCACTCTGCTTGTGCTCCTGATCAGCATGTTTCTGTACCACTTCCCAAGTTAACAGGCATGACCACTCCCAAATTTAAGAATGCTTTTACAACAGTAATAAATACATTTCATTGAAGAGCCAAGACTCTATCTAGGGTGGACTTGATGTTAGCATTGCTTAAAAAACAAAAGAAAACTCCTTTACTGAATTTACATTAATTTAATTTCTCTGAAGGAGCCTTGAGAATATCATACCTACGCTGTCATGCCTGAGAAATTATCATCTTTCAGTAGAGTCTGCTTAGGACCTTAGTGCTGATAGATCCAGCCAGGAAGTTAACAACATTTTCCTTGTATTTTAGTAGTGAGCAGACAGTTGTGTGAGTTAGGTTATTATACCAGAAGTGCAAAAACAAAATACCATTTATATAAATATATTTCATTTTTAGTGTTTCAGTGTCTTGTAAATTCAATTCTACATATGAATTGTAATGTACACCTGATGTTTCTAGTGTCCATCTTTAGTACCTTTAGCACATCTGTCATGTAAAAATGCACCTGTCGAGGTTAGGTCATTTGAACATTACATTTAGATTTATTTGAAAAGCAAGAACTTAGGAATCCATCTTCAATCACCAAATAAAATAATTAATAGAATTAACTTTATAAGTTGGTTTTCAGGTTAAGCTTATAACAAAATATTGAGCTATCAAGTTAGAAGAGGAGGAGAACAGTATGATCAGTGTACACCCAGGAACCCTGCTCAGTGAATTCTTGATAAAATTTGTTTGCTTGTATTTTTTACAGTTGTTTCAATACCAAATATGTTGAGTGTGTCATTCTTCGTTATAAGCACAGCCCTCAAGGAAGGTGTGTTGCAAAAGAATGTTTAGTCTTACGAGCACCCAGCTGAACTAGCTTACAGCTAAAGAGAGGAGGGGAAAAGAATGGGGGTTTTGCAGATCTGTAGGCAGTGAGTCTCTAGAAAGTCATTCTAGTGTTATCCCCAGCTGGCTAAAGATGCCATTGACAGAATGAAAGCTGGCCAGTCTGCACCTCCCATTTGTTCAGGCTGAAAATACAAAGAAAATAAAAAAGGAGAGAAGGTCCTGAGCTCATGCAGAGTGTCTTGCAGATTGTAGCCTGGCAAGCTAAGGATGCTCCTCACCTCATTCTGTTGCTCAGGTCGGTGGATAGAGCAGCCTGCATCCCCAAAACAAGGTGTGCACTTCCAAGAGGCTGCCTCAGTCCCCCTCAGCTGTTTGGCTGTGAAAGCTCATGCTGCTTCCTGGCTGTGTGGGGTGTCAGCCTTACTGCCTGGGCCACCAGAGGGCTACAGACAAGCTCAACCCAAGCCACGAGCTGCCAGGCATCTTTGGAAAGGTGGAAGTTCCACCATCCTTGATGTTCCTCTCCAGACTGAGAAGGTGGCTGTGTCAGCCTCATGGTGCTGCGGCGTTTGTCTTTGCAACTGGCCAGAAGTGAAACAGCCCCTCCAGAGGAGAGAGTAGCACAGAGTCGTGTATTGAGCACTAAGACAGAGTTTTGAGGTGTTCATTTATTTCCTCAGTCCTCGGCTCCAGCTGCTGTGCGTGGGCCAGCTGAGAGCACAGCTCTGTCCAGCTGCAATTCCATTCCATGAGCAGCCGTGCTCTGGAGGAGGGCAGGAGGCTTTGATCAACTCCCAGCATGCAGCTGATACAGCAGAGCAACACACCACACTTAAAAAGCCACTGATAGAGGTTGCAGAGGAGTCCCCTGGGTTACACACTGATGATACTCCTGTGACAGTCTCACTGGAAATCTGGTTTGATCTAATTAATAACACAGAGCTGGAACCACACAAGAACAAAATAGAAAATAAGAGGGTTTTGAACCTAACCTTTCCATTGCTTACCCACCAGTGCAATTGATCCCCACACAAAGGTCATAGACTCAACTTTGAACAGAAAAGCAAGGCCAAAGTGTGCCTGACAGGGCATGGTTTCTTACATTTATATTTGCCATTCAGTCTTTAGTGGCTTTTTTGGAAGCAAAAAGGTGTCTCTTAACTCTATCCATGTTGTGTAAATTGATGGAAGAGGAAGAGACCAGTTTTATAGTATTAGTCCATGTTTCTCAAACTAAGAATCAGTCATCCAAGTTTGGGAATGCACTGAGATGTGTTTTCATAAGCATATGGATTCTCCTTGTAGAACATCAGTGGCATTTTACCACTCTTTTCCCACAATTAGTTTTCTGTTTGGGTATTCTTATTAGTTTTGGTAAAATTAAAACAGAAATGAAACTTGACTCTTGAGAACACTCTCAAGGGAAGGAGGTAGACTTGAAATCTTGCTTACATATCACATATCAATCCTCTAATAACAGCTAAAATTATGCCAAGCCATATTCGCTTTTTCTCTAGTGTTTTAATTGTATTTTTTTGCTTATGACACATTTGGTTTTATATGGATTGCTGTATATACTTACCTACATAAAGCAAGTTATCTTCCATATGGAAATACATTTTGTGGAAGTCTTTTCACATTCTTAACCCCTTGTTTCTCTGAAAGCTCACACTGCACATATTTCTCTCAATGGCCATAGTTAATATGACAGTTGTATAGAAAAAAAAAAAAGCGTTTTTTTTTCTTTTTGTGCTCTTCAAGCTTGGTCATACTTTAGATTGCTTGTTATAGGAGGGAAGTTGACATTGGAGTTACTAGAAGGCACAGAGAGTCTTAAAGGTCTACCAAGGGCAGAAATCCATCTTTCCCTGACAGTAATGCTGCATTGCTCTGTTCGTCTGGTTTGCATCTAATTCCTGGCTGACAAGTGTCCGTTTTTCATGCTCATTCATTAGTCACCCTTGCATTAGCACCATGTTGAAGCGCCTGGTCTGCCTCTTATCGCATTTCTTAGAAATGATAAAAGATATCCTTATAGTTTTACCCACCCACGCATCACAGTAAAACCCAGAACAACAAAGAGATAAAATATATTTGATTAAAAAAGAATAATAGGGTCATTCTTTGCTCTTTCTTAGATGCTGACAGGTAGAAAAGGAAGTGGGGAAATGACATGACTTCCTGTATATTCTATTACCTTTGGCAGGCAAAAATGCAACTTCTGAGTGTTTTATAAGATAAAAATGCACTAAACATATAATGAAGTAATTTAGCAGTGCACCAAAAATTAGATCTTATGCCCCTTTGCCCAAAAAGCATGGCAATTCAGAAGTAAAGTTAACAATATGGTGCACACTGAGAGTCTGACTTCCCATTACTTTATTTCAGTTTTATGTTTATGAAAATTCTCTCATTTCAATGCAGCTCTTATGCAGCCATATGTCCTTACCAGAGAGGGTTGTGCAGGAGTATTTCAGGAGTCTGGGAGGGAAGTCTCACCATAAGTATGCTGTAAACGTGCTGCAATATATGCCACAAGAGCCCCCTCTGAATTTAGTAGGACTATGCTTTAGTAAGGAAAATAGCCTGGCTCAAGGTGGCAGACCAGAATTTTAATTGCTGTCTTTGGTTTCTTTTATGCAGACAGCCATGAAGGGAAGGCAGAGGTGGGGTAAAGCACCTTGTGGGGGTGCAGGCTGTTACCTGAGCCTGGCAGTGACATCCCTACCTGCAGCTGGGTGAAATCTGTCAGAGAGCTGCTGAAAGACAAGGTGCCCCTTCAGCACCACTGTCCCCCCGGGCTCGCTCCACTGTGGAGAATATTACCTGCATAAGGGAAGGAAGAGTATTGCTAACACAGGCAATATAGGATTATTCTACATTACCAGACTAATAATGGAAAGTGCAGCTGCCTTTCTCTCGTGTACCCCCTACGGAAGGTGAGGGTAAGGAAGGTGCTCTCTTAGCGTTTCTGTAACAGGGCTGCTGCCAACCCCAGGCTTTAATAATGCACACTGCCTCTTCACAGACAGAGAGGTTCTGATCCAGAATGGATCAAAAGTTCTATTGATTTGCTTTTCCAGGCATATTTTCTGAAGATTGTTAAAGCTTCTTCTTTTTCTCTTTTTTTAACTGGGATGTATTTTATTAGTCTCTTACCATTCTCTGGGAAAATGAATCCCTTTCTGTCCTTGCTCACAAGCACTTGTAGCTTATATGACGCTATGAGAAATTGAAAAGTGATTTTCAAAATACTCTACTTGAGAAAGATACAAAGTCCCTCAGTACATAAGCAAGCTCACCCACTCCCAGCTTACTGTGAGGTTTCCATGATGACTATAATTGTTAAATGGCAAAGGAAGTTGAGGATTGAAGAATTAGAAGGATGTCATTGTTGTCAACAGAAATCATAGCAAGGGCCATAGAGAAAAAGCGGTCATTTCAAAATCCAGTGCTGTCCAAATAGGGTGTTTCATGATGGCTACAGCAGGTGATGATGTTTGTTCAGGCCCTCTGCTTCTCCATCAGTTAAAAACCTGTCTTGTGTGTGTCACAACTAGCCAACCTTATGCTTGGTTAGGCCAACTAACCACAAGTATCCTGCACTGTTGCCATCTGGAGCTATTTGTAGGTGACCTGGCTGCATGTGGGAGGTGGTGGGATAAAGCTGTGAACGCATGGGAGGGAGCCAAGAGGATATAAGAGCTCCCAATCTTGTAAATACACAATTATGTACCTTCCCCCCTGCCAAATCAGTATAATTTACTCAATAGTATCTAATGGCTCCTTTGAGAACATTACTGCCTATTATGTCAAAGGCCCTACTTAGTGTATTTTTAGTTTGTGGATCATTGAAATGCTTGAATCCTATGGTGCCATTAGAGCATCCTCCCCCAGCAAGGCCCTGTGGGTGGGGGCAGCCAGGAGAGCCAGGGTCTCACAAAGCTCATCTCACCTGCAGCAGCACCACTGCAGCTGTTCCTAGGGAAAAGGGGCTGTTCATACACAGCAATTCCAGCTGTTGATGATAAAAAGGTTAAAGGGGGGACTTTTAAACTGTTATTAGAACTTTCCAGATTAATGCTATTTACTTTTGTATGCACTAAAACATAGGGATTTTTTAAAGGCAAGTGTTTTGTGGAAGAGGTGATTATTGTGCACGTGAGGCAATGTAGAACATCAGAACCCTGTTAAATGTTTCAGGGAGGTAGGCAGGACAGTAAATCAACATGTCAAGAAAAATATTCAATTATCCAATCTCCCTCTACTGTCTTCAGCCCTCTATATCTGAACACCTGAAAGCTATTATTAATATGCTATTTAATACTGTGCTTATATGCTTCTTCTATTACTATTACAGTAACTTTCTCATTTTCCTTCAGCCATGATATTAGAGCACAATATTTGTCTGCATTGTGCACGTGTCTGTACCTGCTAAATGCACTAAGGTGTACCTGATGTGGAGGTAATTCTTTTCTCCTGAAGATACCAGTGGAACTAGCAATAATGTGATCTTATGGGTACTGCTAGCAATATAACCCCAGCTGTTTGCTAATTTAAAGCACACTGTGTTATCCTGACATTACGTGTGCCCAGGATACCAATCAAGCCCACAGGATGGGTGAGGATCCTGGGCCAAAGAAAGAAACCTACCAGCTTCTGAAAGAGCTACTCATTTCCATGTTTAACGTACAGAATTTCAGCAAGCCAAAGCTCAGCATTTTGTCCTTGGAATGGCACCCATCCATGGGCACCTGGAGGGTTTAAGGTTTACTCAAATGGAGCAGTGGAACCCAAAATGTCATCTGGGTAGCCTGTCAGAGAGGGTGGGATGAAGCTGATGGTGCTGGAGCTGGCAATGTGTTGGGAGCTCTGTACAGGCATCAGAGACTTGCTGTGGCTGTTGTCACATGAACGAGCCTCAGTGGCCTGGAATAACTACAGTGTCACAGGGATGCTGACAAGCACAGACTGGTGAAACTTGGCATGTCATCATAAGAAATGTTCATAGCCAGATTTTTGGTCCTCCTCTTTGCCCTAAGTTATCTGGTGTTGTAGGGTAAGGCCCCCTTCAGCAGCAACTGAGGTTCGAATGGGGGGGTTTGTGGTGAGGTAGCCATGACATTGGCATTCACTTCCATTTGACAGAAGGTAACCCCAAACAAGCAGAGAGCTGGAGACAGCAATTTCTTACATTGCTGCAGTGCAATGTACCAAAGCTTATCTTTTGGTGCCTTAAACTGTGGCCATAAATCTTGTCCCATCAGAGGGGCTCTCAATATCCCTGCCTTGTGTGCCAGAGGGAGCAGGCATTCCCCTGGTGGGAAAGCAGTGAAGTGTGGGGCTGCTTCTCTCATACCTGTGGTGCAGAGGAATGACTGAGATGCCTCAGTTTCACTGGGAAAGTGCTTGGATGTCAGAAGTTTACTACTATATCAAGTTAAAATGAGCATCTCCAGCTATGATGGAGCTTTTTCATGGTACCATTAGACTGATACTTAATTCCAGGTAATTGAACAACCACATTTTCCCAATTTAGGGTAAGAGATAGAGGTCTCATGATATTCAAAGTTTCAGAGTTTCAGGAATATCAGAGGAGCTGATTTTGATGGCAGCCACCCCATCTCCTTTTCCATCTTTGCATTTGCCAGCCCCAGGTTTTGTCTTTTGGTAGCACTGATACAGTTCATTGTGGGGTCAGCTCTAAAACAGATCTTGGAGGTAATCTAGATGAAAAATAACCTTTTACATGGTTTATTTGTAAACTGGTTCAATTCAGTGATCTTATTTCCAGCCCAGTCACAGGTTATGGCTCCAAAATACAAAATATCTGGCTTTTAAATTGTTCCCATATGACTATGTCTTGTTGCCAGTATGACACAAATATTTGTGCAACCTCACTGTGTGCTGATGTACGGAAATGGTTTGACTTCAGAACAAGAAGTAAAACAAAAATAACTGGGTTGTAAAGTTTTTGAAGTCAGGCCAGCTCTTTGATGTGACTTTGAGCATGGCTTCACATTCATTTGCAGAAGGAACCAGCAGCAGGGAGAAATATCCCCAGTAGCTGCTGGGGCTGATTGTGCAGTTCTCCAAAGCCACATCCTCCCTGGCAGAGTGGAGAGGGTGCTAGTCCATGGCAGAAACACAGAGATAGTGGTAAGGAGAGAACTTCTCAATTCCATCTACCATCAGTGCAAAGACATTACAGAAGTGTACATAAAAGCCAGACTTCCCAGCTGTCCAGTACAATGAACTGCTCCCATCTTCAGAGGTGCATTCGATGCCCTGTCTGCCACATTTCTGTGGTGCTGTGGAGGGATCCAAGCATCAGCTCCTCAAAGTGACTTTTTATTATTATCATTATTATTATTACTACATTATTATTAATAATAATAATAACTTAGTGCTGCAGGGATAATGATAAGGTGTAGACAAATTAGCTAAAGCTGTAAAGTTAATGCTTATGAGCTAAAAGTACATTAAATCACAGCATGAGCACTTTCATCTATGAGTATAAGGCAACTCAGTTTATATGCTGTAGTTTTACAAATTTATTTAATTTTCCATAACTTTCTTTAGTACTTCACTGGTATCGTTCACCAAATGTAAATTATCTGAAGAAGGAACTTGTTTCACTTTTTGTTCTGTGCCTGGGCATGATCTTCCAGAGGAAGCCTTGGTTCCTCACTGGGTTCACATGCTGTACCACAATATAAGTAATAAATCCACTATGAAATCTTTGCTTAATGTTGGAATGAAGTGAAAACATGACCCAGATTTTTTAAGGGTTTTATTTTAGAGGGAGCAGAACTGCTGTTTTCTCCATCTCTTGCATTTGTCCAGTTTGGCAAGCAAATGTAGTTTAAACGACTAGCTGATGATAATGCTAAAGATTTCTTTTTCTTCTCCCTCCCCAGATCTCCGGAAAACTTTTGAGCAGGAGCCCTTGGGGAAAGAAGTTTCCCTGGAGCAAGAGGTCCTGCTCCAGTGCCGTCCCCCTGAAGGCATCCCAGTAGCAGAGGTGAGTGACAGCAGCAGTGTCTGGCACTGGGACATCCTAAGTAAGGCTTGATGGGTGGCTAATGGTGCAGTGACTTACAGCAGGACATGATGAATGGGTGGTAATGGAGAGCTGACTGACTGCTGCTCATGGACAAAATTGATTGGGACCTGATTAACAGCTCTGGGTTTTGGTGCCTTGCTGAGCAGAGCTGCAGGCTGTTTGGTTTCAGTTTTTTCTTCCCTTTGAAAATCCCAACTATATCTGGCATCCAAAGGACACATAGCTGGGGGAACATATTAATACCAGCCTAGTATCCTTTTGCTTTTAAAGAAAAAAAAATTTCACTTATTCTGAGAGGTACCTTTCAAACATGGTATAAAGATATTGTAATTTTCAGTTTGCCAGATTGTATTTCACTCGTGTGTCTGTGCACCACTCTGCCAACTTGGCATGAGAGGATGTAGCATGGTTCAATATGGGCTCCCAGGTAAAGCAGCAGCACGACATTTGGCAAAATAGAGAATGTGTCTGCCTAATAAGCCATCTTCAGGGATTTAGCTGTTTTTCCTACCAGCTTTTAAGCAAACTTAGAGTAGGTAGCCTGCCCTCCACCTGCAGGAGCCAGCTTGCCCTTCAGCCAAATCTGTGCCTGACAACAGCAGTGAGCAGCAGCTTCCCTAAGTGCAGCAGTGGCTCCAGCTTCAGACTCACAGCTTATGGAAGGGGGGGTCTCTGAGTCACAGGGGGGCCTCTGAAATCCTAAATCCACTGTGGCTGTTAAGAGAAAAATTGATTGCTAATGACGGTAATTCCCCTATCTGAATTCTCTTCGGTTTTCCTCCACCACGCACAGAAGAAACTGTTGCCAATTTGCATTAGGATAAGTCAGACTGTCATGGCTAAGAAGCAAAGTGGTTGTCACTCAGTGCTGATGGCTGATTTCTCAGGAGATGAAGCTTAAAGTGTTACCTCCCGATCTAACCCAAGTTTAGATTTAATCAGAATTGCAGAAACGTGTCCACAAACATGAGAAAGAATAATTAGCATAGAAGAGTTTTCCCATTTTCTTGTTCCATAGGCTGTTTTCTTTCCCCATTAAGATCTCCAAAACTGTAAAGAGTGTTTATGTCTGCTGAGCCAGCTTGCTGACAACTGTAATATTAATCAGTAGGGTTTCGCTAGGAACTTAGTAGCATGTTTTTGTTTTCCTTTCTGATGCTTCTTTTGCATCAAATCAACTTGTTGCTGTACCATGACAGGAGTTTTTGCACTGGGGTATGTTGTTCAGGCAGTGCAGGGTAGTACTTCATTACCTGTGCTAGAAACAGAGATTAACACTGACGGGTAGTTCATTTTTATGCAGTGTTACAAGCACCTCTGGAATTTCAGCAGCCAGTCCGGTTGTTCCCTCGGAAAGATCTGTTATACCCCTTCGCGTGGCTGAGACCCAAACAGCATAATTTTACATGATTTGTGGAAATTGATCTCTGAAAAAATCCTCTGAACTGCTGCCATAACAGTTGTGCTTTTTCCTGCCTTCCATTATCCTGCTTACCCTGTCAGTAGCTCTTCATGACGGTGCATTGGCTGGCTCGAAATCTTTTTTGTACCATGGTCGGGGCAGACACCAATTAACACTTGGCAGGCTCAGAAATCTTATACTCCCTATCTGAAATTTAAAAGAACCATTCTCAATGTGGGTTTTTTTCCTCTTCTGACTTTTGAAGTCAGAAGGAGATCAAACACCCAGATTGGACAGCCGCCTAATACAGCCTCTTTGTAGATGCTTTCCAACATTATTAAAAGAACAAAGACCTGAACACTAATGAATATGAATACCTTAATGTGACACTTTATTACAGTCACTTGCTAAAGCTAGTAAGATAAATTAAAAAAAAAAAAGGAAAGATGAAAGATAACTTGGTGGGTTGAAGGATTACATGATTATTTTAATTTAAAGATGAATGAGTTCTTTGTTTAAAGCTTAATTTATTTGTTTGGAGAAGTTTCTGATAAGGTGGTACAGGTAACTATAAGAAGGGCTTGGGAGAAGGCAGGCAGCAGACTGAGGCTGTTTTCCATCTTGTTGAAAGACTGCTTTGACTCCAAGTAGGGTAATGCATATGCTGCAGATGTGAGCAGCATTTCCAAATGCTTTGGTGAGCATGTGCCTCAGACTCTTCACACTCTGGAAACTCTGTTTTGTTTAGGTTTTTTTTTTCACTTACTGACTTCTGAAGTAGTCACTGGCTTTAACACCAAAACAGATGAAGAAGAGCTTACACTGTGAAACCATAGAAAATGCACCTTCGGTGTATTGTCGTGCAGTGCCAGAGTCCAGACTCTCAACATCTTTTGGTTGCTTTTTCTCTTTGATTCTATTCTCCCCCTTCATTCTCTGTTGGGTGTTTGGTTTGTTTTTCTTTTTTTCCTGGTGTTTTAAAGTGGTGAGAACAAGCATGCTAAGGGATAAATTCAGTCTTCTTTTCAGTATCTGGGGAATTCAGTCTTATCATTCCCAGCATATTTAATTGCAATTAACTGTGTCAAGCTCTTATGGATCAATGCTAGAGCAGATCTTAGGACTACTGAAAAGCTGAAACACAGAGCAGCATACTGCTTCTCCAGAGGGCAAGAAGGACAGAGTGGGGCAGGCAAAGCTTTTAAAGCAACACTTACCAATCCCTCAGATCCACTAGTACATGACAAGCATTAAAGCAGGCTCAGATCACGGACGTGAGGAAAAGAAAAAGCTAAAATCCAAATACGAACAGGTGTGTTAAAATACACCAGCGTTATGGCCAGAGGTCAAATGGAAGTACATCTCCTTGTTCACTTGGGACAAAGTAAAGGAACAAGAGTTTCCATGGTCTCTGGGAAAACCAGATCAGCTTTTCTGCTCTCCTATATTGCTTCCCACCAACCCCAACCAGTGTGGGTGTCAGCTGCACCATGGCCTCCCTTCCCACTCCCAGGTTTATAGCCAATATCAAGCTGAACAAATCTACAAGTTCTGAACCACCCAGGTAAATGTTTGGGCTGTTCCCATGCATGGCCCAGGCAAGCAGCAGAAGGACCAGCACAGGTGCTGTTACAGAGAGGTTTCCACATATAGTTGAGGGGGAAGGGGCAAACTCACATATTCCTGCTGTGACAAAAAGAGAAACAAAAGAAAGGACATAGAAACAAACAGCACCCTGCCCAAGCTCTGTTCTTCTCTGCATTCTGCTTCTTCCCAATGGGGAGAAGTAGGATAAGGTGGTTGGATCAGCAGTCTGACCCACCAGCCTCACGCTCAGTGGGAATCAGACAGCTGCAGCTCCCCAGCATGGATAGAAACATCCATTTCAATTCCACTCTGCTCTGTGTGTGATTTTTTAAACCTAACCTGAGAAGGCAGGAAGGATCCCATTCTGTGACGCTCCAGTAGTAATGGCTGAGTTGTTAGCAATTAACCCCTTAGCTCATTTTCATCTTTGAAAGACGCTGGCATCATATTGCACATGATAAAATATAGTTAGAGACACTGAGTCACATCAAATTAGCTCATTTGGGTAGGTTATAGATCAAAACACAAATGAGATGTGAGATTGGTTAATATGCCGTAAGCTGCGAGATGAACTTTTGCATTGAAATGTATGATTTGTGGTGCCTTTAACAGGGGGGTAATTGCTTCTTTAATTTTAATTGAGGTGTTTCACAGAGTAATTCAATTACAGAACAGGGTGTAGTGTACGGTTTGGTGACCCGGTTGGGTTTAAAACTGGATGTGATATTTATCCACATTCATGGCTTAATTAGGAGCTAGAGCAAGGGGAAATGGATCGCTGAGTCAAGAGGAGAAGAGAGTGTTTTGCCAAGTCAAGATGAGTGTGACACAAACTTTATTCAGCTGCTCTTGCACAGGCAAAGGCTGGTGGAAGCTAGGGACTTCTCCAAATAGGCAGCTCCTTCTAATTGATTATTAATATGACTCCTGTTTGCGTTGTTTCCTGAGAGCCTCTTATGTTTTGCAGCCGTTATCCCTTAATTGGGAGCTCATGTGTGTGCATTTCCATGCAGGTGTATGTCACTGAGGCAGTGTTTTATATTCATAGCAGGAAAGTGAACTCTACGAGAGACAAGTAGAGGAGGCTGGAAATGCTAATTGCTGAAAAGTGACCTTGTCCTTTGCAGTGCCCTGTGACATACAGCAGAGGGGCCTTTGGGTGTCAGTGGGAGGAAGAGTGGGGAGGGGGAGGCAGGAGGAGCACAGCCCAGAATGAATGAGGGCTGCTCATATTTGGCTGTGGAGAGCCATTGGGTCAGGTCTGGCCATGCAGGGCTGTCTTCTCCAAAAGTACAGGATAAAGCACCCTTCAATTATCAGCTCCTGTCCCCTACATTTCTGCCTGTTTTTACACACTTTTTACCCCCCAGCCTACTGGTGGGTAGTTGAGTCACTCTTGTGAAGCATGAGACATAGGTTACAGTGCCTTGCTTGAAGGACAGGTTTGCATTTGAGTTTGTGCTTTTCTGGGGAGTACACTGACTACTAGATTATTTAGTGGCCTTAATTTTTCATTTCCTACCAGTTCGTTTCCACAGAGCAGAAAGTCATGCCAAAGTGCACAGGTCTTCTTGCAGGACTGCTTTTTTTGAGACCTGAATTTTCTGTGGGATCTGCCCCTGTGCTTTTCCTTTGTAGTGCAGTTCCATTGTTTGCCAATGTAAGTGAGGGCAGACCACGCTCTAAAGTGAATCCAGTTGCTGTATGATACAGTTCAGGCAAAGGTGCTCTGTGGGACTGGAGAACGGTCAGACTTCTGGCTCCTCCAAGAAATTTTCTACAATAGCACTGACATGAACCTGGCTAGCTTATACTCTTCTCTACAGCTTGCTTTCTGTGGCAAAGACAGCTCTGGTACTCTGATTTAGATAACACAACCTACCTGTCCTATTCAGGCTGCACGCAGAGCAGCATTTTATATTTTTAGTTTTGGAAGATACGCAATGTGGGACAGCTTTTGGCTGCAATTTTTTTGATGACGTAGACAAGCATACCTCCCAATTCTCCCCTTAGACAGCTCCTCATCCACTATTCTGTACTCCTACAAGATTAGTCCATCAGGTCCTACTTTGACACAGCGATTCTTGCTCATTATAAACAACAGACCTCATAGTGGCAGAGGTGTGAGAGTTACCTCTGTCAGGGCTTTGCAGAGCTCCTGGTTCTTACCAGCACCCCCAGTGACTTGATGATAGTGTCTGCCTTGCTCGCTTCCTCTGACAATAACTTCTTCAAATGCAGTGCTTACCTTAGGCATGAAGAGTTATAGTCCACGTTTTCATGGAGGTACTTCCAAATTACAGCCTGCAGAGCACACATCAGCTGTCACTTGAGAGTTGTTTGATCAGGTTTTGTTGGCTTTTACTCGGGAATTTTCATTTCACCAATTTTCAGGTGTTTCTACAGCTGGTGCTTTTGCATAACTAAAATGTGTAACCATATAGTATTTACGGCCTTTTGAAACTGGTAGGAGGAGCTGTGTGTATGAAAACAGGCACTATGCAATTTTGAAATAGAGTGGGAAAGGTGTTGTCCTTGGGGACTTCAACCATCCCCCAAATCCCATCTCCTTATTGAGCTTCATGATCCCAAAAATCATATAGCTCTGCACTGTGAAGAATAAGATCCATCCAGCTATGCATCCAACCAAAGAACCACAGATGTCACTTTGGTAACTTGTTTAAAGCTGCTCCCCAACAGACCCCTCCCAGTTGTTTCAGGGGCTGGGACTCCACATGCCCACATGGTGCCAAAAGTGCCAGTCAACATGTGCAGCTCAAGCTCCTCTTTCAGGTGGGATAAGGCAGCCCAGCAACTCCTGATGACCACACAGCAGATGCTGTGGTTTTCATTTAGTAATGCCATGATCTGTGTTTGAATTTTAGACTCTGTGGAATAAAGTTCTCTGTCTGCTGCTACCAGTCCACCTCAGAAGCTTGTTCTGAGGCTTAACTTCCCAGTTGTGCATAAAGCAAAGCTGTATTGGGGCTGGAGACAACCAGCATCTGTACATACACCCTGCAAGCTGAAAGCTGGATATATGTGTAATTAAGGAAGTGTTTCCACAGCAGGAACAACAATTCTCCTTACTGGCAGCAGAAGCACAATCAGAACAACTGAACAAAATGCCATGGTGGTTTGCATTTGCTGTCTCATTCTCAGTATGTTTTGCATTCTCTCATAGCTGTAATTTCAGTCTCTTTGGAGATGACTTCTTTTTCCTTTTATTTCCAATCTTAAATGTGTATGAAATATCTTTCCAGTAAACAGTACATAGAGGAAAGCATCCTCATCAGCAGACATTTGCTGGGATGAAACCAGATCCAAAATCAAATAACTTTCTTCACAGAGGCACTCAAGTCTCAAGGTACCTGAAATTGCTGCTGGCTCATATGAAAACTGCTAGAGTTTTCTCAGTCTCTCTTAGACATCTTGTACTGTGTCCAAATAAGTAGTTAGTTAGTTAGTTTCACAAATGCTTTATTCTTACTGAAATGTGTGCTTGTGTGTGTGCCCTCACTATCAGTATGGCTTGGCATATGTGTGTGTTACAATTCAGGTGAAGCTGGGGAGCTGTTGGAGGCGATGCCAGCTCAGCAGGGACTGCTGCAAGGCGAGCAGTGCCACTGGGACCGGTTGGCACAGCTGCAGAGAACACCAGCCAAAATCCAGCCTGGATGGGGAACCAAATGGGAAGCAATTCTGCTGTGTCAACCAGGCATGGGGAAGGCACGGGTGCAATGTTCTCGCCTTCCAAAATTACAAATTGCCTTTCATCAAGGCAAGTCTCTTGCTGCTCCCAGATGTTTGCATCTTGTTTCTTGTGGAAAATTGCGCTGGCAGGCTTTGCCTGTGACTGGTTTTCAGCAGGTGCTCCTCCCTCTGAAGATGACTCTAGGGCAGGTTGGTGCAGAGGAGGCAATGAGTGACTAGGATCCAGAACTCAGACCCTGCTGAATTTGTTCTTGAGACTGTCACACATGTAGGGAACAACTTGTACGATCAAGAGGGCAGCATCTAGATGAGATCATATTCCTGTTCCATCCTTGGGTTTCTTTCAGAGCAGATGTGTTTCTGCTCTACCAGTTTCTAAAACAGTCACGCATATGCAAGTGTGCCAAGAGATTTAAGTGCCTAGGAATGCAAGTAACTTGGTATGGCTAAATTTGTATCAGCAATTAGCTTCTGTAATAGGTTTTCCTGCATGTGTAATCGCTTGTGTGATTTATGTTCCCTGTGTTCATTTAGTCTGCACAGAAGCCTGGCCTGGCTTTGCAAGTCTTAGTGTCTGTGTGTGCTGCTGCTGGAAACACCCTGTGGCAGCACAGGTCTGGCTGCAGCTCCCAGGTAGAGCTGAGGTGGTTATTGCAGTTTTCTGTTATTGCTGATGGTCTTGCTTTT
Organism: Lanius collurio; assembly: GCA_020086605.1. Taxonomy (NCBI): domain Eukaryota; kingdom Metazoa; phylum Chordata; class Aves; order Passeriformes; family Laniidae; genus Lanius; species Lanius collurio. The sequence continues at coordinate 21,600,589 of JACBWW010000015.1, forward strand.
CATGTTGGGTGGCATGTGGCAGGTTCCTTCTGTTAATTAGAACAAATGTGCCAATTATGTTAATGTATCTCCCGATACCAATCAGTGAATGATTAGAGAAAATGCATCTGTCTCTCACCAGGGAGCAGGGTGACAGAAAAGACTCTACAAGGTATGTTGTTCTAAATTACAGCCCCGTTGGATTGTGCCTTCCCCCGCTGGCTGCAGGGATGGCTCAGTCTCCTGCAGCCCTCGCTTGCCAGCCCATTAGCAGCCCTGGACGTGCAGGTCCAGTGCAGCTGGCAGGAGCCATGTGCCTCATGGCTCTGCAAGTTGCATCCAGAGCGCTAAGGAGCTCTGACCAAAAGGTAGCTGGCTCCAGGTGTGCTCCAGTCTGCAGATTCTGTTGGTCAGGATTTCATTTACTACTCTCCCACCTCAACTGAGTGGCCTTCTCTTGCTAGTCAGTTTGCAAACATATAAGAAAAATACCTTATTGAGTAGAAAACTGACAAGAAGTAAAGGGATTTTGTGTCTGCTTTGTTCCAGGGGTTTGGTATATGAAAAAAGATATGTTTATGTTGTTATAATTTCCTATAGCTGTCATTCCCCAGAGGGCCCAATTACACCACCCTTCATGGCATAATTCTTGTCTATTAAGTGATTGCTGTTATGATAAGGGAGAACTGATCCCATGCTTTTTCTACATATATGCATGACCATCAGTACATTTATTAATAGCAGTTGGAGGGATGTGCCTGATTTAATTGAATACAGAGAGCTAGGTACATGTTCAAGAATTGTTCTGATCTTAGCCAGTAAATATACATCCTTAATATATAGGAAGAAGCAAATATCAACTCTAGAACATCTCCAGAGAGATGAGAAATGGAGCCATGGGGGTGTGATTTGGTATTACCTTGAAGTCAGGCTTTTGTGCACTTAGAAGTGCCCATGGATACCCTGCTGCTCCTCTGTCCACTTGCCTGCAGGTGTCCGGGTCTCTGACACAGAAGTGTCCAGTGCTTTAGTTACCAGTAAGTATTATTCAGACTGCAGAATTAAATTCAGGGTAAGTTTCTGAGTTGACTGGATTAACAGCCTATTTCAGCAAGGAGGCTGCACCTTGGGGAATGACATGGCATCAAAACAGATCGTTGCTTTTAACTTCTGTGCTAGCAGTTTGAATACTTGTCACTCATAAATCACACTGTCTTGTTCTTCTTGCTTCCCTTCTGTCTTTGACACCTGATCTCTTCCTACGTACGTGACAGAACAACCCTACTCCCACCTACTCTGGTTACCTCAAAAAAAAATATTCTGAGGTTTGTAGTCACTGAGCACTGCAGTCACCTGCACCATAAAAAATGGGGCCGGCAGTAACTGAAAATAAGTACCAACAACAGTCTCACATGTTGTAGTATGTTTAATTAGTTCCCATTTCTATAAGGGCTGAGGGAGCAAACACAACCACTAGAGGGGTGTTCTCTTTTATGTGTTGTTCTACTGATGGCTAAAATATGTGTGAAAGGAGACTCCCACTGCTTGTCAAATCATCCATCAGTTCCTTCCTTCAGATTTGACATTAGAGTTTGCAATATTAACAGACACCATAAAAATCAGGATGCCAAAAGACTGAATTAGATGTATTAAAGAGATACCTTGTAAAAGAGATAGCATTTAGACATGCATACACAGTACTGATGTACTGTCAGAAAAAAAGACATCCTGTTGTTCTTCAAACTTTTACTGTTAGCAAATTCTGTGAGACATTAGGTGAAAAGGATCTTTTTCCTAAGAGATTTGGTGTAGAGCCAGAGGAAATATACTGAATTATACAGAGCTGCTTTGTTTTGTTTTGGGGTTTTTGGTGTTTTTTGTTTTTTTTTTTTTATTGGCAACTTCTCTTTTCATATTATCTTTGGTGGTTTTGCAGGGATGATAAGAAATTCAATGCTTACAGCTTTAATTTTGTCTACTCATTTGAGACCCAGACTGAATATGTTTATGCTTTTGCAGAGAGAGAAAATGTTGCAGAGTAGTAGAGAAAAGAACCATGTGCTTGGGCATGGAGCCTTCAGGGTACCAAAGGCTGCTAGAGTATATTCTTGGATGGGCACACCAGAAATACTTTAAACTGAGCCTTAGACCATGTAGACTGTAGTTCTGTCCTTACTGATGTTATGGTGTCCTCAATGTGCAGAGAACAGGAAGAATACAGACAGATTTGAGAGTGGGATGTACACAGCTCTGGCAGTGGGTGTACTGTACTCCATCCCATAAATAAATAATGACATTAGAACCAAAGGAAGACATTTTTTTGTGTGAGGCACCAGTTAAATGGCAGCCTACCACTGGTGGAAATAAGCTCCTGGCTTGTTTTTCAGTCTAGAATGCATGCAGACTTGGCCTGCACGTGAGGAAGGAGCTAAATTTTGCCTTTGACTGAACAGGAATCTGTTTGTCTTGATTATACCTGAAACCTATTAGGATTCCAGAAAGGCAGAAAAACGAGTTTAGTCATTCTGTCAAGGAAAAACAGATTATTGACTAAGAGCTTGTATCTTCCTTGGTGAAACGTGATTGTGATAGTGACAGAAATACAGCCTCCAAAGTTTTATGCCTTTTTCTTCCTCCCCTGCTCCTCGCAGACACACATACCTATTTCCAGAGCCCTTCTTACACCACCGGCTTTAAGCTCCGCAGTATCGACAGCTGTGAGGCTGCCACATCCCACAGTGATCTGCTGTAAAAGAGAGGAGTTTAAATCATGCCTTCCTCGGAGCAGTGGCTCTACATTCACTGAGGTGTAAATCTTTGGAAGCAGCTCATACCTGAAGTGCATCCACCCAAACAAGTAGGGGAGCAGGAGCTGCATGAGGCAGGGCTAAAAGGTGGGGAGTGGGTGGTGGGCACCTACAGTCCAAGCTCACGTCTGCCAGCACTGGTCTTGCAGCATTGATTGGCTTCTTCTGGGGCTGAATTAAGCCCTCTGTGTTGAACATCAGGGGAAATCTTTAAGTTTTCTCACAATGATTTGGGGCAGTCTGCACAGCTGTCTCAGGTGGTAAGCAGGTCCTCTATTGCTTTTGGAGTCGATGCTTGGGTAGTTCCTCAAATATCATTAGAAAAATGGGGTTTGTGAGAGAAGGACTTGACAGCTAGCACCTCACAGGTCCAGTGGGTTGATTGTATTTATGTTTGTCTTCCTTTAATTAAATCCTGGGCACGGGCTGAAGTGACCCAGTGACATGAAGACCCAGCTTTGATCCATCCAGGGATGCAGTCCTGTCCTTCAGCACACTCAGTTCAAGTGAAAATGAGCTACTAGATTTGCAGCCAAATTAAACTGAAGTGGCTCACAGCAGTCAGCTGGGATATAACAGGGTATTTTCCTAGGAAGACAATAAATAGAATATTGTCTAGATTAAAAATCACATAGGAAAATATTTTTCTGTGCAACCAACTAAATTATGCTTTATTAAAGTAAAATATATCTTACACAAATAAAAAGGAAAAGTAAGCACTGATGTCCTTGTAATTTCCTATTTCCTTGGCAACTGACTCTATTTTGTTTCATTCTGATTAAAGCAAGACAATGACATGTATGTGCGAGTGCAAGTGTACTTAAAAACATTGGAGTTTGTGACTTGTTAGTGTGACCCACATCAGTATAGTTTCATTGTTTTAGACCCAGGGTAGATATGTACAAGGCTACTGCATCATTAACTGCCTAATTAGACAAGATATGGAAAAGAATGCGTGAGATCTGTGTTTCTGATGTTGTAAGAGAATTTTCTGTTTGTAGATACATTCCTAAGATGTCACCCTTTCCTTTTGCCTTGCCTCTGACTCTGAAAGCACAGATCAGCTTTTCTCTGTACATTACCTGGCAGCCTTTGAAAATGCATTGATGTTTTCAAGGCAAGGGGAGACAGCTGCTGTGTGGACGAGTGGGATGGAAGGGGACTTGAAGGAGAGGGTAGGCATGAAGGGTGTTCTCCTGTATTTCTGCCCTGGTGTTTTATTTCAGTTGTTGATGTTCATCAGCTGAGTCCTTCATCATGTGCCTTGGCTCGTAGTGTTTTCTGGGGTGAGCAATGTAATCACAGATACTGTGTCTGTCCATATTGGGGTGACTTGGTGCTGACTCACTGCCTCCCCTCTGGCCCTTTGAAACCCCAAGGTGGAGTGGCTGAAAAATGAAGAGGTGATTGATCCCGTGGAAGACCGAAATTTTTACATCACCATTGATCACAACCTGATCATCAAGCAAGCCCGGCTTTCTGACACAGCCAATTACACCTGCGTTGCAAAAAACATTGTGGCCAAGAGGAAAAGCACCACAGCAACTGTGATAGTCTATGGTAAGTCTTGTATTGTTGCATGGGGATGGACACACACTCTGAGCAGGAGCTGGGGCAGGAGGGGGATGCACAGTGCCCATGTGCAGCTCTGACTGCGGTCAGTGTGCAGGCTGAGCTGCCGGCACTGCCTGGTGACTTGCAGCCACACACAGGGACTGCAGTCAGGGGCACTGCTGAAGCCCCTCAGAAGTCCGATGGCTTGGCTAATTGGTGACAGGCAATGGTGTTAGAGCAACAGCCCCCTAGACAAACAGCCTCCCTGAAGAGAAGGTGGCTGTTCCCCTTGCTGTAACACACACCAGCTGGATTCAGCAGGGAGCCACCAGGGCAGGTCCTCCAGGAAGAGTGTCCAAGCATGGCTTTACTACTGACACCGTTCATGTTCTGAGTGACCATTTTCAGAAATAAGAGTGAAACTGATACATAGTTTGTGCTTCCAGAGACTGGTAAGAGTGTCAGAGATCATAATAATCCACCATCTTTTTATATCTCTTTAAATAAGCTTATTTTTGGTGCCTACTTCCAAAACATACCCTCATCAAGAACAAAATAGCAAAGTGTTCTGGGACTGCAGTTCATAGGCGCACAGCCTAGCTTAAAACTAAACATCAAGCATGCAATAGCATTATTCTGTGTCAGCATCCACAGTCCTGATATGACTGAGGCTGGCCATGCTTTGGCTGGGAAAGGATGAGGTGCCGTCCTAGGGTCTCTTCCAGCCTCTGCTGCTCTGCAGCTCTGCCCCACTAGTCCAAGCCTTTGCCCCTGCAGAATTACTGCCCCAAATGCATTCCAGGTGGGGATATCCACCAGAACAAAACCTGCTCTGATTATGTGCCAGCTGACTGAACTGGTGTTTCTTACAATCAGCTTAATTATAGGATAGACAAGTAGGAAAAAAATCCCTATGATTATCCCTAATATTCATTTCATATTCAGGGTAGCAGTTAGATTTAATTGTAAGCAGTTGCTTCTCTGAAGTTACAATGAGGGCTTTTTACTTCAGTTTTTATAGAAAACTGGCTGAATTGAGTTGATTAGCAGTGCTTTTGATATTGAGGGATGGACCATGCAAGAGCACCATGTTTTGTAACTGAGATGAATACAGAAACATAAAGATGTAGGCGTACTACAACCCTTCCTCATACATACACAGAATTTTTTTCAGAAGTGTATTCAAGAGACATGTGTAGGGAGCAGGCATTTCTATGGGGTTTTCTGCCAGAGATGCTTCAGGGTTGTGTCATATCACAAACATTTGGGTTTAGGGAATCCGAGCAGTTAGTGTGTTATTACCCATACCCTGACAATGGCATTATTATGTAGAGCAGCACAACTCCTTGTTCATCCCTCCAGCTACCTCAGAAACCGAGGTGGGTGAAAAGGAGACTCATCATAAATATCTTCCCAGAGATAAATATCTTCCAGAAGTCCAACAGAAAGAAATGCATTTAGTGTTCGCTCATTCTGAACGGCTTAAATATCTGTTAGGGAAGTGCTGGGACATTCATACATGCACCTGCTATGTCCACAGAGGGGTGAGTGAAGTTGTCCTGACATCCTGAAGTCACCTTCTTGAAAGAAAGGAAAATTCTCAAAATCTAATCAAATCCTGGGGGTCTCTCACCATGTATAGGTGATGGATGCACCTGAGAATAAGTGGGAGTGTGGGTTTCCCTTTGGAAAACGGTGCAGCTCTCAGAGCCCAGGCTTCTGGCTGGCAGAGCTGCAGGGATCTTGATTATACACACTCCACCAGGCACTTAAGGCTGGGTCAGGTTGGTTCTCAGGCTAAGGCAGGTCACCTGTGAACTCTAATAGTCATCAAATGATGGTTTTCATTCAGCATCATCATTCCTTCAACTTGTACAATGACTTCTGGCATACACTTGGTGTGTTGGAGACGTGGGTTCAGTGTTGCTTCTCATGCCATCTCTTGTGGCCACGTTGGAGGCCAGAAGCGCCTTGGGGCTGCCCAAGGCGGGCTGCTTGTGTGACCGTGCTCTTTGTCTCTCGCTTTGCAGTGAACGGAGGCTGGTCCACCTGGACCGAGTGGTCCGTGTGCAACAGCCGCTGCGGGAGAGGCTTCCAGAAGCGCACGAGGACCTGCACCAACCCTGCCCCACTCAACGGCGGCGCCTTCTGCGAGGGCCAGAGCGTCCAGAAAATAGCCTGCACCACTCTGTGTCCAGGTTCAGTATGAAGAGCACACAGCACACATAAATGCTTTGTCATCAGTCCTTTCAAGAGAATGCTATTAGTTGCAAAAGCCTCCTTCTCATTATTATTAATAAATCCAGCATTTCAGGGAATTAATATGCAGTTGTATTGCTTAAGTAGATAAAACAGTGAACACATCAAGCAGCACGGGTTCCAGCCCTTCTTTTGCACACTTCTTGCACTGTGGTCTCAGCTCTTGTAATTCAGGGGATTTAAGGAACATTCAGAGCTTCAAAATGTAAGAGATAAAGGTTGAAAGCTCTGGAAAAGAATTGGGATCTGAATATAGAAAGCAACTATGATGGAAATATATTTGCAATGTCTGTTCAGTCCAGCTGTCTCAGCAAGTAAAGCATCTGGGATGTGGATATTAAATTTGAGGCAGATGTTTACCTGACATATACAATCGTCAAATACAAAGGCATTTTTATTGGAGAGAGATGTATATCCATACTTTTAGAAATTATTTAAATGTAAACTCCTGAAAAATACAAAATTGTTTCAGGACATGCAATATAGTTGGTGACTTCTCTGTGATAAAATTCTGCCACCTCTCCTACCGTCCAGTGCTCTCCTACTACTGAGTAGTCATCTTTAGTAAAGTCATCTTCAGTAAGATAATCTTTAGCTTGTGAAGTTTGGTAATGCAGCTCTTTCACTGGAGCAATTTCACATTTTATTTTTTGGCTGTTTAGTTAAGTGCTTTTGAAAATAATTTTCAGGACTTTGAAAGGTGCTAAATGCATTCCTGGTTTTGCTCATGACTGGTGCTTCTAGTTATTTCTTTTAATAGAGAATATTTAACATTAAATAGCTTCCTACTAAAGAAGAATTTCTGGACAAGTCTAACTTCTGTGTTGAAGAATATCACCCCCATGCCAAAGAATTAAATCACGGATTCCTGACTTGTTGCTTGTATACTTTGAGCACAGATAAACTGGTTAGAAGTTTATATAGAGGGGAAGAAAGACCAGAAATGGGGCCGGGGCAGAGAGAAAGGAGATGTGGGGGTGAATGCACATTTACAGGCCAGAAGCAGAATTTAGAGAAGAGTAGGTTGATGGTTCTTTTGCCTTGCTAGGAATGGCTACTGTGAGAAACAAGACAACTCTTTCCTCTTTAGATAAAATTAAAGAGAATCTTATTCAAAAACAATTGACAGCAAAAATAATTGAAATACAAAAATTAATTTGGGATCCAGTGGCTCAGAAATCTAGAGGATCTCAGGAACACGGTTATAGGAGAGCTTGGTGGCCGAAACCGGCACAAAACCTCAAATCAGGAGGACCTTACAGTGCTGGAGTGAGTTTAGCTAGTCCAAAGTCAGAGTTTAAAATGCTTTCTTTGAGGAAGTCAGGCCTGCAGCCCCAGCACCGGACCCCACCACCAGCTAACCTGGGGTGAGTGTCCCCGGCTGGTCCTGTGCACTGAGGTTTGTACTGTCTGGGTCCTGCCCATGACCGCCCCCTGTCCAGCCCCCACGGTCCTGGATAATGGGTGGGGTATGGAGGTCAGGTCATCTCAGTGCTCCAATGGCTCCTCGTTCTCTGGGGGAGAGATGTCATCAGCTCCAACAGTGGGAAAGGTCCTCATTAAATTCCAGGTTTCCATGGAGCCGAGTTGCGGGATAACGGTCGGGGTTTAAAAATAGCCCTTGGGTTTAAGAGTCTAGCTTAGATACAAGTTAAAAGCTAAAACGTTTTTGTAAAAATATTAAACTACAGTACAAACCTTTTAAAACACCTTTAAAACAGACAAAGCTTATAAAATTGTTTGAAATCTGAAAAAGGGACCACTTTGGAACTTTTATTAGTTAGGAAACTTCAACTGAGAACTGTGTAACCTTTTTAATGAACTATTAAAATAATTAACTGAACAACTTTGTACCTGGGCTGATGGGTCATACTTAAGATGTAGAATTAAAACCTTTTAATATACAATTAACTGAGGTACTTAATATGCAAAGACCAAGCAACTAGTTTCATATATAACAGCTGGGAATTGAAGGCTGGCTTGTACCAACATGTGCATCATTCTGTCTTGGTCTCACTTTTGTGTATCCCTAACAAGTTGTGTCCTTTTCTTGTCTCAGTGGATGGCAAGTGGACATCCTGGAGCAAGTGGTCCACCTGTGGCACAGAGTGCACCCACTGGCGCCGGAGAGAGTGCACGGCCCCAGCACCCAAGAATGGGGGCAAGGACTGCGAGGGGCTGGTGCTGCAGTCCAAGAACTGCACGGATGGGCTCTGCATGCAGGGTAAGTGCTCTCTCTAGGAGGTGGGGTGGGTGTGGCAAACCCTGAAATAGCTGCAGATCAGCATCAATGATCTAAAGTCACAGAACCATTTGTAGGAGAAATGAGTTAATCCAGTTCTCAACCAGTCTGGACACTCCACTCTTCTTGCCTGGAATATGAAACAGTAAAGAATAGAGCCTTCTCCTGCTGGCCCTCCCCACCAAATGGCCCTCCTCTCTATCCTGGCTCAGCATCTGTCCAGAGAAACTTGGCAGTGGCTCTTACAGAACTGAAAATGGAAAAATAGAGCATGTAGGGCAAAGCCAGCACTTTCAAAAGAGAAACTTGGCCAAGCAGATCAGCTTCTGGCTTCTCACTGTCCAGAATGGTGAGTGCATGTGTTCCTATTTGTAATTGTTATGCTCCTTTTTGAATTTCAGATGACCTGCGATAGAAAGAAGTATGCTGCATCAATGCTGCTGATGCAAACTTCATATCCGGTCATCAGCATGCTGCAGCCTCATGAACATCATTTCTAGCACCTAAGTCTATTCCACCTGTGCCTATTCATGCCATGGTCCTGCCTTTCTAATAGAGAGAAGCAAAGAAAAGCAGGTTTTAATTGTGATTCTAACATACACTGATGAATGATTAGTCGGCTCTACACTCCATCCCTTCTCAAAAAAGAGGTATTTTTGGTCTGCTGGTGCATCAGAACTCTCTTTCACATTTCATTAGAACAATAACCTGAGCCAAAATCCTCGCACTCACCTCTTTCCAATTTCTTCAGCCTACCTCTGCAGTACTTCTCTGTGAAGCCTCAGCTCTCTGTTGACCAAAGAGCTGTGGCTGTACCCATCCATTACCTCTTTGTCCAGATCATAAAATGCTTTGAGTTCTGTCATAAAAAAGAAGTGAAGCATTTTTATTCTATGAGGCAGGTTACTTTTGACTGAAATAGTCAAGATGACAGAAAATGACACTACCAACTAATAAATTGGTCTGCTCTTTGAGAAAATGCTATATAGGATAGCTACTATGTTGGTAGTGAGCTCTGAACTACCCTATGGCACAGTATGGCTATTTACTTTGAGGTTTCCCAGATTTACGAATATCTTTCTCAATGTGACTCACACAAGCATTTCCACCATGTTAAAAGCTATTAGTCAGTGTCAGTGGCCTATAAAGCTGTAATCCCTCAAAACACTTGTTTTTATGGTGAAATTGGAAAAGTAGAATTCAGAACTCTTCTCTTTTTTGTTTCTAAAGATAGGAGGAAAATATCCTGCCACATCTTACTATATAACACCTTGGTGAGTTTTATTGTAGGGAAACTAATGCACCCCTAGTTCCAGCAGTGTTAATAAGTCATTATGGCAAATTAGGAGGAAAAGATGCACTTCCCCACACAGAAGAGCTCTTCACTATCAGATTATATTTAGACAGGTGTATGTCATCTCTGTATATGTGCATAAAGAGAGCCATTTAAGCAGAAATCTTGTGGAAAGCTAGATATAATAGTACAGCAGAATAAAAGCCCTGTAGGGATCTCATTTATCTGTTGATGGTGTATTGCATTTTATTTGTGAAAGTGGATGCTGAGTATAAAGCAGAGATCTTCAGCAGGAGAGAGGGTGAAACTGTTGTGAATCCTATTCTGCTTCATATATATGTATATAAAAAATGGTAATGAAAAATATGCAGTCACATAAGGACCTTCTTAGCTCCAGGGGCCATGATAATCCTTCAGTGTTGGAATTTAATGGCAATGTTTTAATGGTGTCTATACTCATGGGGTTTCATATACCTGTAAAACTTACAATCCTGCTCCCTGATCCATCACTGCTGTGAAGATTGATTTGCTGTACTTCATGGAAGTGTGCTTGCTGCTCTCCCTCTCTCTCTCTCCTTCTCTCTCTTTTTCTTTATTTCTCTTTCTCAGTTTATGCAAAATCAATCTGAACACACTTTTTTGTCCGTGTGGATTTAGATTCATAAAAAATCTGCCTGCTGAGCCAGGAAGATAACACAGCACTCCTTTGTTTCCTGAAACAACATGCTTCCTTCCACAGTATTTGAGGCATTGGGGGTCTGGAACTGACAATTCTCCTGGCCTGGGCATCTGTAGATTCGCAACAGTCTTTTCCCAGTGTTTTCATGCCATTGGGTCTGGCATGACACATACAGCGTGGAGGAAGCTACAGCCACCTTTTCTCTGTGGCCATAGTACTCTGGGGGATCTGTTGGCCAGCTTCTCACCTGCTCCACAGTCAAATCCTCTTCCTAGGTGCCCTGGTGCTGCCTCCTTGCTGTCAGTCTTTAGTGAGGGCTTGAAGGTTGACACCGTGGGTATAGTTAAGGTCAAAGAATTAGTAGGCAGTCTCTCTTGCCAGGAGTCACTAGCCTGTTGCTCTGACAAAAACTCACTTATAAATATATATCTCCATGTAGCTGCATGTAAAAGATATCCTGGAAAATGCTGGATTGAATGAGTCTAATTTACAAGCCCTTTCTTTTCCAGTCTATTATTCACTTCAGTAGCATCTGCTGGATAATCAATAAGCTCTTTCATCAGACTGCCCCTGCTCCAGCAAAGAGCACAAGTCTGCACCACTATCGATTTCTGTGGGGAAAAAAACGGTGGAGCTTTCTCCATCCCTTGTAATTACAGTATTTTACACCCAAAGCTGTAGTTTGTGCTTACCACTAACTGTGGCATTCCTCATGCAACTCCACTGTTGCATTTGTTCAGACTAATCATCTTGCTAGTACACACATACTCTCCTGTATCCACTAGTTAGTATTTTTCCATTAACATGAAGGGATGAACAGTCATTAAACTAGAGAGCCCACAGAGAGACAGCAGGCTGAATTGAAGAGGGAAAGCAGATGTAGTGAAAATTTAGGGCAGTCATTGCTATTTTAAGTTTTCAAGTACACAATATTGTGTAGCAGTTCCCATTATAACAATTTCGTAATTCCCATAATAGCAATAATACGATCTTCTGGAACAAAATCTGCTGTAGGTGTAAAAGAATTGGCTGGTTACCACCCACGCTAGTTGCATTATTGCCTCCATAGTTGCATTATTTCCCATTTGATGTATGAATACTGTGGAAAATACTTCAGTGCAAGGAGCAACACTTTTAAAGGCATGCACTGCATCTCACAGGAGAGGGCTGTAAACTGAAGCACGGCAATTAGCCCTTCACTCATACCACCTCATGACTTCAGTGGGTGTTCTGTGCACAGAATAGGAAAACAAAGCACTCTCCTGCTGACTCAAACTTGTACGCAAACAGTACAAGTGTCGCTCTAGGACAGAGAGAACACATGTACACGAGAGATTTCAGAAGGGCTAAAAGGGATGTATGTTTATTAACTTCCAAATTTATAGATTTCTTAACCAGGACAAGGATTAGGTGAACAAGGTCACTTCCTCTACAAACACATTGGCTGCAAGAGATGCCCATCAGGGTATTTTTATCATAGTGCAGGTATGTAAACATTCTTACAGTTAGGGAAACATAGCTTATTGTTTACATGAAAGACTGTGAGAACTCTGACTCCAAAAGTAGAACATCAGAAAGCTGAGAGAACTAGGCAACATACAAGTTCCCTTCAGGAAGTCACAAACATTTTTAAAGCAATGTGCAAGGGGAAGTGTTTTGCTGGAAACAGTCTGGAATGAGTGCAAGATTGCTTGTGTGGTACAAAGCAGATGCTTCTGCTTTGCATGATGTACAAGATTCTGCTGATAGTCAGGAAGAGGTGGACAACCTGTGAGATTTAGCTGTGCAGTGTGGTTATGTTGAAGGCTTATTACCTGAGTTGTTTGAAGGCCTATTACCCGAGTTGTGACATGCAGCTGTCATACTCACTGTTGAGGATCTGAAGTGACACAGTGTTCAGATCTGTATTGTCTGTGTCCTGAATGAGTAAGAACATCAAGTCCCTAGGCATGAGGTTGATGCCTGCTGGTCTTTTGGTCTTTTCTGAAATCATGCTTGGGATGTGCAGGGTTGGCACTAGCACAGTCAGAGGGATAAAAACAGTGCCCCTTTTTCTACTCACTCTTGGCTTTAGTTGACCACTGTGGCTTTTCATAAAAAGCTGGCTAAGTTGTGCTTTAATTTTTTTTCAAAACACAAAGCTAACTGTCTCACAGCAGCAACAAGATAATACAGAAACACTTGTTATTGCTTGAGGACTATGGGTTATATAGTTACACAAATAGTACTGTTGCTCTGTGAAGTAAAATTGTTTACTTTATACAGTCTCACAATATGGAATAAAAATCTATCATTGAATAGGAACAAAAGGAAATTTCCACCTGTGAATCACTGCTTTGTGTCATCAGATCCAGTATGGATTTTCCCTTTGTTTCTTGAGCATGAAAAGACTGAGATGTGCTACTGTCATTTTAAAAAATGGAAGAAGAGATTCAAAACAGCTTCACTGGTTGCTGCAGACAATGCTCTGGACTAACTCTGAGGTCACTCTGGTCCCCACCCTGCATGCAGCTTAGCTACTTGGAAAATCAAATAGCAGGTGTACCACTGGAGGGAAAGACATCACACCATGGTGAAGATGTTATTACCTGACTGGTAATTCTATTCCTTCTTAGAAAAGGCTGCCTCTAGTCAGGAATGAATTGATGTGAAATGGTGACAGCAAATCTGTATTTGCTGAGTGCTCTGAAATCCTCATCTGAAAGGCAGTATGAAGTTCATAAGGTTCCCTCTTGCAGTGATAGTGCCTGAGTGAGTGAAAAAGATGCAGTTTATCCTGCTTGGGCATGAAATAGCAAACTGCTGCCTTTTTTTGGTCTTGTCTCTGTTTATACACAGGTCCTACACAGAAAGCAAGGTTACCCTGATATTAGCATCTCTTTATTCTCAAAACATACATATTCTGCACATGCTCTGCTTGGTTAATGTAACATGTCAGAAGCTCTGATGGAATAAGTACTTGTTTCCCTTTTTGGCTTGATTTGAAAGCAGGCATTCAGGGAAGAATTACAGGGCAGAGCAGCTTGATGAGGACCACAGGTCCACCAGAGCAGATCAGTGTGCAAAGAGCAGGGGAATGTTTTCCAGACTCCAGAAGGTAAGCAAAACTCTCTCAAGGGAGACTGCAACAGAAGCCTGTGTGTGCAGAGGAATGAAATAAAACCTTTTATTAAGAGCATATGGATCAAGACAGAACTTCTAATACATTCAGTCTGTCAGCATAATGATACAGCCACCTGGCCTGTTTTGGCCTAGCAGGAAGAGTACATTCATTTGAAGAAGGCATCTCATCTGTTCCTAGAGGAAGTTTTCCATAATACTGGTATTTGATATGAGTAAAGGGATGTGTTATTCTGTTTTCTACCCAGCTACTACATAATGGTGTGGCAGCCAAGGGAGTTTATATACACATCTCAGAGTTATGACTCATCTCTATTTTATTGTAGTGACATGAAAAATCCCCAGCCGAAAAGCATCCACGCTCCAATGGGCCCTGTGCAACTGAGAGCTCTTGCCTAGAAAACCAACTGCTTGAAGCAGATAAAAGTGTTGGGAGAAAATAGAAGTACAGAGCTACAGGCAAACCCTGGGCACTGAAATCCCTGTGTCTTAACCCCAGTCAGTTCAGAAGAGCCACTTCCATGTTATTTTTAGAGACAGCAAGTGCTGTAAGATCTCTAGGCTGATTTCAAAAATCTGCACTAATTAAAAAAATATTATAGCCATGCAGAGAGGAGAAAAAAAGACAACCTTGTCCATCTATATTTTTCATTCTTCTTTATTCTCTTAGGTTTTCTTTTATTCTCGCCTGTTCCTTTACACATTAAAAAAATCAAAAAGTTACTCAGATAGATGAAAGAAGAATTTGAAGTCTAACTGATGTATTGATTTAATTGTAGAAGAAAACCACCCCCTACAGTGACAATAATGTAAATTTATATTTTCCTTGTCATATACAAAGGTGGATATATTTCATGATTTTTGCTTTCTTGTCACGGTGTCAGGCAGGGCAAAATTACATGAGCATCTGAAGGCTCATCAAGGAGTAAGTGAAATAATAAGTAAAACTCAGTGCTGTTGCTAAATCTGGACTAACAAAATTATTGGCAGCATGCTTAGATGAAAACTCATGTTGGGGAAGGGAGTTTCTAGAATTTGGGAAACAAACTTTGAACTGATCAGCTGAGCTGATTCTGGAGTCTTTGGGATTTCTGAGAGAAGAATACAAGTTACGTTATGTGCGAGCTTCCAAACCTGCCCAAGATTTTTGTACCTGTTCCATGTGGATAACGTATGCTTTTTGTGACCCTTTCTGTCCAGCATTCCTAACAGTTTTGATCCCCTGTCCTAGATCCTCTTCCAATTGTCCCTACCTTCATCTAGCTGCCTGCCATGTATCCTCTCTTTAGTGGTGTTCCTTGTCCTCATTTCAGCGCTCTTGTACCACTGCAACAAAATGAACCCCAGGAAGTCTATCGAGCATTCAGTCATTGCAAGAGTGGAATTTGCAAATACACGATCTAGTGAGTTGCAGTGCCAGGCATGTGTTTACTTTTGCTGTCAAACATGCATAACAAACCCAAAGCTGAGGTTCTACTAAAGACTGACATAAGATTTAACCCAAAGGTCACAATCCTTAACTGCAAAAGACTGCATAATGTCAAACTTGGATGTTCTAATCCACATCAAATTTTAGCAACAAGTTATCCTTGTCTTCCATCTTCCCTTATTCTCCTATAGATGTCATGCATGTTTAAACTCAGGCAAGACCTTTCTATCAATGTTAACAAAATGTCAGGATCTAATTTAAAATGAAAACATAATTGCAGTCTTAATTATAGAATATCATGAACTCCTGTTCAAGGAGAGAACAAGAGAGTGTCCCCATTTAACTCACCCACTCAGGAAAGATCTGAGATAATACCCAAGTAAATAATCAGTCACAAAACCTCAAGCTCCCAGTTTAATAGCCCACCCTGAATATGCCAATAATTAGTGCTTCAGAATGAAAATAAATTGCTGTGCATTATCTCTGGGATGCCTGATATCATATCTGACCTTCAGATCATCATTTCTACAGACATGAAGGTCTTTCTTTAGAATAGAAAATGTAGGAAGAAGCTCGGCACATTCTGTCTGAAAGATTTTTGCTGCGGCAGAGACTGTTTTTAATTTTTGTTTGTTTTTTTTTTTTTTTTTTAATTTTTAACCACCACAAGTAAGGTATAACATATCACATCTTCTCGGTTTTGTGATACATTTCCTGGGAAACAGCAAGGGAGAGAAACAATTAAGAGCAATTACAGTTCAAATATTACTGTTAATACTTCTCCTATGGTAAATCTGCATTGGCAACATGTTAGGTGAACATGATGCCTTGACACTAAAAACAGTCAGAATATGGGATTTACTCTAAGATTGCTTTTGTACCATTAATTCTGCCCCTTGTAGAAAAGAAAATACTGGAAATACGTGCAGCCTTCGGATAGTGGAACTTGCACAAAGCAATTTGAAACTCCTGAATGTCAAATTAAATCTCCTAAATTCCTTCTCGTAAGCTGGGAATATGCGACTGCTTGTCCATCATAAATGGAAACCTAGATGGGCTAAGATGGAAGCCAATTGCATTGCAATGCATCTGAATTAATATTTTGAAAGCCCTTGAAAGTCTTTTCTGAAAGCTTTGAGCCTTTGCACACTGTACTGATCATGTAGAATTTCCTTTAAAAATAATGAAGAGACTCGAGCAAGCTGCTGATAGCTGTAGGAATGATGGTGAATGAGGTAAGGCAGAAGGAAACAGGACTAATAATGCAAGGTCACAGCCACAGTCACAGCACTGCAAACTGCAGGGACATAGAACATATAACTTTTTTTTCTTCTTTGTCTCAAACCCCTCGCTGTATAATGGAATTCAGAATGTAGAATTGATGAATGTCTCTTCCCATGAGTGCAAAAAAGCCTGAAATCAGGCTGACATTGAATTGAGAGTGGCATTTTGTGGGAAAGGGAGCTAGGCTGAATTTCTAGAACTGGAATTTGGAAACAGCAATATATACTTGGGGGGAGTTTAGGATTTTTTTACTCATTGAGATCCGTTGAACTAGAAATTAACAAGATGAAAAGTTACTAGGCTTCCTAAACCAATTTTATTCAAACTTTCCAGGATAATTTCTGAGACTGAGACTCATTATAGAAAATTTCAGCAAAACCCAAAGATTTAAAATTAAATTCTGAGCTAGCTGGAGTTGGACCAAAGAGGAGGGTAATATGACTCAGTGCTGAAAGAAGACCTCATCTTAGGAATTAAGAACAGAAGCAATTGGGTGCATGTTGTTTGGGTCTGGTACGAAAAATAATTACCAGCTTGCTGGCTTTGAGATATCAGATGCTGGAATTCATCTGATATGTATGAATCACAGAAAAACAAAGAGTTGTTTCAGTAAACCCATGTCACGTCTTATTTACCACACACCTACTTTAAATCATCTAAGAACTGCTTCCTTCAAATGTTAAGCTTCTACAATTAGTCTCTGTTTATCTTGTTTCCTGAGAAAGGAAGGCAGCAGTTGAATGTGTAGTACCTTCTTTTCTCAGAGATGAATTCAGGACATTGATTTTGGAGCCAAAAGGGGGAAAAGTGCTGTTAAAATATGTTATGCTTAACCCATTGAGTTCTTCGCAACAGGATGGTGTTGAGGCACACTTCATGTGGCTAGGCTTTCTGAAGGACCATGGAATTACTTGACCTCAGCTCTTCTTCAAATTGCTACAGAGAGAGTAAAGGGACTTTATAAATTAGAAGCAAGTGGTGCAAGATTAAAATATAATTCATTGAAGAAACTAGCAGTTATGGTGTGCTTTATGCAATCTTCACTTTATTAAATGGGAGTTCATGTCTCCAGTTCTCACTGATCTTGATACAGTCTCAAACTATGTATGATTAACTGTGACCTCAGCAGCTAATGCTATAAACCTATTTCTTTGCAGGATAAATATAAGTATTTTCGTAAATGTGACCCAAATTGTATAAGCCCTAGTAAATAAGTTGCCAGAAAGATCAGCTACTTCATCTGTCTTACCTAGGTAGTTGCTGGAAAGAGGGAAAGTAGATGGGAAAAATACTAATTGAAAACTGGGTATTTTTCTTTCTCTCTTATATAAATATTTTAATTTCTGCAAGCAGCAGAGTAAAATATTTTCATAATCTGATCAATTCACCCTCAAATTGATATCCATTGATACAAATTCAGCATGACTAGAAAGCTAGCAAAACCAATTAAGGACCAAAAAGTAGAGCCAGTTACAAAGTTCCCTCTGCATGAAGCCTTCACCTAGTATTTTATGCCACAAGGATAAAAGTTCTCTTTAAAATATGCTAGTTCACAGGCCAAGGCAGCATATTCCCATGGCTTTCTAGGTAAAATCAAACACAGAATTTCAGAAAGCCCATGTCATAACACTGAGTTCCCAGGCTACGGCACCGTGTGTGTATCTATGCCCATGGATATGCTGAGGAGTAGACTCTTTCCCAGTGGAAGAAAAAGAGCTCAGAAAAGTTGTTTTGGTGACTCTTTGGTGACAGTCTGTTAAATGTCAGCCTGAAGGGAGTCATCGCAATAATCTCTGAACAGTTGTCTTTGATAGGTCTGAGATGCTTTATTTTACCTCAGCTTGGCAGAAGGTTTATCTACCCTCCCAAGGCAAACTGCAGCAGATGAGCTGGTGCTGTGGAAGGGGTCAGCCTGGCTGTTTGTCAAAGCTGACCCCGAAGGCAGATGAGCCCACACATGCAGATACACTGAGGGCTGTTCAGTGACACAGAGCAGCCACGGTGTCTCCCGGGGCCTCTGGCACAAACGTGTTCCCAGAAGGTCAGAGCAAGATGTGTGGCACCAGAATGCTCAGGCTAGACTTCCAGTGTTTGAGGATCATCTGCCTTCAGAAACTGCACCAAACTAATTAAATGAGCTTCACAAGCTATTAAGTTAAATGGTCACAATTTCCCAAATCAGTGCCAAGTGTGACTGATGCTTGAATTGAGTTAAAGTAAATTGATAAAAAGCCTGCTGTAGTCTTTGCTATATGTCAGCATTGGATTGGTTAATTTTTCAAGTATACTCTGACATATTCACCCTTCTTCACTTTTCCCAATGTGTTGCATCATTATAAAGGTGAATAAATTGCTCTTCTCATGCTTTCTAGAAACAAAATAGGCAAAGTCTCCTTAAAGCACCTTTTTAACAATACATCTGCATTTGTACAAAGGATTTGTGCCAGTGTAATTAATTTAGTTAAAAGAGAACCACCTTTGACACTTGATAGAAACACTTCCATGGGGACAAAAAATATATTTACAAGCCTAAATTGGAATATAAAGTAGAATACATGGAGAAACACTGACTTAACTAAAGGCTTTTTACTGAATGCCTTTACCATGCAATTACAGTGGTTCAATTTCCATGCATTAACCTGAGCCTCCCACTGATTCTCCAGGTTTGACATAGGGTGAGGTACTTGTACAATGAGGGAAAAAAATACCCATTTTGGTAAGCCTATGAGAACCTCAAACAGCAGGCACTATGCAAGCATAAAGTATGATTATTGCTACTTTACTCATTCAATAATAAGTTACACAACAAAATAGCAAAAGCACTTTTGAAAACATGTATTTCCCAACAAGCTGTAGGAAGAAGCTTAAATTACTTTTCTCAAAGTATCTCACTGTGAAACCAGCTGTTCTAAGTATGAGTCGGCAGCCTTCCTAGAGTCAAACCCTCCAGCACCTTTCTAAATTCACACTCATTAAAAATGTTCATCACCCTGGTAGAAGTCCCTTAGGTATTTGCCAAGCAGTGCTGTTAGTACAAGGAGGAAGAAAAAAAACGAGAAAAGATCTCTCTTCGCCGCAATTACTTTGAAGAGAGGAGGGAAGTCATTCTTCATTATTTCAGTTACTATACCCAGGAGGTTTGTGTCATTATCTGATGAAAATGTTCTTGTTTTATTGTTTGAAGGCATAGTAAGAGGGACCAGTGTGACAGCCAACTTCCTATAGAAATCCCTGTTCTCTTGTGCTGAGATCATGGCAGTAACCCTGCCTCCTGCCCATCACCAGTGCATGGCTGCAGGCCTTCTCTTTGCTCCTGCAATGCCCACTCCCTTTTGGAAGAGTGACAAAGGAGTGCTTAAAACTAATTTTGTTGTAAAACGTCCTGCCCAAATGGCAGAAGCAGTCTGGTAATTGACTAGCTTGTCCACTGCTTAATTTCTGTGGTGAGGTTGCCTCTTTATGTCTTGGAATATCTTAAACCATTTACAAACAGCCTAGGTATTCCTCGAATGTGCAGCCCCACTTTAAGCCAGTGTTAGTTGACAGCTACTCATCAGAAGCAGAAGTTGAGAAGAGAAATAGAGCTCAAACCCCCTTTATGGTGTTAAGTCATTTATTCCCTCTGTCCTGGGGGGGAACAGAGCACCGACCTGGGCAGAGCCGGCCGGGGTAAGAGGGCAAGGCTTTGTGTCCCCTTGGTTTTGTCCCAGAGTGGAGGAAAGGGGATACCAGGGCGGAGCTGGGACAAACAACCAACCAGATCAGAGCCCGGGCAGCTTGAACATTGGACAGACCCAGAGTCACATGGCAAGGACCCGGCTGGGGGGGCCCAGGGGGGTCCACCGCAACAAAGCAGCCTGTAGTATCCTGTCCTCTTCCTCCTTTTTCAATAGACGTGCCTTTGACTACGTGCACAAAACATTTCTGTAGAGGTAACTGGCATTGCTCTTACGTAGCTGCAAGGATTCTCTCTGTAGATAGCAGTAAGAGAACCTGTGGAAACTTGTGAGCCATGAGCATGTATTTGTGACTAACAGGGTTGATGGAGAGGTTGCAATGAGGTAAATTTCTTTTAGAATATTTAAGGACCACGCTTGTTTACCTTGCTGAAAAAGCTTGAATCTGAGTTTCCATTTTCCTGTGAGGAAAGAATGCTTTCAGTAACATCACAGCTAATCCAGGTGGTGCCATCTTTTGTGCCTGTTGAATGGCAGCTGCTGGATCCCTTCAGACATGGCAGGAATGATGCACAACTTTGAACACAAAACCTACCACCTCAGGTGCAATGTGAAGAGAGAGGAACAGTCTCTTCAGCTCTGCACAGGTGAGCTCAAGCTCCATGGGTGATGCAGAGCCAGAGGATGTGCACTGCTCCCTTCCAGCTCCCCCAAGAAGCTGCTGGGGCACATGAAGTGCAGGGAGACATCCTCAGCTTTCCCACTGGATTTCAGTATAAGGCAAAAAATCATTCAGAGATGCATCCAGCCTAAATTCCACTTTATCCCTGGGCCTTTTAGTTCCTTCTGCCTGCCTCTTGGTTTCTCCAGAGACATCTTGCCAAAGGAAATATTGGCATAAGACTATAGATAAAATTTAGGTTTACCAAATTACGGGCCTCAGCACTCGTCTGGGGAGTAATTGGGAGTAACAAGGGTACTGTAAATTCTTTCCCAGACTTGCTGAGCACTTAAGCCCTCAGAATTTACTCACCAGAGTTTTCATGGCAAATACCTCAAGTACACTGGTAGAAGGAGAAAGGAGTTATTAACAAAAAATTGAGTATGCATGTTGAGAATACGCATAGGTGAACTTGCCTCAAAAAAACAAGGAAGAGAATGTAAGTACATAATATTTACAAAAGCAATTGTATGGCTGGAATCCTTGCTGTGAAGTAAAGCTTTAAACAGAGATTACAGGCAGTATAGTTTGTCCCATGATGTCCCAGAAAAAAATCATCATCAAAAATAAGCTGGTTTTGCTCTGATATTTCAAGTAAGGCAGAATTTATGCAATAGTTAACATCTGGAAATTTTGGAGGGAGGTATGTCTATGCCAGTGATTGGGATAGACTGTGTCTTCATTAACAAAAAATACAGACAAGCAGCAAGGGATGTGTAGAGCACAACAGATGCTGAGCACCCAAGCTCAGCAGTTCTGGGAGCTGGGGATTATTACTCTGGTCTGCTTGTGCATTAGGCACACACCAGGAGTGCATTTTCCACTTTTGTCTCACCTGCAGGGAATCCCCAGCAGTGTGAGCTCCTTGCAGTGTGATCAAAGGGGAGGGAGTGATATTCCCTTCAGAAGAACTTAAGGGGAGATGGTGGAGGAGAGGAACCTTCTCTCGTACACAGACTCCAATCCCATCCCAGACAGTGACTCCCCTGCTTGGTTTGGATTTGTCATTTACCTTTCCAGCAGGATGGGACATGGAGCATTTCACTCATTTGCCACATGGGAGATGCTTAGTGAGTTCACAGGACTCATATGTGAGCTCAGCAGCTCCAGTGTGCTGTGCTGTAGGGACTGCAGAAGGAAAAGACAAAGGAAACAATATCTCTTCTTTATCCATCCCGAAATAAAGCTGTAAATTGTGTTATGATTTTGTCGATATATGGTGCTTGCAAAGATTTCAAATAAATAATGTTCCGACCCTGGGGGCCTTATTGATTTTGTAATAATTTCAAAGAGAAACCACTCAGTTTACTGTTTGCTGACAAATTCTTTGCTCCCTAAGGAATTCCTGTTGAATACATATTAAAAACAGGATAAAATAATTCCAAGGAAATACAGAGAGGGGGCTTTGTGTGTAGTCTGCTCCACGAATCAGTATTTAACCTCTGACCAGTGACAACAGGTCTCCTTTAGCTCAATTAGATCAACAGCAAGCTATTATAATTAAATATAAAAACTGTTTAGAGCCTCACCGAACATGTCCTGGGAATTAAAGCATATGGCAGGGATAAGGATAAAAAGACTTTCCATATGCTAATGACCCTAGATGTCTGAAATAAATTAGATCCATTACAGTTTATGCTCAATAAAAGAAAGACTTTAAGCACTCCAAAGTTAGTGACTCGAGACTGATTTTGGCTTAGAATTTCAATCTGCCTGCTTATTAATTCTTAGTACGGCTCTGGAGGAGACAGGGGATGCAAAATCATAATTCTGTGCTGTATCAGAATTTTAAAGTGCCATCAGTTTCTTTTCCTTCCTTTTTTTTTTTTTAATTAAACTATTTTTCATGCTTCATTTTTTTGTTCTCATTTGATTTTGTTCCCATTTTTGTTTAATTTCTTTCTTTTTAAGGTTTCATTTATCCTATTTCAACTGAACAGAGAACCCAGAATGAATATGGATTTTCTTGTAAGTTTAATGTTTGATTTTATGTTCCTGGATGCAAATTTGATGCTCTTCCTTTGGTCAGGCTTTACTGTTGGGCCAGCTCAGTGTGATTAGGCAAAAAAGCATCAGAGGAAGTGACATTCTGCTAGCTTGACAGCAGGCACAGTGCTTTGCAGCAGTCACAGTATTCTAAGGGCCAATGTGCACGAGGGAAATGGGAGAATATGCTGCCTCAGAGACAGAAACTGAAGAGAATGAGCCATCTTCTCATTAAAATTCCCTTAGCAGCTGGAAAGAGTGTGGTGGAAGGGTAACTTTTCTTTGAGCTGGAACTCAGAGTTCTGCTTTCTGAACTGCTGGGTTAAAAGTGGGATGTTTCAAGGTTGGTAAATCGAAGGTCTGGTAGCCCAGAGCTGTTGGAGATTGATCAATCCCTTTCTGCATCTGCCAGCTCTCAGCTTTGCAGCTGGAGGGCAGCTTGGCTTAAATGGCTAAAAGAGATAAAATAAAAGTGATTTCACACATTTCAAACTAACAAAAATGGGGTACTAAAAGAGTCTGATTTGTTTTGCACTTCCTTTTTTCATTAGGCTATTTCTAAAAATGGGATTCTTCATTGTATAGAAATACATCAATATTTGAACACATATTCAGACCTCTTGGAAAAAAAATGTCTGGTGGATAATGATGCTAGAGATTATCTTGAAATTGGTGCTGAAGATATGGTATAAGCAGCTAGTAGAAATATCATAGCCATTTCCTCACAAGATAGCTCTAATAAATTTTGGTTCCTTTTGGTAAATTACCACATTTTTTCTTGTTCTTGCTTCAGCTTTTATCTAAATGTGTATGTGTTAATGCCACTGATGAGAATTCAATGTTTGATTTTCTGCTTTACTAACTTACTAGTTTATATTTTTAAAGGCAAATGGATGAAAGGGAGTAATGACAGATTGCAGTTCAAAAAAAGAACTAAACCAACCAAAGATGTGTCCTGATATTCCAGGTCTTCCATAGAAAATGAAATTTTAGATTCTTTTACTTCTTTTAAAGTAAAAGTAAGGCTCCTGAGTTTTAAAAACCCACTTGGTTTTGATATCAGATGAAATTCTAAATACCAATATTATGACATTATGTGACTAAGACATGCTATCTAATTTTATAGGGTGAATTTGTTTCCTAAGACTAAGTCTGTAACATGTTTTACTTAGTAGTTTGCAGCCTGAGTATTAGATAGATGAACAAGTGGATAGGGAAAGAGTTAGAACACAAGTTAGAGAGAAATCAAAGATTGTTTTCCATCAAAATGGCATAGACCTGTTATATGGTGTTGGAAATGGATTTTAAATTAGCCTATAAAATGGCAGTAAATATCTGCACTAAACATGAATAATATGAACGTGTTTTCTTGAAAGTCTCTGTGAGGAGGACACTTCTTGAAGGTTTCTGGCCTCTCTCCCTGCAGCTGCTCCTGACTCAGATGATGTTGCTCTCTATGTCGGGATCGTCATCGCTGTGATCGTGTGCCTGGCTATTTCTGTGGTCGTGGCCCTGTTTGTCTATCGCAAGAACCACCGTGACTTTGAGTCAGATATTATTGACTCCTCAGCACTAAATGGGGGATTTCAGCCTGTCAACATCAAGGCTGCCAGGCAAGGTCAGTTGGCGTTTCATTCCATTTTGACCAATTCAAGGAGATGCCATCAGGTTATGGTCTCTTGGGCTGCATGAATGATATCACTGGATGCCTGTTGACACTTGATAAAGGGGAGAAAGATCGTGTTCATTTGTTTCTGATTGTCAAGTGCTCAAAACCCGTGGTGGCATTTGTCAGCTGTGGTTAAGAGAATAAAGCAGATGAATTTAACTTCTGAAGAGAGAATGAGTGTGAGAGTGAAACTCAGACACATTTATGGAAATACAGGTCCAGCTCAAGTCTAAATCAAAGGCAAAGCTCTGATAGAAACTGCGGAGACAGGACGCATCACAGGAGTGATACTACAGTAATTCTATCACCTCTCCCTCCCCTTTATTTCACTAATAGCTTTTTTTCCTATGCCCTGTCTCCACAGGCATAAATAGTAGTTTGAGAAGTACTGTGCTTTTAATAGAAAATGTAGAAGAAGTTGTGGTAGAACATAATTTAATAATGAATATTTTTATCACTGGTGCATAACAGCTTGATATTTTTCCTCACTTCATTGGCCAGGAAAAAAACACTCTGAAGGTAGTGCCTTTATCAAGACACTTATTTAGGCTGAAAAGTTCCACTTTTTTCTCAATATCTGCAGCAGAAGAATAAACCAAAGTAAGAGTTAAGATGACGAGATAGTTGTCACATGTAAGATTAGCAGAAGTGTATTCTTTAATAGAGAATCTTTTAAAACAAATCTCAAAAAAAGTGTGATGCAGGTACTAATCCCTCACTGAAGGGAGTCATGGGTATGATGACTTCATAGGTTTGTTGTTGTTTTATTTCAGGGAGGCTGTCATTAGGCCAGTTAGATAAATTGGTTAATGATTGTCACGTAGCATTTAGGGAGGGGTTCTTAGTTAAAAGCAGATCTACTGAGCGATGAAAACATCTTGCCCTGAAGCTAAGTATATCATATTTGAAATCTGAGTGCAGCCTGGAAAAATAATCCCAGTGAAAACTCTTCAGAGCAGAAGTGTGCTGTAATTTTGTATGGCAATTAGGTTCTGTAGCAGCTGGGGCAATACGAGCCGTGGGAGTTTGCTGAAGAGACTCATGGAAATGGAGATGAAGGTTCAGGGACTTTGCCTATCTGAGCGTTTGGAATGAAAAGCAAAATGCAGAATGCAAACCCAAATTGTTGCTCAGAATAAAGACATCAGAACAGAGAAATAATATGGTTCTTCCTTCTCATGTCCACTGCAGACCTCCTGGCAGTGCCCCCAGACCTCACTTCTGCTGCAGCCATGTACAGGGGTCCTGTGTACGCCCTGCATGATGTCTCTGATAAAATCCCAATGACCAACTCTCCGATCCTGGATCCGCTCCCCAACTTGAAGATCAAGGTTTATAACACCTCTGGTGCAGTCACTCCCCAGGATGACCTCTCTGACTTCTCCTCCAAGCTGTCCCCACAGATTACGCAGTCTCTGCTGGAGAGTGAGACCCTGAACATGAAGAACCAGAGCCTTGCTCGGCAAACTGACCCGTCGTGCACTGCATTTGGGACCTTCAACTCCTTAGGAGGCCACCTAGTAATTCCCAATTCAGGTAAGTGCTAGCCATGCTGCCTTAAAGGTGCAGCTGTTTTGTGGGTTTAAGTGGTGTTAGCTTGCTTTTATGTGGGGAAAGAAAGTCTGTACCTGGGACTCTGCCTTTGCTTTGATCAAAACAAATAGGGTTTTTCCTCCCATCATTTGCATCTACCAAAGTACTTCAAAATATTTTTCACCCAGTGTCCTGTCCACCTTTTAAGTACAGCAGGCTTGAGGAAGACTTGGGCCCCTCACTATAAGAGCACAAGTCTTAGGAGTAGCAGCTGAAGGAGCTGGGGCTCTGTAGCCTGGAAAAAGGAGGCTGAAAGGGGACCTCATCACTTTCTAAAACTACCTGAAAGGAGGCTGCAATAAGATAGAGGTTAGTCTCTTCTCCCGAGTCATACTTAGGGATGTGATCCAGTGGTGAATAAGGTCGTATTAGGTTAATGATTGGGCTCAAGGATCTTTGAGGTCTCTTCCAACCTGAATGATTCCGTGATTCTAAACAGGATATTGCAGGGCTCTTAGCCACTGTCTGAGACATGCAATGCTTCAGAGCTCCCCTGTGTGAAGTGCAATTCAGCATCACCTTTTCCTCTGATGCAGTTCTAGAAAAGGGACTGCAATACAGTAAGCCTCTATTTTGTCACCACACATAGAAGAGGACGAATTAATTTAAAAACAAATTGGTTGCTCCACTTCAAATTCACTGCAGACTATGTGCAGTTGTAGTAATACAGCAGAATGCTATTTTTGGGAGGCTTTTTACCTGTATTTATTGTTGACTTCCTTTACAACTAGGAAAGAGAGGGACTGAGCATTAAGGATCTGTTGATGTAATGCAACATGCTGCTCAATCTTTCTCATAGAGTGCAAAGTCAGGCTTCCAGACCCCTTCAGGCCACCCTGGCACCAGCAGGCAATTTCAGAGCATCCAAGGAGCTCTTGGGCAGCCTTGAAAGAGCTCAGGTGTTTCAGACAGATTTTTTTAGCAGAGCCATGCTGCTGCTTGGTTCCTACGTGAAGTTTTGATGTTCTTTCTAAGGAAGTTCAGCACCTAGATGGTTCCTGTGGGTTTAGCATAACGCTGAAGAGCAGCATTAATATCTAAAGTGAAATTGAATCAAATATGTAAAGCATTTGATGTGGGACATATGCAAGCTGCACGGTGGTCAGGAACACACTTGACCAATTTCCCTCTGAATTCAGGCAGGACCACAGTACATGCAAGACTGCAGATCACAGCTTGGCCATTTTACAGCAAATGCCCTCACCAAGGAGATTGTGCCTGCCTTTGTCCCCTGCACCTTTGCTGGATAATTTCTTATTTGTAGATGTTGTAAAGAAAGCAAGATGCCTAGGTGGCCCAGGACCTGGGTGGTTTGGTCCTTCCAGGATGGAGTCCCACACTGCTCATGAAGCAGCCAAAAGTGGTAATCCTGCTCTTCTAATGGGAAGCAAAAATATCTATTAAATTTAAGTGAAAGCTGAACTACTTCAATAAATCTGGTGCTGACTGATGAGCAGTGTTGAAAATTCGTGTTATACAATCTTGGATTTCACATTTTTCTAAGTAGCAGCTGAAGACAGATATTGATACTCAGATTTTTTTATGCCACAGAGGTACACATTATCAGCAAAGTCTATTAGTCACAGTTAATTCACATATATTAATATCAATTTGTAAAGAAAAAAACATTGATGCTGTAATCCCTTCAAAATTATTAATGTAATGATTTTGTTAAATAGAATAATCTGTCTGCTGCTACCTTGTATGCCTCTGTGCTGCTTCTGGATGTATGTATGTCCTCCTCAGGGTGTGATCAAAGCTGTTCATTACAGCTGCAAGCATGCACAGGTTAGGCTGTAACAGGCATGTATAGACACAAGTGCCAGAAGGCATTTGTGGAAAATGCTTTCCTAGCTAACCCCTCTCCTTCAAAACTGGTGTGGGACTGAGGCCCTGTACACCAGCACACAGGAGGTCTCCAGTGTGACCACACCCCATATGCCAGGGCCATGCAAAGTGTCTATAAAGTCTCTCTAGTGTCAACACAATCTATATGTAAATAATCTTCTTCTAGGTTTGTTTTCAGCTACGTAGTAATAACTGTATGCAAGTCCTTGCCACTGATTTCCAGATGGTCTTCAAAGAGATGTGTCCAGCAGAGTGAAAGAGTCAGTTTGTGGGCCATGTTTGTTCTGTAGAGACAATACATCTCTTGAATGGAAATAATACAAGAGCAGTGGTTTTTAATCAAGTGTGCAGCAAATCATTATTGAAAAGTACACCGAGCATATTTGCCCACATTTTTTTCAAGGTTGGATACTCCAGTTTTGAGCCACTTTACAGGACTAGTCACATTCAAAAATAGGAAGCCCAGTTTTGTCTCCCTGGCAGTCTGGGAACTGAGTGTGTTAAAAGACAGGATGCCAGACACAGAAGCCATCTTTCAGGAAACAACTAGTTCTTGTTGCTTCCTGGGACAGTGCTCCACTGCTTTTCTTTCCTGATCTTAATTAAGTAAGAATTGCCTAGGGAGAGATGTCCCATTACAGCTGTTGGAAATTTTAGTCAGAGTTGTTTGTTTTTCCATCATTTTACTAGGTAAGCAACAGGCTAACCATCTGTCTGCTCTTTAAATAAAATGAAATGGAAGAAAATCCTATTTTCTGCTCCCATATTTCAGTGCAGAGGAATAAGAACAGGCTGCTGGAGACTGGAGACCCCAGGGTTACAGTAAATGCTTTTTCTCCCGTCTTTTCTCCCATTTACAGTCTGCTGGTGAGGTTGGCTGAAAATCTGGCATTGTAGGCTTCATCTTCTGCCTCTCCTGTCACTCCACAGACCCACTCACCTCTTTTTTCTCCATCTTATCTTTTGTGTTTCTTCTGTTCGGCAGGAGTAAGCTTGCTGATCCCAGCAGGAGCTGTTCCACAAGGACGAGTCTATGAAATGTATCTGACAGTTCACAGGAAGGAGAACATGAGGTAAAAAACTGCCTTTATTTTCCTGTGCATTAATAGAGAGGGGAAATGTAGTAACTAAGGACCTGTGGTAATAATGCTTGTGCAAAGCCTGCTGCATTGAAGCCATTTGCTGACTTGGAGGTAAATGCAAGCAAAGCCAAGGATAAAGTTTGCCACAAAACCAGCTCAGATGTTTGCTTTTCTAACCAAATATTGCACTCTGCAGCGAGGCCTCAGGCTGAGGGGATGCTGAATTGTAGAGGAGCAAGGACAATGTGCCAGCATGAGTTTGTGCAGCAGAGAAGTGTGAAGTAACCTCTTGATAAAGACCTGTGCTGCAAAGGATAAGGGAGCAGAGGAGAAAGGTGACAAATCAGCTCAGTGGAGGGACGGGGGCCTGAGCACTTGACTTGGAAAATCTTCTCTCCTTTTAGAGTGAGGGTGAATTTCTATTTTACCCTTCATGGGCTTGGCTAGTCCATGCAGTGAAGAGGATGGAGCCAAAGCTTTTGGTGTCCTCTACCTCCTTGCTGCTTAGTCCCCAGCACCGCACACCAAGGGCACGCAGAGCCAATACTGGGGCGACCACTGTTGTTGTCTTCTGTTACCTGAATGTGTGGCCAGCTCATATTCTAGTTCTTAATGTCTACTGGCATGTGATCTGACAGCATTGAAATTGAAAAAAGTTGTTTACAAAAAGGCCGAGATACTATTTGGAGCCATTAAGAAAAACCTAATGAAGAGAAAGGTGAGATGTTGGGTTGCAGAATGGACTCGTGTGTGCAAAGGCAGAATGGCAAATGTGAAGCTAAGGCAGTCATTACACAGTGCTTTGCCTCTTTCTCCTCCTCGTATGTTTTTTGGCTCAGCCTCTTAATAGCTTTTATTATGTGCTAAGCCACAGCTGTTTATACACTGTGTGATATTGAACACTATTCTTCAGTTTGGTAGTCTTTCGCTCAAGCTAAAATAATCTGCTTAAAGAAAAATTAAGTAATCCTTCCACCCACCCTTTTGCATACATTATTCATCAGCTGCTCTTTGAAAATAGCTAATTGCAACTACAGAAAAAATGTCTCTGTTCATAGCTAGTATTGAATATATTCCTATTACTTTTGTCTGTGTTTTAAAGACGTTTACAAACAGTATTGAACAAAGACTATTTCCTGAAGAAGGAAAAAAAAAATCAGATGGCATCCCCTGTTATTCAGCTTGCCTCTAATGTTATTCAGCTTGCCTCTAAATCTCCCTTTCTAAAATACATAATTCTTTTTAAAAATTATTTAATTTCTAGAAGGTGCTCTATGTGCAATTATTTTCTTTCCAGCCAGTTATGAGGCTTTATTCATACAGCTGTGGACAACTAATGTCACATACTTGTCTAATTTATTTTCTTCAAGGATCATAAAGCTGCCTCTGCATGCTTTGTGGTAGCTGTAACTCAGCAAGTCACACAAAGGATAAAAGGATAGGTTAACCTGTGTTAGGAAAAGCATGGCTGGAGATGTGCTGCCTGCCAAACTGAGCAGGTATGCCAAAGGACACCTGCAGAAGTAAACAGAGTGGTGTGAATCCTCACTTACAATGAAGATTTTAGAAGTGATTTCTTTTCTTGGGAGAGGAGAGCAGTCTGCCTTGGAGCAGCAGGGCTCATCATACTGTGGTGGCAGCCACCTTCTGAGTGCCCAAAGTGCAGCTGCTTATTTGATCTGTGGCTGCTTTTCAGAAAGCTCTTCATGCTCTTGGAAAGCAGCTTCTTCTGGCACATATAAGATGGAGCTCGTTGGGTGTTGTTTAGATCACTCAGAACTGAATATTCACTAAAAGGGGCTTAAACATCACAGAAGTGGAGCATCTTCCCCTGTTACCTGCCCCCTTTCCCCAGGTGCCAAGGAGCAGAAGGAGGTGGGTGGCAGCCAGTTGCAATGGTCTCTTGCTGCAGGACTGGTTACCAGACACTTCACTTCTGTAGCAGAGCTACAGCTCTGTCAAAGCTTCTTTTCTGACTTCATGGGCCACAGATGTTGCTTCATACAATTGGAGTCATATGGGTACCACAAGTTGCTGTGTGGCATAATTTTTTTTTAAATCAGCTACTGCACTCTTGCAGCACTCTAGCAGTGAGTGATAGTCCCCAGTAAGGACTAGCTGCAGACATCTGCTTTCGTGGCCAGGCAGTAACTGCAGTGTGTTCAACAAATCCTGGGAGACCCTATATTTATTTTCATGAGCACTGTGCAAATGTGTATGGGTTGAAAAGTCCTGTTATGTGTTGATGTTATTTGGACGGGGATACACAGGAAATTATAAAATGTGTGCTATAATCAGAAAGGAAGGCAGTCTTGTCCTTGATACTGCAACTACTAATGAGGCAAGAATGTGGTTTCCATAGTGCTACCCTAATAGAACCAGAGCAGCAACAGAGAGGGTCACCACCACAGCTCACATACCTCCAGCAACTTAAGAACTGGCTCACACTTTGTAGAAATATGAAACTAGTTCTAAATAGTCCAGCTGAAACAGAAAATATATTATCTCTCAGACTCCTGCAAATTCCCCTTTTCTTTTCCTTCCTTTGTTTTCATAATACATTTCCCCAGTTAGTCTCTGAAAGCAGTAGTACAGAAATTTGAGAGACGTCACAACCCTGTAATATCACTCTTTGTGTTGTCTTACAGATTGGTTAGGAGAGCTTTCTGACACAGTCTATTTATTCCATTTCATATCCATCAAAGCATGTGAGAGCAGGAAGGTCATCCTAAAAGCATTATCCTTCTGCAGTGAATTGGGGTTCTGATAGCTTGCAGTAAACAACACTTGGAGGCAGTTGTTTTCTCTAAGTGTGTCAGTATACTCGTGGCACAGTGGGGTTTCTCTTTTACTGGACTGATACTCCAGGAGAGTGCTATTCCTGCTCCTGTCCTGCCAGCTCACTCTTATTCTTCTGTCATTTGGGGCAGGATGGATGCCAGGCAACTCCCAGGTTCTGATCCCTGGCTGGTGTGTTGACCTCATGAAAAGATCTAAGTGCTTTATGAAGCAGCTACTGTGAGGAAAAGGATATCTTTATATATGGGTGTGTGTTTGCACACATATGTATGTGTATATGTTCTTACACATGTATATGCGTACCTGAAAAATGACAACCCTGTGAGAATATTTCACAGCTATCAGACAGGTTTCTGTCTTGAAGATCAGTGTCTTTTTCAGTGGTGAGCAGGTGCTCTCTCCCTTAGTCTGGGGAAGTGTCACCAACTTTGAGATTTGCAGGAAGGGGTCCCTTCCTGAGTAGTGGTTCCATTTGTCAAATCAGCACATTATGTTGGCCAGTACCTGTCCCCATGAGCATCTGTGAGAGCCTGGGTCTTATAGATTAAGTAATTTATTTAATTAATCTGTAATTTAATCCTAAGGATTAAATAACAGGAATAGAAACCTCCAATGTCCAAGATTTGCTTGACTGCCTCAGGTTAAAAGACAAATCTTGCTATGAGTTAAATTAGCGGAGCTGTGTTTCCTTAAGAAACATCTGGCAGTGGTCAGTGCTAGATGGGGTCTGGGTCTTGATGGACCACTGGTTTTATCTTTTATGGCAGTTCCTGTGTTCCTGTGTGAACCCCTGCTGAGCTCAAACAGCTTTAGGTGGAGCTACTCTTGCATACTGTAATCAGAGGCAGGAACTGCACAAAACAGATACAGCACTGTGAAGGACACTCCTGCATAATCCATCACACAGGAGGTGTTCCAAATGAGAGCAGGATGTCGCTGTCCTCCCCACAAAATTTGACAACCCTGAAGAACAGATCAAGCAACACTCCTGAAGGTCTTGATGGAAGACACACATAAATGTGCAAATTTCAAATTAGCTACCCCAAAAGAGAAAAGAGTCGTGTGAGCCTTGCCAGGATTGGTATCAATGACTTCATAATGTATGCATAGACTTTAATATAAAGTCAAGCATCTGATCAATGAGCATGATCCAAGGAGCAATGCTGTCTTTTTCACCAGTAAACCTTAAGCTTAGTGATGTGGAGTAAAAGAAATTGAAGTCTTGCACATTTCATTTCTCCACCTTCCTTCTTTATCTCAGCTGCATAAACAAAATTACTTTGCAACTCCAGAAGACAATTTCATGAAGTGCCAGTCACTATAATTGAAAAATTCAACATGAAAAAGACCAGAGCATGAGCAAAAGTAGAAGGCAAACTTTTCAGTGTATTTTTCTTCTGAAGATAGACTGTTGGAAGAACCAGGCTTTGTCTAGAATATTAAGCTTGAAACTTAACAAAGAACACATATTAAAAAATAAAACCTCAGCAATGAAAGGAGAAATAAAATATCTTCCCTCTTACTTCTGGCTAAGCTGTGTAGAAGGGTTGCTATCCGTTGCTATGTGATAGCCATTCCTCTCTCCCTGCTCTGTCCTGTGCTTCCTGAGCTGCTGTGATTGCCTGGAGCACGGTGGCAGGGAACACAATGTAGTCCCACTGAGGAGCAGAGATTTATCTGGTTGTGCTCACATTTGCTGTCTGACAGCTACCTTAATGAATATGGTCTGGCATATTACAGGGAGACAGTTTCCAGTGAGTAATCCCATTAAAAACACAAATTTGATTGTGAAGGGACCAGGTATGGTGAATAAAAGTTTGTGTGCTTTTAAATATAAGTTGACTGTTCTTGATAATCTCTGAGGGATGGGAAAACATCTAAAAATATCTGAAGACCTTTCAGTTACTGTTAGTGCCTTTTAATAGAAATGCTAAGCAGTGAGTTGAATTTTAGTCTCAGATCTTTGTAAAACAAAAACATCTCTCTGTTTTTGGAGTGATACAGCTGAGTGCCCTGTCTCCTCTAATAAGTTGTCCCGAGACTGCTGGAAGCCTAAAGTGAAACCCATGTCGATAGGGGTTTTTTAGGGGGTAGGGTTTGGGCTTCTTTTTTGGTTCTTCTTAGCAGCCTATAAGATGGCCCACAGTTTTGGTGACATCTGCTCATAGGTCTTTCTGGTTTAGAGGAGCTAACTTCCTTGTTCTGTATGCTCCCCTGTGTCTCTGTTTGTGCTGGATCTCCTGCAATCTATAACACATAAATATCAGTGTTGGTCACAACACATGCTCCTCTAGGCTGGGATCCCAGCTTTGCTGATGCTGCATCACCTGTTTCAGGAGAAGGAATAAAATTGCCTGTAATGAGTGACTACACAAAAACTTGTCTTCAGGGGAATTTATTGTTTACTAATTCCTTGAATTAGTGTTGGTTTATGCTTTGAGGAAGTATGATTAATATCCCTTGTATAATCTATTTTATCTACTGCATCTGTTTCTGCTCTCATTAGCTACAGTAAGGCATAATCCTTTTGTTTTAAAATGGAAATCGAAAAGAGTGAGAAGCAAGAAAAGATTTGTCAAGAGATTTTTGTTCCTTTTTCCTGTCACTTGTCACTGGGCACCTCTCTGCTGTCTGTGCTATTGTGTTGTTTGGCCTCATCCCTCTGGGTTTCAGGTGTTTATTTCTGAGATCTCGTGGTGGTCCCTAAACACCCTGCTACCTGCAGTGATGTTAGAGCTGGAGAGGGAAGGGAATATCACCGTGATGTGCTCTGACATGCCTTGTCCCATACAACACCAGAAATCAGATTTGCTTTTTGTCATTGTGTCACGTTACTTGTTGACTCCTGCTGTGTTGCAGCAAGCTCACCTGAAATCTTGTTCACTTTTATTGCTTTCTTTGTTACTAAATAACTCTCTAGAACTTGTTTTGTTCCAGCATCAGCTACTGTACAAGTAATAGGGTTTTATTTCCTACTCGTATTTTTACCCTCTCTAGAATTTCGGCATTGTTTTCTGTGTCTCACTGTTACTTGCAGCAATTCCTTATTAATTGTTAACTGTAAATTTAATGATTGTGTTTTCCACGTCATGAGTAGAAATCCTGGCCTCACAACAGTCAGAGAGAGGTTTAGCATAGCCTTTAATGGAGCTGGAATTTCACCTCAGCAGAGATAGTGACCCACTTTGCACCACTGGAGAACTTCTCTGCAAGTCATTATACCTCAGTTTTTAAAGGTTTATCTGCATGAGGTGTATGTTGGAGAGTCACTAGGACCAGCAGGTGTTCAGTAATTTTGTGATGCCAGTCTCTGATGTGTGCCTGCTTGTGAATTTGGGACTGTAAAGTCAAGCACCCCCACCCTGATGGCCCATTTTTCAGCTCTTCACTAATCAGACTGTCCTGAATCACAAATACCCGGGTCAGGACCATGCATAGCTCATCCACTTGGCAATAAACCATCTAAGTCTGGTGACAAAGATGCTGTTTATGAACATGGGGAAAAAAAATATTAAGCCTTGATATTTTTTACATGTCCTTTGAATGCTTGTGTCTACCTCCCATTTCAGTTGCTCACTGTGCAGTCTGCAACACATGCTGACTTGGAGTTTTGCATAATTTTTTTATACTTGTGCTAATCAGCTATAAAATGTTGCAGCACAGAATCATGTCCTTCATCAGAGTCCTAAAATCTGACAGTTAAAAAATTTTGGCATGAAGACTAAACTTTACTTGGAGACAACTTCAGGCTGTATGGTTTATCAGTACTGTATTCTTTTAATGACCTTTTAGGTTTTTTTGACTGCATGCATCAATGATTGTCAATTTTAACTCATTTTTCACCTAAAAGGCACCATATTATTTTTTTAAGACAATCATGATATATTCACTCCTACATTTTTTCTGACTGCTTGTTTTATAATTCAGTCCAAAAAACAATGATAGCTTGTGTTTTCTTTCTTTTCTTTTTCATGGATCAGTACTTTAAGATGAAGTTATGTTAACTAGATGATTAAGTCTATAGCTGATCATGTCTGTCCATACAAATACAGTAATTTTGAGACATCTTTCTCATAAGATACTATGTTTCTTGAAATTTCTTGAATTAGACTGTAGGAGAGTGTTCAAATATCCGCCAATTCCAAAGGCTGATGACCACTAAAAACCACTGGCACACTCTGAGTGTTTTTTAGGCTTCTTGTTGCTTTTTAGGGAAAAAAAAAAAAAACAATGTAAATGAGTCAGAAAAAGAAGGAATGTTCTAGTGAAAAACTGTAAAATTATTTATTCTGTCTGGTCTTGCAAAAAGTGGTACCTCATCTTCTTAATCTGAATCCAGAGATTCCCTGCAGTATACAAGAGGAGCAGGACTAGGTACTCTATCTGCTAGTGTTTCATTTATTTTGTGTACTGTTTGTTAGGCTAAAATAGCTGGCACAATACGTGATAACTGTCCAGATTGTTATACTTTACATCTTTTTCAAAAGACATCTATATCACAGCTGTTTGTTTCCAGTCCATGGATTTTCAGAAACAATTGTTAAGTCATTTAGTAAACTCATCAGTTAATTTCCACAGATGCATATCATCTGGATTTACTGATTTGCATAGATTTAAATTTTTCAATGCCAGACCCTTTTTTTTTTTTCAAATGTTACAAAAGCTTCCACAACATTTGTAGCAACAAGGGATAATTTTCAAAAGTGCCTTCATCCCATGTTGCAAAAGGATTTCTCAAAAGTTTGTCTTTCATTTTCTGTGAGATTAATGGGATAGGCAGGGAGAATTAAGGTGGACAAAATTAGATTAGTCCTATGGACATATATTTGCAATAGCCAAAATAGGTGTGATAAATTTGGTATCAAAATAGCTTCTCTCCTGAGTTGGCCTCCTTGAAAATGTTATATCTAAGATAACCTGCTCTGCTCTGCATTGATGTGGCCTCACCTTGAATATTGTGTGCTTTTTTTGCCACTACAATATAAGAAATATATAAAACTATTAGAGAACATCCAAAGGAGGGCAATAAAGACAGTGAAGGATCTGGAGGGGGAGCCATGTGAAGAGTGGCTGAGGTGACTTGGCCTGTTCAGCCTGGACAAGAGGAGACTGAGGGGAAACCTCATTGCAGTTACAACTTCCTCATGAGGGGAAGAGGAGGGGCAGGCACTGATCCCTTCTCTGTGGTGAGCAGTGGCAGGACCCGAGGGAATGGCCTGAAGTTGTGTCAGGGGAGGTTTAGGTTGGATATCAGGAAAAGGTTCTTCATCGGGTGTTGGGCACTGGAAGAGGCTCCCCAGGGCAGTGGTCACAGCACCAGCCCAGGAGAGTTCAGGAAGAGTTTGGACAATGCTCTGAGGCCATTGGTGTCACTCTTGGGGATAATCCTGTGCAGGGCCAGGAGCTGGACTCAGTAATCCTTGTGGATCCCTTCCAAATCAGGATATTCTATGATTCTGTGACTGCAGCTATTTTTTTTTTTTCTCTTGGTAAAGGCAAAGACTTGCAGAAAAAAACCTACAATGTTGTCTCAACTAATTTCCCTAAGTTTAATGTAGAATACGTGTATTTGTAAACGCAGGATGGGATTGAACCCTTAGCCAGAGCAGAGCATGTGAGGTCCCATGGGCAGATCAGGATTTTAAGTGCAGATCACATTGAACGCTTTTAATCTCCCACTTGCTGGTTTCTGGATCATGAATTTGTCCTCTGTTATTTAGAGAGGCAGTTGATGAGGCACATTTAGCTGTATTTGTCATACACCAGATGTCAGGATAGTTACAGTCACTCATGCTTCCTCTTGTTTTAAGCTCCTCAGTGGTTGGTCTGGGATGGTTTGCACTTGCACACATGTGCATACACACACACCCACACACTCTGTCATTTTCAAACTTCAGTGTATGTTGTGTATCCTAAATATTCATATGATTTCCCATAACACCCATTCCTAATTACTGGCAGCAAGCACACTGGATAAAATCTCTGGTTTTAGCTGAACAGCTCGAGGTAATCACTAGAAATCTTGGGCTTTGCAAATGTGTTTTACCCTTGCACTACTCCTTACCATCCCTTCATCCTTTCTTCCTCACCAGCAGTGACACCTGCTCCCTGCAGGCATATTTGCAATAGCCACTCTAGTGGATGTGAATGCCTTTTAAGTAAAATGGAGTGTCAGTGGGTTTGGTAATGACTCAGAACTCAAACTGCACATCTCAGATGTGCTGTGTACCACTTTCAGTCATGCTTACATGCTTATTAGTTCAGTGTCTTCCTCTCTTCTTCAGTTTTCTCTGTCTTGACAGTAAATAATTCTCACAAATGATGCCTACAAGAGCCACCATTCACTTTTGTGTGTTACTGAACGACTGCCAAATGCAGCAGTGACCACATTTTGGCAGTGAATGAAATGAAGCCTCTGCATACCATTTGCAAGGATCCTGCAGAGTGGAGGATGCTCAGCAATTGTGGCCTATCATTTGCTGACACCTAAACCTACATTTTGACACATGAGAGTTATCCGGCACAAAACAAACCAAAAAAGGAAATAAATATGGATTTGGAAAAAAATAGAGGAAAAACCAAACCCACCTATTTTGCTTGCACAACCTTTTTTATTTTAAGAGAAGGATTTTTTATTTTTGCACACCAAAATGAAACTTTTTGACTTTTTCAACTCATTTAATTTGTCCATCTTTCTGTCTCCTCATCAGGCCTCCTGTAGAAGACAGCCAAACCCTGCTGACACCAGTGGTGAGCTGTGGCCCACCAGGAGCCCTGCTAACTCGGCCTGTCATTTTAACCATGCACCACTGCGCAGAGCCAAACACAGAGGACTGGCAGATCCAGCTGAAGCACCAGGCTGCCCAGGGACCATGGGAGGTGAGGCTCCAGAGCTACAGCCTGTGTGCTGACTGCATGCAGGGCTTTCTGCTGGTCCTTTACTTGCCTTTCTGAACCTGGATGCCTGTATTTTGGGGGTTCCATGTGAGACACAGCTGCTACAGGCAGGCAGGGGTGCCCTTCCACACAAGATGTCTAAGCTGCCCAGTGCCCATGCAGAGAGCTGTCCTTGAGGCACTTTGGCACCTCCTAGTACTAGCAGTTTTCCATGGTGGGAGCCTGAGGTGGTTCCTTGCCAGTAGCATAGCAGGAGAATGTCCCAAGGCAGTGTGGCAAAATGATCTTCCCACTGTAACTGGAGCGTGAATTGATGCTTTCAGCAAGATTGGGCCATCCTGATGGAGCCCTCCTCTCCAGCCCTGTGCTCCTGGGTCCCTGCTGCCACCAGTTTGGTCTCATAATTAATTTGGCAAGGACACTTTCTCCTACTGGCAAGTTTAATAAGGTCAAGGTGGCTTCTGAAGGAATTGGGCTGACAGTGAAAGTGCCATGTCCAGCATTGTCTTCAGAAGCCTCTTGGTTTTGCCCTCTCACCTGTGGCACCGGCTCTGCCTCCCGCTGGGAGGGAGCGTGCAGCAAACACAGCTCTGTCTTGCCAGCTAATCTGCACAGCCCGACTCTTGGCACCACACGAGTGTTCCTTATTTGTGTGCACGTGTTACTGGCACCTCTTCACCTCACCCTGTCCTCCTCCTGCCCTTGACAGAGGTTGCTCTGCCAGCCCTGCACACACCCTGGTGTGAGTGCAGCATCCATGGGGTCCCTGGCCATCACACAGCAACCCTCTTCCTCCTGTCCGTTCTGGAGCAGCTCCTCCAAGCTGAGCCTCACACACACGTGTGCACACACATTCCTACACACCCCTGCAGCATCACTTGGGGCAGCACCTCCTGCCAGAGCCAGGTGCTGGCATGGCCATGGAGGAGGTGCAGCCTGCGCTGCACCACGTTGCTCTCCAAAGAGATTGTGCCACCACTGCAAACGCAGCAGGCTTGCCTTTTCTGAGACTACAGCAGCCAAGCTTAATGCCTAATGCCAGCTGAGCCCACTCTTCTCAGCTGCCAGATGTGTACATTGTGCTGCAGAGCTGCCAGCAGCGGGGATAAAGTGGACAAGTTGTGCTGAGCATCGTGTGGCACTTAGTGGCTTTGCAAGAGGCGGCTGTCCCCCGCTGCTGACGTTTCAGTTCTGCTCCCTCTCAAAGCCACTCAGAGCACCTTGTGTTGCGTGCAGGATATTACATGCAGGGTTGAATGGAGAAATTAGCAGGGGAGCTGTTTTCCTGTATGCCCAGGGTGGGGAGGTCATCTGCATTCAGGCAGTACGCAATTTTTTTTCTTCACCCTGCAGTCTCGTCACGGAGGATTATTCTGAGGAAGCAGCAGGTGATATTTCATGTAGATGTGGTATTTGGCCATTGCAGAAATTGCTTTCCTTCCTTGAGTTTTTATAACTCCTTATTGTCATGCTTAGGAAGTGAAGGGCAGTTATTTATTCAGCATTCC
Source organism: Lanius collurio (assembly GCA_020086605.1). Taxonomy (NCBI): domain Eukaryota; kingdom Metazoa; phylum Chordata; class Aves; order Passeriformes; family Laniidae; genus Lanius; species Lanius collurio. Next base: position 21,641,016 of record JACBWW010000015.1, read on the forward strand.
TGAGACTACTGATGCTAAATCATGGTCACCAAATGATTAGTTCTACAAAATCTCTTTCAATAAAATCCCGGTGATATTTTCATTATTTGCCTATCTCTGCCCAGGGCTTTAAATGCAGGAGTGAGGACACGGGGAGTTTTCGACCCCCAACAGTGCAGCCAGCACCCCAGAGAAATCTGTTCCCTGTGTCTACACAGAAGAAAAGCTGAAAGCAGGACTTACAGATCTTGATTAATCTAAGGGGCAAGGAACAGGGACTTTTTGCATCATCCAAGCTTGAAAGGGACATTTCTGCCTGAAAGGAGAGCAGTTCTGAGAGGTCACGTGTTTTAACTTGGCCTATTTCTCTCTTAGGATGTGGTGGTGGTCGGAGAGGAAAACTTCACCACTCCATGCTATATCCAGCTGGACCCAGAGGCCTGCCATATCCTGACAGAAACCCTCAGCACCTATGCCTTGGTGGGACAGTCAATCACCAAGGCAGCAGCCAAACGTCTCAAACTGGCCATCTTTGGACCTCTGTCCTGCTCTTCGCTGGAGTACAGCATCCGGGTCTACTGCCTCGATGACACGCAGGATGCTCTTAAGGTGGTTCTTGATCTCTTGCTTGCTCTCCCTCTCCCTCCCCAGCTGTCACAGGACTGCAGTCATGGCAGTGACTAGACCCTCTGCTTCATGTATTCATGCTCCCTGGGTTATTTTTCTGATTAGAACAAGAGCTTGACAGCAAGATGCTGTTTTACAGTTTAACCCCCACACAAAAAATTGTCTTTTGCATAGGGATCTCACACTATTTTCCACCCACCAGTCTTTTTTCCTTTGTTTACCTGTATCATATCCTGAATCCTGAGGTTTTTGCATTATTGAAAGGCCATAAGGTACACGGGGCTTCATTCGTTATTCATGTATTTTTAATGCTAAGTGCCAGCTCCCTAGAGATGGAGAAACATATAAATGCTTCTTTGTAAATAGTTGATAATGATAAAAGAAGCTTCTGTCCTGTTAATCACTGCCTTCTTTCATACTGCTTTATTACACCTCTTCGTGTGCAGCTTTTTGTGTTGGGAATTCACAACTGGAATAAACCAAAGCTGCTGCTATCCTTGACTGGATAACCTTACTCTCCCTGAGTAGTTCTGGCATGCACACAAACACACACTCACTACATACAGATGAGCAGAGAGGTAACAAGACTTGCTATTTCTCTTTATAAACACCTGTATTTATACAGACAGTATCTATAATAGATGCACTCATGAAATATGTAGCTCCAACTGCACAACAGAGTTTATTAAAAGGTAGGGTTTTTCCTTTAGTTGTAATTAGTGCAACTTCACCAATGCGTCTTTGCAGCAAAATTATTTCAAAGCCTGACTAAGCAGAGTCATCCCACTGCTGTACAAACTTTTGTTTACCCAAGTCTACGTGGGAATTATTGGGATTTAAATTCACATGCACTGGCTGGGAGTTGTTTGTGTTTTTCAGAACAGTGACTTCCATCACTGAGAGCAGCATGCTTGGTTGTTCTCCCTGATACTATCTGATATCAAGTTTTGCCTGCAAGGCTCTGCTGAGGTGATACTCTTATATGTAAGAAATACAACAAAGTATAATGGTTGAAGCAGGCCCGTGCTGACTTTGATTTTGTCCTCTGGGAACTTGGCTTCTGTCACTGCACTGGCATTATCAGCCTTTTAGAAACAATTATTTTCCCTGGTCTGATTTCCCTTTTGTTTTTCCTATTAAAAAAAGCAAAAAAAAAAAAAAGTGAGAAGGATCTTCCATAGAAATCAGGCTTCAAAGATCCTGGTGGTTTTATGACTGTGCTGCATAATACAATTTTCCATGGGTTTGACAAGGCCTGGGGTACTAATAAGTGAGTCGGAGGGGCCTTGGCCAGCCAGCTAATGCAGTCAGAGCTGAAGAATCTAATTAAATATTACTCAGGAGCTGTTGGTCTGTTTCTAATAGACTGTGGGGAGAGTTGTGTGGTAAAGTTAATCCAATTCAGTGCTAGAGCAGAAGGAATCAGAAAAGGCATAGAGCCACACGGGGGGACTATCCTTCACCTGAGAAGCTGCAGTCGAAGTTTGGGAGGGCAACAGGTCAGTCCTTGGGATCCTGCTGCAGTTAGACCCCAAAGGGAGATTGCAATTTAGTGGGGAAAGGTGAGCAAAGTTGGGAGGCCATCATCCCACTCAGTACCTACTGCTTTTTTATGTCAAGTTCATGCATTTTAATTTTCTTTCTCTTTAGCATGTCTACCCCAAGACTGGAGGGGGTCCAATGGGGTTCAAGACCCAGCAAGCTGGTGGTTTGCAGGAGGACAAGCGCATGTACTTGCTGGCCACAGCCTCTTATGAATGCATGAGTTGCACTTTTTTGGATGTGTAAGGTCTGGGGAAGGAGAAGACTGAGGAGAAAGAAACCTAGTAAACCAGCTGTAGATGAGTAAAATAGGTGGAGATGGAAGGGCTGACTATGGACCAGTGTGTATAAGCAGGCACATATGAACTGGTATGTGAAACCAGTGTGTACTGAACATCTCTATGTGACAGTGTTGTGTAGACTCAATCCATGACTATTTAGAAAGAAGAAAAAAAGGTTGGGGTGTTTGGCACATGCTTTCACAGCAGCTGGCACTCCAGCAGCCCCTGTCGTGCTGGGAGGGCATCCTTGGCACTGCCCTATTGCCAAAGGGAAGGCATTCACTGGGCAGTTACCACTGAGTGTGTGGACAAGGTGTGCAGACAGGGATGGGCCAGAAATTGCATTGTCTGAGCTTTAGAAAAGCCTTTGTAGGGGATTGTGTGTATTTTTTAATAGACAACCAAATGCATTCTGTTATTATTTACAACTAGGAATGAGTGTGCCATATGCTGAATGTGTCTTAACAGCCACCAAAGGAAGACAAGTAGTTGCAGTATAAAACACAGTGCGGTGTTTATCCAGCAGACTTTTCCCTCTCATCATGCAGAGTAAGCACTCGCAGCTGAGCTGCCGGCACCCGCAGTACAGTAGGGAAGTGTAATGATTTGCCATCAATAAGGGCTCAGTTATTGTGGGAGAAGCTTAGTTTGGTTCCTGGTGGCCATGGAGCAGCGTGGGCTCGGTACTGATCACACATGCAGCATCCTCTGCCCTGCAGGGTCCTGAGCCACATGGATGGGGTGCTCACAAAAATGCTTTTTGGGCAAGGGTGAGGGGAGTTGTGACCTTGAGCACTGGCCTCTTTTTTAAGGCTAATTTTTGCACTTTGAAGGGGATGCCCAAGGTTTTAAAAAAAAAAAAAAAGAAAAGAAGAAAAGTAATAATATGATAGCTATAAAGAAATCCAGCTGCTTTTCTCTTTATTGATGTGTGGCTTTGAGATTGAGGTATGTGACCTCTGTGTGGCAGCGTGGCGGGGGCTGAGCAGCCACACACATGGAAACAGCTGCCTTCCACACTGGGGGCCATGGGAAGGACTTCAGGATGTAGCAGGGTGACATCCCCCAACCTGTCTTGTGCTGCACAGTAACTGTCTCCAAAAAAACACCCAAAAGTGGGCACAATAGGCCTGTGATCTTCTCTCTGTTATTTAATGCTTATTTTTCCTTTTATTGAAGAAAGGCCCATCTTGGACTGAACACAGTTGTTTGCTTGCTCCCTTTAATGAGGAGGCCCAGGCTGTGGCTGTTCTGGGTGAAAGAGTGATGCCTTACACAGCTCCCTCTCCTAGGAAATAACTCCTGCTTCACAGGGTGATCAGAGACCATGGGCAGGGTGACCGCAGCCACCTCAGTATGGGGAGAGCAATATGCAGCTCAGGTTTTGCCTCAGGAGGACACAGAGGTGCCAGCCAGCAGGATAAGCACTGTTCTAAAAAAATGCTGTATGGCAGGAACCTGCCAGAGTGTTTGAAGGCCTGGGCAAGCCATGGCTCCAAATTTATTCTGAATTAATTAGCTAAGTGGCATGAGAGAAGCACAGGCTGCTCGGCATCCACCAGTTAGAGAATGTGGAAGGGCTAATGTGGCCCAGGGTGGCTACCAGAAGTGGGATGTTGAAACTAGACACCCAGATCTGGTGGGTGGGATGATGCAGCATCACGCTGCAGTTTGCCCCCACAGTAGTGCAACTCCCAGAGCTGGTGCAGCACAGGCAGGAGCAGTTCCTCAGCACCCAGGCTCCGCATGCCTGAGAGCTGGCAACTGCAATTAGCTCACACAGTTCCACAAGTCATCTTCTGGACCTTCCAAGGAGGTAATTGGAACATAATGAAGATCTACAGTAATCAGATAATTACTATCGATTGCTCTTTAGACATCTTGATGAAGTAATTAGGTGGCACTGGAAAGAAGCTGTAACTGATTCATTGGCATTACCTTAATCTGGAAGGTTTCCTGATTTTGTTTCTTTTCCTCTAATGGCCAATAAAAGAACATAGTTTTAGCTTCAGGATCTGCCAGATGCTTTTGTCATATGCTTACTACCTCCCTGAATGTGGTCAGGAACAGCCCAGCTGAAATGGGGGCTCCTTTAGTTGGCCTGGGGCGGTATCCTGGTTTTGTGTGCCCTTGTATTCCTTGAGCATCCCCACTGTGTATGATTGTCTTTGGCCACATGAGATTGGTTAGTTGGTTGACTCTTTTAATTAAATGTGACTGAGATTGGCTGTGTTGGTTTCCAATGGGTCTCATGGAGTTGCCTTTGTACTTGCTTCTTCCATGTGGTCTACAATTAGGCTGTTTGTAGGCAACGTTCCAGTGTGGTCATATTAATTACAAGCTTATATTTATCTTTAGCTTCAGAAAATGACCAGACCCTTGGCTTGCTAACTTTTAATCACATGATCAGTATTTCAGGAGCCCTGGACCCATGTATTTGTATGCACAGAATGCTCCATCACAGTGTCTTGCACTGTTCCTGTGCCATCCTGATGGACAGTGTCAGTGCAGGTATCTGTTATCTCCTGTACTGCTCTATCATGGGGCACTTGGTCAGAAGGCCACAAGCTGAAAGACCAGTGGAATACACATGTCAGAAGGACCTACACAAATTAAAGTTTCCAAAAACAAGATAGTAAAGCTACCATTAGATGTCCAGTTTGATGAGCAGTGGAGAAAATTGATCTATTTCTGTGCTCAAACAGTGACTGCATGCAAAGTCTTTGCATTCCATATAACAGCACAGAACTGAGCTTCTGCTTACAGGACATGTGAGCGAACACTCTGTTGCCCAGGGGAGAGGTGCCTGCCTCACTGCTAGGCTGCTTCTGGATGAAGGAGGTGAGAGGGTTATTATCAGATCCACTAATGCAGTTCCAGCTCACAGGAACACCCAATTCTGTGCAGTGCCTGTGTATTCTTTTCATCTGTGTTATACAAGTTACAGCATCTACAGCAGACAATCGTGAGAACTCCGAAGAGCAGTGTGCTGCCTTGATGAAACCTGACCACTTTCTTCTTTATATCTCAATGCTGCAGGAGGTCCTCCAGCTTGAGCAGCAGATGGGTGGGCAGCTTTTGGAGGAGCCCAAAGCTTTGCATTTTAAGGGAAGCACCCATAACCTCCGTCTCTCCATTCATGACATTGCCCATTCTCTCTGGAAGAGCAAACTGCTGGCTAAATACCAGGTGAGTATAACAGAACATTCACATTGCAGAGTAGCAGTGAGGCTTAAAGAAATACTGTCACACACAGGTGTGTTTAAAAAACACCAGGAGTCAGGCTATAGTTCCATGGATATTTTTTTTTCCCTGGACCATTAACAGTCACATTTAGCATGGAGCCTGCAGTCTCTAGTCATATAGCATCCATGCCTTGGCCCCACATCCCTCCCTGACTATGCATTTTTGCTTTCCTGCTGCAGGAGATTCCCTTTTACCACATCTGGAGTGGATGTCAGAGGAACCTGCACTGCACCTTCACACTGGAAAGGTTCAGTCTGAATACCCAGGAGCTGGTGTGCAAGCTCTGTGTGCGGCAGGTCGAAGGAGAAGGACAGATCTTTCAGCTCAACTGTTCTGTCTCAGAGGTAAATGATGTTTGTGTACTTTTCTGTCTAACTGCAGGAACATGGGAGGGCCAAGGAGGTATAACCTTTCCCATTGCTACCTCTTTAGTGCTTCCCAGTTTCCTCCTGACTGCTGGAATGGACCTTAAGAATGGATTAAGTCATTGCTTTGTATCTCCAGTTTTTCCTTAGTTTCTCTGGAAGAAAGCATCCCTCCTTCAAGAGAGGGAGGAGAGCAGCTTTAATCCCTCTACTAGTGCTGCCTTTCTGTGTCTGTGTGGAGGAGCTCTTTGCCTACCACTCCCTAGCACATCTCATGAAGCTTACATGGTGCTGTTTCCTTGGCAGTCCACGACACCCATCATGCCTGACAGTTCCCTGGAGAGTTCCCTGTCAGTGCTGTGTGTTCCATGAGCCACTCCCCTCTGATCCCACATAATAGCTGCTGTGCAATAAGGAACATCAGATGGGCTGGTTGCAGTAAAGTCTTCTCTTCGTATTTTGCTACTGCTACAAATCCTGACTATTGTCTTTGGCGATTTTTCTTTTGATGTCTGACATTTTCCAGAAGAAATATTATCATAAGTTTGGGGACATCTTTGCCAATGCTGTGTAGCACCTGGAGCATTTTTGCTCCTTGGGGCAGTCAAGCTCGGGGTTGAGGTGGATCAACACGTTCAGGTGTGAAGTGGCACTGACTCCAGTGAATTTGATGGTGCATTTTATCCCTGATACCCTTGACAGCTACGAGGAGCAGACTCTTGGGCAGCAATTACTGCTGGCTAGCTTGGGGAAGGGCTGCAAGAGCAGAGACAGAAGTTTCTTGTGCTGTAGGGCTCTGACAGTGAGCACCATTACCCCTAACATCTGCTTGGTTAGTGGGTGTAAAGTTACAGATTCATCTGGGGACTACACAGCATTAAGGACAGATGGTAAAACAAGCATCATAAACAATTATTGTAATAAGTGCTGCATTGAGGTAATCACTAATTTAACCTCACAGAGAGGAGAAAGAACTGAAAGTAACTTTAATGAAATGCAAGGATACACTATAATCATCTTCAGCTGTTTGTGTGTAATAGGGCCTGGTAATAGATTCACAGGGAACAGGATAATATTCTTGTCTTGTGCTGTGATCCTATCCATCAAGGATGAATAGAGGGAGTGAATAATACCACTGCGATCAAGGCTACCTCCTGCAAAATTGCCCCTTGTTTTTGACACCTTGTGATATTTCCAAACTCCAGCAAGGAACAAGAAGACCTTGAGCTGCTAAGAGCTGCAATATAGGGTCAGCTAAGAAAAAAATCCTAGAACTCAGAGATTTGATGATAAGTTACCTGAAAAGGTTATAACTGCAACTTGGAAACCAATGTATGCCTCTAGAAGCGAGATAAAAACATCAGACCAGGCATCAGGAAACCATAGCTGTAGTTTCTCATGTTTTCTTCTGAGGTTAGGCTAGTGGTATCCAGCTAGTGGTTAGGCATTGCAGGACCGTGCTGGCTTCTGTATTGCTGGATGTGCCTCTCTGCCTCTGTCACACTGAGATAAAAATTTAGTAACACAGTTTCCTGCATCCTCCATTGATGGGCTTTCTTTTTAGTCCCCTGCAAAGGATGTAAAACTTCTGCAGATTAAACTGTCTTATAATGGCTTTATACAGTGTCTACCACTGGGACTTCAAAAATAAAATGCAGTGAGTGCCAAAACACGCACATTTGCACATTTGCAAAGCATCAGGAAAATTGTGATAAAGGTCTCCCATGCTTCATTTCTGAAGCCCTCTTTTTATCTTCTGCTCTTGATGCCCACACAAAAGAGCCACAGGGCAATGCCACAGATACCTGGGCCCCTTCTGCAGCAATCCTGAAGCCCCTGGGGCTGCAGGCTGCCTTGAAGGCCAGAGCAGCACCTGTGTCCTTTGGCCCAGAATATAAAGAAAAGGTTCTCTGTCTGCAATGCCACTGTCACCACACTACTGCCACTTCTGACCTCCCAGTGAAGGTGAGCCTGCAGGCAGCACCCGCATCAGGCATGTCGTTTTCCTGGCTCATGGGCAGTGGGGTTGGGGTAGGCAGTCTGTGATGCAGGACCTTGGCACTCCAGTACAGATGCCACATTCTACATGTTAATTGAGGACATTACAGTGTGGCACAAACCTTCCTTGGTTAGAAATTTCACTGGTTGCCTAAAATGCCATGTCTTTGACCAAAAAAGAAGTCCAAAAAGAAATCATATTTATACAGTGGAAGAGAATTAATTGGTGTAGATAAAAGAGTGGAGGCAAAAGTTTTAATTCTGTGAATTGCTCATGGACATTGGCTCCCCCCTTTCCATCTCTGAACACAGTTTTGGGGGATAAAGCAGAGACTGCACAGGACTGTGAGCATCTCCAGCAACCTCCTTGGGGGATTTGTGATTGCAGCTTAAGCCAAGAGTTGTCTGGCATTAAAACAGTTTCAGGTATTACAGCTCCTTCCCAACAGCCAGTTTGACACTAAGCAACAAGACAGTCCACAGAGGAGAAAACAAATCGACATTTAATGACAAGTCTTTAGCATGAGTGTTTCTGGCTGCCTGGGGCTGTGATCTGGCAGAGGAGGAGGAGAAGCAGCTCCCCCATTTCTACTAGAAAAGAAGACCAAATTGAGAAATAGACTGAGAAGACAAGGGCAGACCCAGCCATGCTGCTTTTTCCATCATGGTCCCTGCAGGACCTCACTGTTCCTAAACAAACCCAACCACACAAACTGACCATGGTCCTACCAGCTACCAGCTGTAGGCACTAAATCCATCCAGGCCAATGAGAAAACAAAATCCTTGCCCAGAAGAGCCAACCACTGCTATTCCCAGTAGTGTTAGCTGCATTGTCAGGGGGACCCCTCCAGCTGGGAGGACCACATCAAAGAGCATCAGCACCACACCTGCAGGGCACAAGCTGGCTTTGGATCTGACTTTTCCTTTGCTGCCACACTGCCACAGAACGTGTCCTGGGGAGAGGGGGTGATGACTGCCCCCCACCTCCCCCACCCCTGCCCTGAGCACATGCTCTCCATCTATTTCCAGAGTCAAAGCTGAATGAAGATGAGGGCTCAGCTTGTGCCTGGGGTGGTATTGACTGTTTCTCTGTGGTCTGCACAGCATCAGAGGCTTCAGAGAGCTTGGGTGCTGCCAGAGGGATGTCTGGTGTGAGCCTGGTGCTAGCTTGGTGGGACACTTGGGAATATGTTGGGAAGGGAGTCTTTTCAGCCATGCCAGGAAAGCCCAGTTCTGCTCTAGTAGTAGCAACTTGCTCCAGAATTTGTCTAAGTGCCTGATCTTTCATTATTTCCAGTAAGTGATTAATTAAGCTGGTCTTTTTGTCCAGCTATAGTCAAATTCACCCTCCAAAAAAAAGAAGAGGGAAAAAAAATCTTTTGTACCCCAAGCTGATTATAAATACTTCTGTTTCCTGGGGACTAGCATGTTTATGTTAGTGTTTACTAGAATAGCATAGGGCTGCAAGTAAAAGCACTGAGGCTCAGAGGATGTAGCTCTACAATTGTCTCTTCACTCAGTATCAAAACCGATGGGTTGTTCAGGCTTTTTTTCTGCCTTTCCAATCTCAGGAACCTACTGGCATCGATTATCCTCCCATGGACACAGCAGGCACCATCACCACCATCGTAGGGCCCAGCGCTTTCAGCATCCCGCTCCCAATACGGCAGAAGCTGTGCAGCAGCCTGGATGCTCCCCAGACCAGGGGCCACGACTGGCGGATGCTGGCCCACAAGCTGAAACTGGACAGGTGAGCAGGGTTGCCTGTATGTGATCAGGCAGGGAAGCTCCTAGGGAGGGAGGTATGTGCAAGAACACCCTGCTCAAAAAACCTGAGTTTCCTTTTGGCTCATTGCAGGTACTTAAATTATTTTGCTACGAAATCAAGCCCCACCGGGGTGATCCTGGATCTCTGGGAAGCCCAGAATTTCCCTGATGGCAACCTGAGCATGCTGGCAGCAGTTCTTGAAGAAATGGGAAGACATGAAACGGTTGTTTCTTTGGCAGCAGAAGGAAATTACTAATGCAGCCTTGGCATGACCAGGAAGGACAGACGCAGGGAGCAGTAATGCCCTGTTATTGCAAACGAGAATTGAAATGAAAACCCAGACCAATGAGTTACACAAGAGACATTTCAGAGAAGAAAGCAAGCAAACAAACAAGAAAAAAAAAAAAAAAAAAACAAGCAGCCCTGACCTTCACACGTGCTCTCCTTGTACATTATCACAGGATCAGAAAGAGATCATGCAAAGTTGTACCTTGGAAATATAAATCAACCTAATGTTCCTCTCGGCTTGGCTGTACACTGCTTGGTACAGGTTTTTACAGTTTCCTAGGAAACGCTTTTTATTGCTATCCAGATATATGGATAAACTTTCTTAACAATCCCAGTTTCTATGGATGTTGTTTACATCAAATTCTGGACAGGGGTAAGGAGACTGTCCATGGCTCTTTATATTTTTTGTTTAAAGCCATTCTAGACAAGGCTATGGACAGTTGGTTGTGACTATTTCAGCTTATTGGTTTCTGGTGAATTCAGATTTTGGATACAATTCACACATTGGTTGTCTCACAATGATCCTCCTGTCATTGTTCTGTTTCCTAGACCTACCTGTAAAAAAAAACAAACCAAGAAAATCAGGGTGTGCATCTGGAAAGCAGGTACTCTGGCTGTTAAGCAGGAACACACAAAACATTCCCTTCCTTCCCCAAGACAGTCCCACTGAGCCTGTGTGGAAAATAGCTCTAAGACAGTGGGGAATGAAGGATTTGATTAAATTTTCAATTCACACCCTTTCCATCCCTTTGCTGTATGAGGGGCCAGATATGCAATTCAGAGTTTGGAGGGTAGGGGGAGAAACCCAGAAAAAGATAAAAAAGAGAAGTTGCTATGATAGTTATTTACTGATTAGTATCTAGTGCAAGGATTGTAATGACTATTATTATTGCCATTATTACTTTATTTCTGATTTTGTCAGGAGCAGAATGAATAACTTCTGGTTTTATGGAACCTGTTGTCCCCTCCCTGAAGGTCTTTTAAGACATGTCACTCTCTATACCGTCTGTCCTTCTCTTTGTCATCATACTCCTCCTCCAAAGTCCTCTGCCAGCCCTCACAGGCTGCTCACCTCGTGTTACCATTGCTGTGCTCCACACCCAGACCCAAGGCAGCATGAACTCATGACACTCTGCTGATCTTCACCCACCAAGTGTCTGACCCTGGCATGTTTTGCACCACCCTGGTGCCCCAGGTTGCTCCAAGAAGTAGTCCTGTCCTGAGGTGGCTGTGAACCAGAGATGGCCTCCCAGTGCGAATGCACAAAGACCAGTGGTTCCTGACCACAGGAGCAAGCATGTGGAGGCACAGACATCCACCACCTGATTTGTGCATCCAAGGTGGGCCTCCATAGTTTTTGCTTTGTTTTGTAGCATTCTAAGAGCCAGCAGCTCCTATTAGTTCCCCACAGAGCTGCAGTAATGTAGTAGCTCCCCACCACCTCCTGTAATATTTGCAGTCCTCGATGGCAGGCAAGGGAACGCTTGTCCCTCTACAGCCGTGTCCCTCTTGGCCACCACAAAACAGGTGAAGTGGGAACTTTGCAAAAGGAGAAAACCAAAAATGGTTGTCACTGCAAATGTATTTTGCTCTGCTCAGTGAAAATTCTGACTCTTTGCTACATGACAGCGCATAGGATTGCAGTAGTTTTACTGCCAGACTGAGCTGTCCTCTGCGTCTGGCACAGAAATGCTTTCTGCCCCAAGCCATCCACTCCAGGTTTCCAGCCAGGCCCTGGTTATTGCTGTTGTGCACACGTTCATGCCTCTGCCCGTGTATGCATTACCATTCCATACGCCTCCTGAGACTGGAGTTAGCTTGTCCTCTTTTGTGCTTTTGGTTTTGCTCTCCCCAAGGCTCTCCAGATCGCACCTTTGAAGGCAATTTTGAAAATGTCATTGGTCAAAATGAAAAGAAAATTTCATCTGACCTCTTTTTCAATTTGACGTTTCCATAGGCTTGGCACTTTTTGCTTATAACTTCTCAGCTCCCTAATCAGTGAGTAAGGTTTAGATTGACCGCTGGGCAGCAAGCACAAAACGTTCCCTTCCTTGTAAGATGTAACTGGGCAGCTTGCAAACCAGCATTTCAGTAAAAACTGGAGACCAGAGGACATGCATTGCAACTTCCAACATCTGTGTGCATTTTGCTTGTATAAGCCCTGCCTTCTCTTAATATGGAGATGCCATGGGCATCCTTTCAACAAACAACCATCTTATTTTTCACCTTCGGCATCAGATGCAGCTTACCGCAATGCTAATGGAAATTTTGCTTTCAGCATCAGGAGGCTTGGACTGGGGCTTCCATCTCTGCCCCTTCTCCACATCTTTTACTCACCTTACAGTGCTGAAATGGCTCTTAAAGATAGGTCTCAGCTTTTCTCCCTCCTGTGCCACTTTTAGGTGTAGCCAGTTGTGTTTAGTTTGTGCTTCTTCACCTTTCCCACGTATCCCTCCTGCGTGACTCCCCTTCTAAGGCAAGTGCAGGAGTTGAACTGTCCTTTGTCCCTTTGGCCTTTTTGGCTCAGTCTGTGTTGGCTTGTCCCCAGGTTCACGGGTGTGCCCCAGCTCTCAGCTTTTTCCACGTGGGCAGCACGTGCACCCTTCTCACCAGGATCAGGCCACAAAGTGTCTCACAGTTATCTGTATTGCTGTGAGTTGAGGATCCTTTGGCCCGTGTTCTGATGCCTTCTGCAAGAGGCAGATGAACAACTTTCTTGGAGTGTTCTGGGGCATTTTCATTTCCCAGCATCACAGTGAAGGGGATTTATTGAGAGGAAAAATGCACACTCTGATTAAGAGGAGCTTCTGCAGAGGTGGCTGGAGGTGAAGGACATAACCCTGCATCAGTGAACATGACGAGGGCAGCAGCATGACTGTCACTGGGTGGTGAAGCTGCTCTTCTTCCACCCCGACTGCTCAGAAACCACCTGCAATCCCCTGCTGCAATCACAGGCTGGATGGTTTCTCCAGCACCTGCTCCAAAGGCCTTTGCAGGGTCCCAGCACGGCCCCTTGGGCTGCCTCAGGGCAGCGACAAGCAGGGGAAGGCTCTGCTTCAGAGCCACAGCTCATCCCAGCAGCTCTGCACCCGTTCTTTGCCACTGCTGCTAGCAGCAGATCCCACCTCACCTCACACTTCCCTGCATTAATTTTGCTCAGTTTTTTCTTTTTTTTCTAGGGGGAATGGCAGTGGCAGGGCGTGCACTGTGGGAGAGGGCTCTGGCTGGTGGTGTTGACCACTCAGCATCCCCATCCTGCTGCCCCAAGGAGAGCAGGCAGGAAGCAAGGGCAGCCAGATCAGCTCAGGATATTATTTTTGGTGGCAGAAAACCCAGCAGCAGTTCCTCCTGCTGGATTGCATGGACACAGTGCCATCTCGTGGGGCTGAGCCCCTGCTCCACCGTGTCGCTGCCGCCACAGCAACGTTGCAGGGGAAAAGGCTTCCTGTAGGGTGGCTCTGACTAAGACTGGCAGAACTGACTCTTTAAAAGTGGTTGTAAGATTTTTATGTCGGGTAAGCACACCTGCTTTAAGAGAAGAAAAGAAAAAAAAAAAAGGCTGCAGGCTTCCTACCCTCTAGTTTTTACTGTTTTTTAAAACACTTTTCCTTTTAGTTGTTCACCTTTGGCTTTGTACTGGAGCAGTTTTGCTGCTCGTCACACCATCTCTTCATTACATGTTGATCGCTAGCGCTATAAATAGTATATATATTATATAAATATATATAAAATATCTACCGACTTCAAGGAAAACCTTTAATTTCTGAGTAAGAAACATTTATTGGAGGCAGTCCTTTTCACCTTATTTTTTTTATTTCAGTTCTTTGTGTTGTGTTCTTGTAAAGGTGACTGTCAGTGTATAGGGTAAGTTTGGGGTTCGGTTGGTTTTTTTTTTTTTTCAAAATTCATGATCACAACTGATCCACTGTGTCTCACTAAACAGTGCAAGACCTAAGTGCTGTTTTAGTGCATCTTGAAAATTTTGCAGCAGTGAAGTCTCTCCAGCCAAGATTTGCTTTATTGGGAGACCAAGACTTTTTTCCGTCTCGCTGGCAGAAATGCAGACACTCATGAGACATGTTGGAGTCCGCAATACCCACAGAGCAAAACATGTCCATTCTTTGGGTTTCCTGCTATTTCTGTTGCTTACATATAGAATAAATGTATCTACATGCTGTAAGCCTGTCATTGTGGACAGTGTTCTAATGTCTTGTATTGCTACCTACAATAGTTTCTTTTGGGTTCTCCTTTTCTCCTTCTTTTGGGGGCAGGGGGCATTGGGGAAAGGAGGGGTGGGGAGGGCCCTTAGACCATTGTATGCTCTACCAAGTAGTTACCACAGCTCTGAGGTTAGTTTTTAAACACAGTTATATTGTTGAGGTTGGCTTGGGGGTTTTGTATTTTGTGTCCAGGGCACTTTGTAAGCAATCTTACTGAGTGTTCAGAAGTCTTTTCAGGTATTACCCTGGCTCTCATCTGGCCATAAAGTAACTCACTGTTTGCAGGCTGGCTTTCTTGATATCAAGTGGTGCAAAGAGTGGTTTGTGAATGGAACCCAAACCTTTGAGCCTTCTTCCACAAGGACTCCAGTGAGTTACTGATTTTGGGGTCACCACTGCAATCGATTCCTAGCTTGTGTGTGAAACCTTGAGTTCATAAAACAAGCTGCACTGCAGATTTTTAAATACTGAAGCATGTATCTCAGACATCTTTTGGAGTGGGACTTTAACAGAAAGGCAAAGTAAGCATGTGTGTACATACAGACAAAGAGGAGAAAACAAAGGACACTACTGCTCGAGGCTTTTAGCTCTCACGTAAGGTATGGGCATCCTCTTATTTTACCAACTTTTGCATGGGAAGGTCGAGGTCAAAATTCAGTGCTGTACCATCACTGCAAGGTCAAAGAGGCAGTATGTCAAAAAACATCAGAGTGAAAACTGGCAAGTAACTGGAACTGGACTTGAACTAAGGCCTCAAGTTTGGTAGGTCGGGCTTCGTGCTTGAATAGGAGCATTTTGTTTCTTTACTTACTTGTCCTTTAAACTTGACACCTGCTCCCTGAAATCTGAAAATCCTTTATCTGAATGTCCTTTGATAAACTCTGTCTGTACAAAAAAGCAAATAATAATAATAATCCAGAGTTCCCACAAACCTCTATCCGAAATAGGTATTTCACATTTTCTGTGATGCTGGTTAAATGCACTTATTAGTAGTTCAGACTCTTCAACTACTTACAAAGAGATTAATTGCTACATGTGCTGCACCCCGGGCCTGCCCTCTGTTCCCAAAGCATCCCACATCATGGCATGCCATGCCAGTAGCTTTGGGATGCCTTTGAGGAAGCAGGATGTAATTGGGGAGGTCCTCCCACAGCAGTGATGGGACAAGAGCCCCGAGATGAGAAAAGCTTGCAGGGGCCCTAGAGCTTCTTTGGCTCCTGCCAGCTGGCTCTGTCCAGTAAATTAGGGAGCTAGCACAATACAAATAGAAAGCAAATTTGGGCTGGAAAACAAACAAAATTTGGAAGGAGAGACAAAACGGTCTTCTCCCCATGGATTTTTCAAGGTACCTTGCAAAAACACCGGAGCCGAGAGCCAATAACCTACTTTGAAAACAGGGTGTGTGACAAAGCTGAGAGAGAAGTTGTGGCATTACTCCTTTCACACATCTGTGTGGTAAACTCTTTTTGCTGTGTTCTGTTATTGTTGAAGAGAAAAAAAAAAAAAAGAGAGAAAGAAAAAAAAGAGGGTATTTCCAAAGCAAAAGAGGGCCTGCAGGAAATGAAACATCTGTGTGACCCAGGTATATCACATTTCTCCCTTCTCTTCCCATGTCACAGCTCTACTGGGGTTCGTGGGATTTGTTTTCTTTGCTATTCAGATCTGGAGAACTCTTTTGGTTTTAATTTCCCTATTGTTGTATCTTCTATGCAATTCCTTTTCTAAAGACTGACTTACTACAGGAGAAGTGCTAGCCATTGCATTATTTGTATTGCTGTACAGTGGAGGTGTGGTTTACTAGTTCTGAGTGTGCCTCTTACCCCCCTCCCTTTTTCTTCTTTCCCTCTGTTTGTAAATGCCTGCATTTATTCTGTCAGCCTGACATGTACAAAGTGTAAGAAAGAATTTTTAAACAGGTAATAAATTATATTTATAAGCAACTGGAAAAAAAATATACTACTTTGTGTTCAATTGTTTAGTTCCTGGAAGCTCGGAAGTGGAGTCTTTTATTTAGTTTCTTTATAAAAAAAAAGAGAAAAAATCTCCTCAAAAGAAATGTTTTTGCACCTGAGAACTGTGGTATTCAGGGGCATGCCTGGGGCAATGTGCAGCAAGTGTGGGGCTTTGTCACCTAGTTATGGCCAGGTCAAGGGGCTGGAGAAATGCTGGTGGAGAATAACTGCAACGCCACTGAGCACAGACAGTCTGGGGCAAAGCAGGAGGGCTGCAGGGGCTGTGCAGCTCAAGGGAAAATTGCTCTTATATACACACATCTCTGAAAATAACCAGCAAGGCAATTAAACATTAGGAAAGTCTGAGCTGAATCTGCCACACAGCAGTGCAGAATGAGAGGAGTGCTCCAGCTTTACGTACAAACCCTCAGAAATAGCTCGCTAGATCCAGAGGTATTTACCACATACCCCGTGTCTCAGCATTAAGCAATGCCAAGTTTCAGCTGGTGCTGGGTATTTAGGCTGAAACTTTTTCACCTGATCATGGGGTGGGAATTCTAGCTTCAGTTTGTGCACAGACGACTCCTGTGCCTCTTCTGCTATTAAAAATAGTAGTCAAAAATATTCATAAACATGTGGCAGAATGAAGGGGGGTGGGTGTCTCAAAAAAAAATATTATGCTAATACCAAGTTTCTATAGATTTACATAATCAGCCACAAAACACGACTGACTGCTCTATTAGTGATAACACTATTTTAATTACTATTTTTCCCTTCACTGAGTTGTGAAAGAAGTGATGCTTTTTTTATGCCAGTGGAAACATATGCAACATATTGCTGTTTACTTGTTTGCTCAGAAGAAAAAAAATCTCATAAAAATAAAATAAATAAAATGAGGCATGGTCAAAATAATCTAGCTGGGGAAATGAAGTGCAAAGATGGTACTTTTCAAGCACATAAAAAGGAAATAGCAATCTCTGTCATGGGGAGATGGAAACAATTTTATTGGGAGGGGGAATGTTAAAACAACCATATACAATTTGAACAAATACAACATAACACAGTTTGTTCCCCGGGTTTTCTAATTACAGTATTTACAGGTTTAATAAGGCACTGGTTCTCAAAAAAGAACACAAATTAGTTTCTTAGTCTCTACATTGACAACTTTTTCTTTAATAGAAACAACTTTGTGCTAGAGAAAGGATAGCAGTTGCTAGATGGCATCTTTTTTTTTTTTTCTTCTCCCACTTACCTATGCCATCTCACCTATCCCAGAAAGAAACTAAACTACACTTCCTTGAACGATTTACATTTGAAAAGTGGATTTCTAGATCCATGGGCACTGAAGCCACAATTATCTTTACCACTGACTTCCAAGCCCTCATCAATGTGCCCTTTGAAACTACCAAAATATGGAAGTGACATTAAAAGGCCACACCTGGCAAAAAAAAAAAAAAAAAAAATACTAGCCTGCAGTCACTGCAGTGCTGACACCTTAATAAGGACACGCTGAGTTACAGAGAGTCACCCATGCGGGCAGTAACTCGAACGTCACAGTGCTGGAACAAAAGACCTCCACACTTGCCTTAGGCTGTTTTTTGGCCCTAGGAATAGCCCTTCACAATAGCATCGATTACAGTGGGTAGGAGATTTGAGGGCAAAATCTGGTCTTGGGAGAAAATAGGCAGGCACTCGTTACACAACCGCAGACTGTTTGCTTTCTCAGTGTGTGTCTCCTCAAATATATATATATATATTTATCTATTTTCCTATACAGCACCGTTGCAGTGATTTGTCATTTATGCATTTTCATAAATAAATATTATGTTTTATTTAGTGCTTTTTCATCCATAATAGTTTACTCTTAATCCACATACTGGAGCTATCCCAGACTCGCAACTGAATATATATATATATATATTTTTTATATATATAAAAACACATAAACTTGAACATTTAACATACACACTTTATGTAATCTATCAACCAGTATATTAGACCATTTTCTTCTGGACCAAAAAAAAAGGTAAGATTTGCTCAGGAAACCAGTGACTGGCCCTTTCTCTTGCAACATGCTGATGGCAGGTGCCAGGGGCATTCACAGCATGCCTCGTGTCTGCCCACCAGCAAAGCACCCTCCAAAACACTCCTGGGGAGAGTCTTGCTAATTAAAAAAAAAAAAAATCTATTTGAGGAAGGCAGAGGTGAAACACACCCAAACAGGCAGGAAAAAAGCATCCCTGCTGTGCAACCTGGGACCTGCAGGTCCCCTCTGCTTCTTCAGGGCTGAGAAACCTCGGTTCCACAGGGTGCACTGGCTTTTATGGAAAGAAACGAGACGAGAAACCCATGGCTCCATTCACTAAGACAAAATGGTGAAGAGAGGCTGGGCTGTGCCCGTTTTGGCCCACAAATCTCAAAGCCAAGGCAGCCAAGGAGAGGAGCAAACTCTGCTCTCAGCCTCACAAACATTTTTTAAGGACGGGGAAACCATCATCGCCCCTCCTGATCAGTATTTGGTGTATTAAATCTCAGAGATTTTCCTTTTGTATTGCTTGGTAAATTTGGGTACAGGCAGGGAAACTGCACTGCAGAAAAAGCACTCTAATTAACAAAAACCCTTCTGATTAAGCTTCTTAACACCTATCATCGTGGAGGTCTTGCTGGTTCTCTTGAACTTGCACATTTTTCTCTGTTAGCTTGAAAGTATAAAATGGTAATTTTTCCAGCTAGAAATACCTTCAGGGAGCTGTTAAGCTAAACCCCAATTATACACCTACCTACCACAAATAAATCAGTTTTCTCCAAAAAGGGAAAAAAGAAAAAAGAAGCATTACAGAAGTGCTGAGGCTAAATCCTGCATGGCAATTATTTAAGTTCTAAAATAGGCTTAGCATAATCAAAGCAACATTTGTAAGGACTTATTTCAAAATTAAGCTGAACACCATCTAGTAAAACAACATAGGCAGCCAGGAAAATTTAAAAAAAATAAATGAAAGGTAAAAAAAGGGTAAACCAGTAACTCCCATGCAGCTCAGTTTTGGTAATCTGATGAAGAACAGAACCTTTCCAAAGAAAACACCTCCCAGGGTATATTTCACCTCTCATTTCCCCTTCTGTAGCATTAGCATTGCTACAACTGCTGCAGCCCCAGGAAGGAGGAAGAAGGAAAGACAGTAAATACATTTCCCATTGCTCTTCTCCCCTGGCAGCTCCTTTTGCTGGGAGCCACAGTGCTACACAGCCCCAGCCCAGCAGCTGAGCCTGTCACTGCTGTGTGCTGGCTGCCAGAGGTGTGGGGGCTGCTGGAAGGCCACCTAAAAGAGTAAAGCAGATAAAGCTTGAGCCAATTGCTTGTAGTGTCTCTCACTACAGCAGGAGAAGTGCTGGAAGCAGGTACCCACTGCTGGCCACAGTTCCCAGCTCTCACCACCCATCTAATGTGTCCCATGCTCCCGCCCTGTCACTTCCTATTACAGCACAAGGCACCAGGTCTCCTTACACTCAAGGAAAAATGACTGCCACCCCAGAAATGGGCATTTTTGAGGTTTTTCAGTTTCCTTTAAAAAAGGGAACACAGATGTTAATTCTTTTTTCTTAGCTGTGGTTGTAGATGGACCCCTCACTTTTACACAGATGAAACAGCAAGTTAGTAATTCCCTCTCCCAAGGAATTTCCTCTTACCCAGTGGTTGTTTGTGGGTCCTAGCAGTTTCAAATTACTCAGTGGATTCAAATATGTACTTCATTTCCACTCACAGACAAAATACTTTATTTTGCAGTGGGGGAAAAGAAAGGAAAAAAAAAAAGCCAAGAAAAAGGGCACTTGTTCATCACTGTGGTACTATCCCCCATCAGTTTTTCTGGAAACATGAAGAGCTTCTTTAAACAAGTCACACAAAACCATATTCAAATAGTTCTCACTACCTTAAGTGAAGCATGACCTTCCCTGGGACAGGCCACCCACAGGAATCAGGCCACCCACACCAACAGGGATGGCAGGGATGCAATTGGGCACCATCTCTGCACTGTGAAAATCACTTTTACATGCAGGGTTTGGGAAGTTATCACCACAAACAGGTGGCCTTTAAGGTGGTCTCTGTTACAGCTCCTCTGAGCTACACAGACCCATTCACCTTTTTTTTTAAATGTTGGAGTGCAATAGTCATTTTGGAAATTAAAAAGTTGGTTTGCTTTAATTTTCAGCAGTTTCCTCCAAATTTTTTTTTAATGTAACAATATACATCTTTTTTACTTCTAACCCAAAAGTTTTATTTTCATAAAATTTAAAGCAGTATCTTTTTAAACAATCAAAATAATAATAATAACAATAATAATAATAAAATAATAAGTGGCTTTCATGGAAAGCAACATGCATAATCTTAAACCAGTTACTAAAACTGTATTTTCCCATGTAAACAAGAGCAGACAAGCCTCTTCAATCTTGTATGTCAAAATTCAGGTGATTTTTGCAATGGATAGTCTCCTCAAAAACTCACAGCTGCTCTTAAGCATGACTCCATTCAAGGTACTTAGCAAAGACTTTTGATACATCTTCAGGACTTCTGCCTGCACAAGAAAGTCCATTTCCAGGGGCCTCCCCACATCCACCAGAGCTGCCTCTGGCAGAGTCAGAGTTTAATGTCCTGGGACTCTGACATTTTGGCGAGTGTTTTCTTGACACGCAGGGCTGTGAGCCGGGAGGCAGGGTTGTGAGCCCAGCACTCCATCATCAGCTTCCCCATCTGCCGTAGGCACTGTGGAGAGAAGCAGGGGAGAAAGTCCCACCCGGGTCAGTGAAAGAGGAGATTGCAGTTGTTGGCAATGCTAAAAAACTGAAGGGAAAAGGTATTTTCTAAGGGCAGTGCAGACCCTGACAGGCATTATGCATAAATACCACCAGCACTGCCCAGAGCAGCCAAACATGTTTCAGATTAATGTAGATTTTCATAATGCATTTTTGGTAATACACAGCCACTGCGTACTAACTAATGGACCTCTTATTGCTGGAATGCCTGAGGTGGGATTACTGAGGATCCTAACCAATTAATCAAGAGCAGTTATTTCTATGACCTCCCCAGTCCTCCATGCATGCGGTAGCAGAATAAACACACACTGAGTGCCACCACACAAAAGCCCTTTCAGGAACTGATAGTCCTTCCTCCATTGTTTCCAGCCCCAGTTTGAATGCCCAGAGGGATCTGGCTAGGGACAGGATGAGGCACGTGAGTTGTGGTTAGATCTTCTCACACTGGCTGTTGCATGAGACCTCGAGCAGCCCAGGGACGTTGTTTTCTTTTTCCCTCACATTCACAAATCTCGTGCCCCCTAAATCTTTCATCTCCCCTACAGAATATTCATCTACATGCTGCTATTCCAAAATGTGGCAGCAGCAGTGGTAATTGTCCTCCTCCCTCAAAATGCTGCAGACTTGGGTCAATCTCATTCACTAGGTCTGATTAAAAGCACCGACTGCATGTTAAGAGGGGCGACAGATACCTCATCACTGCTCCATCTGTTGGGGAACGAGGGGCGCAGCCTCTTGATGCACACGATCTCCCGCATGTCCTCGTACGAGGGGTCGCTGGGCACGAGGTCGTGGTATGGAAGCTGGTATTCCTCAACTATTCCTGAAAGAAGCAGTCAGTTGTGTGTCACTTGCAGAAAACAGCTTCCACTCCCCTCCTCCCCTCTCACTTTATTACAGATTTGCCATACTGTTGGGTGTACTTCTCCTGAAAAGGACTTCCCTGCCCTAGAAGTTAATTCCATAGTCAAGTTCCAGTGTAACCACTGCCATGTAAAGACTGGCCAGGTATCTTAATCCAAAAATGTAATTACTTGCCAAGTAAGACAGTTTCTACCACTGCTGTCTAGTCCAGCAATCTCCAGTAAGTTCTCTCAGAACAAGCTATTAGCATAGGGATTGTATCAGACTAATCTGAGAGAGAATTAACCTGGAGTTAGGTCTCCTTATCGGTGGACCTGGAATACACTAAGGGGCATTTCTGTGCCTTTTCAGAACATGGCAAAGCACCATTCTTTGTGCATAGCAACAATGACAAAAATATTACAGATTTAGCCTCAAAACATCACAATACACATCATCACCTTCTAAATACAGGGATCCTGCTGCTCATAGGCAACATTCAGCTCCTCTAGGCTGAGCATTCAGCACAACACTGCAGATTTAAAGACCCATGAAGTATGGTGAAGGTAGCAGAGACCCAAGAGAGACATGCTCTACTCTTGCCACCAAACTGGCACCAAACTGCTACCAAGTAATTTCTATGCATTTAATTTTCTCCATGGAAAAACAGAGGTAAAAACACCCATTATTTCTGCACTATACTGAACTCTGCATGCAGAAAGAGGGATATGAAGCACATCACTGGTATGACAGTGATGTAGTAAGTGCTACTTCCCTCTAGTGTTTTGCTACTTGTCTTGTAAACAGATTATTTATTTCAAAAAGTAGCATAGCAAACTCCAAATTTTTTGTCCTCCTCCTTTCATTTAACTTTAAGTAAACAAAGAAATCACTATTTTCTTTCTGTTAAATTACCCGAACACCTCCAGTCCAGCAGAAACGTGATGCCTTTGGAAAAGGCCCCCAAATGAGTTCCCTACTTCCTCAGTGCAGGCATCTGCTGCCTTCAAACATGCCATTAAAACACAGTCTAAATTTCTGCTGTTGAAATAGCACTGACTCATGCTTTAAAATAAGTTTTAACAAGATAACATATATTAAGAGAGTTATCTGTATGGTTTACCCACATTAGTTTATTACTGTAAAAACAATCACCCAGAAAAAAAAGATGTAAGGGAAGATACGAGGTTCACTGACACAATTAAAAGTGATCTCCCAGCTCTTTACCTCCTGAAACACATCTCCTTGCTATCTCCCAAAGGATGAGTCCAAAACTGTACATATCAGCCATGATGTAGGACTGAAAGTGATTTCTATTCAAGCTTTCATCCAGCACCTCAGGAGGCATATAACGTTTTGTTCCTACACGGGTGTTGGGAGGGATGTCTACCTCATTTGTATCACTAAAAGAAAATGAAGAAATAAAAGGCATCAAACATGCAGTAAAGTGGCTTGAAAAGAAAGCAATTTAGATGGAGGAAGTAGTAAATTCACACCACATCCACTCTCAAACAAAGTCAAAAGTAATGCATAATCTTAATGGAACAATTCTTGCAAGAAAAGCCTCTTAGTGTGAAGGCAACCCTCCTTAAAAGGCTGACCTGCCTGAGGCTATGTTAAGCATTCAAATGCAGAATCAAAATGAAGATAAGACTCAACAGGGATGCTGTAACATTTGTGAGATTTCATTAGCATTAGCCCGAGCTCTAATGTTACTGATAACAATCAAATCTTCATTAAACGCTGTTTTCTTAACATACTCCACCACCTAATGCTTCACTCTTAGCAATTAATGCTAAGTAGCTGGGGCAGTATCTCTTAGCTGTACGAAATCAGATCTGCAAGGAAGATGAATCTAACTATTATTTTTTGCATGCATTATATTTGATCTCTCCCAACCTTTACACATCAAGATATGTAGACACAGAGGGATAAATGCATAAAAAGATCTAAGCAAATGTGCCACACCTCACACATTGACCAGAAGAGACACGATGTGGGAAGCAAATTATTATTAATTATGTGGATGGATTCTTGTTTTTCTTATTAACTCAAATTAAGCTACATCAGTTTAAATGTTTTTAAAAGTTTATATATTTTATATAAGCTTTATATGGCATATATGGTTTGCTTAAAAAGGTCTGTTTTCCTTCCCTGACCTTCAAATATATGTATTTTAAATACGATGGATGCAACAAAAACACACAGAATAATTCTATTTCTGTAGAAACATTATTATTATTTTTTCATGTACAGCAATTTTTTTTAACCTACTGATATGAAGAAAAGCTGAGTCTGTGGTACAACCAGTTACCTATGGAATCATAAAATCATGCATATGCTGGTGGCACTTCTGTACACCTCCAAGAATGTAACATAAATCCAGTGACCTGCACTGTCTTGCAGTATTTCAAATGAAATGGAAACACAAAGAATTTTACTAGAATCATTAGCTTCAGCAGAGCACACGCCTTCCAACTATTTTCTCTTCCCTTTTGTTGCCTGAGAAATGCTGTCTGAGGAAGGATTCAGTATGAAAACAAGCCAAGTACATAACATAAATTCCATCTGGAGTGTGAAAAATCCATATTTCACCTTCTTTTGTAACAGCACTTGGTAATTCCCAGCTCTTCTTCATTCACAGCTAAGCTGTGCACTGCTCTGTATTTGCCAGGCAAAGTACACCTGCAAAGGGTGAATTCCTTCCCCGAAATTTTTAATAGTGTATTTTCAAGTGGCTGTTTTCTAGGCTTCTGTTCTTCAAAGTAAAAATATTCCTTTCTTGTCTCCTAAAGAAAGGTCAGGCTCGTAAAGGAAATGCCTCACCAAGAAAGGCGGTAGGTAAGTGAATGGTAAGAAGGACACATAAAAACTGCCTTTCCTTTCACTCTGAATAATTTCAGTTCAAGATTTGTACAGAATTCTTAAATTTATTTAATACTCCGGGGAGCGCACGATTTCAAAGCCGACCTCTGAAACGGAAACCTTCAGTCTATGTATTCTGGACACATTTCTGTATACAGAAAAATCAGAGACTTTGGAACACACGTCTCCACCACCAGGACCACCGCTGAGAGCTCAAGCTCCTTTTGAACAGAGCTGTCAGAGAGCAGTGTCTCCTTATGAATCCCAGGAGTGAGTAAGTTCTACTTGTCTGCTCTTTCTAAGTTGTTTAAACACACAACCATTTTTTAAAATCAAATTTAAAAGCCATTTCAAAAATCAAATCTGTTCTTCGGCAATTTGATTTGTAGGAAATAGAACAAAAGGCAGCCCAAATGGGGTCCTTTTCAATAAATCCTAGTTAGTAACTCGTGCAAATTACTAGTGTTTTTCTCTCTAATCGGAGAGTGAATTTTCATGGGATCAGACAAGCTTCAGTGACAAGCTCCCTGATGTGACTTCAACCTGTCTGTGCTACCTCCTTTCACCGTGTGCCAGCAATACTGGGGTAGCTACGGAGGACGGAGGGATGAAAACAGAACCCTTATGCAAATGCTCAAAAAGTTAAAAAGCAACTGTTTGTACACCTGCATGAGGTGTTTACATGACATTCTCCCCCCAAGAGGTAACCTCACACACAGCTGAGCAGAGCCCAGAAGGTGTGCACATACCCTGTAGGTGCTTGCTCACACAGGCACACTCAGTCAACAACAAAAACAGCTTTTGCACCTGATTTATTAACTTCTCCTCAGCCTCCTCACTCCGACTCACCTGATAAATTTAACAGCCAAGCCCAAATCTGCTATACAGCAGGTGCCATTCTTTTTCACCAGGATATTCTTACTCTTTAGGTCACGGTGGGCAATAGCAGGTTTGCCCTGAGTACTGAAGATCTCAGTGTGCAGGTGGCACAAGCCACTGACAGAGGAGTAAGCCAGTTTCAGCATGGCTTTTGTGTCCAAGGTAGTAGATTTTAGATAATCGTAAAGTGAGCCATTCTCATGGTAGTCAGTGATAAGATACAGCTGGGTCCAAGATCCTGTACCTTTAATATCCGCAGCAATGAATCCTTAAAAATAAAAAAAAGGACATTTTGAAATTAATACTTCTCATGGGGTTTTTTTTTTGACTGCTCAGAACTCCGGACTGTCATCCATTTCAGTAGTTTAATTTTAACAATGTATTTAATTCTTTTCATCTTACTTCCATGTGACTATGCCTCACCTCTAGCCTTTAATGTACTTTCAGAAAGCCCAGATATGGAAACACCAGTGGCTGAAACAGATGTGTTTGGAGTAACAACCCCCAAGTCCCACTATTTTTTGACTTTTATTTATGTTTCAGTAATCCTTGAAACAATTTTCCTTTGAAAAGCACTGGGGCTAATTGCAGGGCACAGCAGGAAACAAAGCACATTGGAAAGGACATCAGATAACAGCAAGTATAAAATTGTTAATCTTAAAAAACCTGTTCACTACCAAATAATTCTCTTTCACTTCACTCACCAAGAATATTTTCATGTCTCATCAGGACAGTCTGGTAGATTTCTGTTTCTCTGAACCAGCTGGCCTCCTCTGTAGTAAAAAACACTTTCACTGCTACCTTTTCACCACGCCACTTTCCCATCCAGACTTCTCCATAGCGACCTTTTCCAATCTGCTTCACCATTTGAATCTGCTTTGCAATGGTCCTTTGAACCTGTGAAATGCCAAGGCAGATCTTATACCTTGCTCAGCGGAAATCTCTGCATTCACCTCCCTCCTCCTGTCTCCCTCCCACTCAGCCAGCCCAGGGGAGAGTGGAATACACAGAATATGCAGCCATTGTGACGTGGAATTCAGCAACTGCAGATGCTCCCCATCTTCTCCAGGACACACTGCTGGTGAGGACATTCCCACCACTGTGAAGAAGCCTTTCCATGCAAGCCCAAAATGCGCCGTGGTCTCTCAAGAAACTCAATCAGTCTTTGTAAAGGAAACATTTTATTATGAACCTTGAAATTTTTATTTTCCTGTGGGATGTAGAGTTTGGTGGAATTTTTTTTGTTGTTTTTGGAAAAGTTTTGACAGAAAACACTCCTGGTCACCTCAATGCAATCTAAATTCCAAAGGGGTATGTAACACATTTGAGTTAAAATAGGGATGTTTGTTACATACTCAACACTGCTGAGACTCAAGGCTAAGCCTCACACGAGTCAAAAGCCTATTACAGATCCAAAATTAGCAAAATCACAAAATTACTTTTTTTTTTAGGACAATACTTTCTATCATCTTCATTGAAATGGCCATGGCTGATTATTTCAAAATATACATTTGGTGTTAGGAATGTCAACCACTACTTACAGAGTTATAACACACGTGCCTACATTAATTTTAATAATAATAATTATGTGTTAATAAAAAGCAATTCCTTCCCCAAAATATGCGAAAGAACAGCTTTCCAGTGCGGGTGCCAGCTTTGTCAGTGTCTCTCCTGTGAGCTAAAGTCATGGGTATTACAAGATCAATGCCCATGGCAGCATTGCAGAGATACTCTTCACAAGGATGACAGACCCCATGCAGCACATGGACTGCCTCTACATTTAACAAGCTTTTACAGCCACAAAAAATCTTGGACAAATGGAGAGTAATAATCTCATCAAATTGGAGCATGCCTGCAGATCATGTATATCTGAAAGTTCACTAATAAAAATGTGAGTGGATGCTGCAACACAAGTCGCTGGTGTTCGTGGCTGACTCTGCCTCACCCCAATATAACAGGAGATCAAAACGTCACGCTGCTGCGAGACAGCACTGCCACTTCAATCCACAGCTAATGAGCTTTTGTTTGGCAAGATTTGGTAAGATATTGAAAGAATCTTCCCTTCAATGCAAGGAGATTTTCATCTGGCCTAAGCAGCTGGCAAAATCTGAACAGGTTCAAATTTATGGTCTCTTGTTGGGTCTTGCCACCATCCAGACACAAATCTCCTGTAGTTTACTGCAGCAAGTGAATCTAACTGCACTAACAGAATCCCTATGAAATCCTATTAATTTCATGCAGTTCAAAATATTTTTGCAATTTGGGATGACAGAAATGAGTGAAACTTGATTTTTTTACATCATTTGCTTCCTCTACTATGCTTGGAAGGTCCAGTGGAAAGCACCAGTTTGGCAATGCCAAGCAGGACTGCCACAATCCCACTGCAGCATAAATGTGCATCCAAAGACAAACTCCAAACCTATTAGGTCAGGCCTATCATCATTCATTTTGTAAGTAAATCACTGGTTTTCATATTAGACAATTTTAAGAAGCATAACATATAGTGGTATTTATGCAAAGCTATTTCAAATATCCCAGTTTTCTTCTTCTGTCATTTAAACAGAATTCCATTTTTCCAGCCCTGCACTGTATTATTATTAGACTTCCCAGATGGTAGCTGCAGTGCCATCATTTTTGATTAACATCAGTGAAAGCCAACAACAGAGATTAGCTTTAATTTTAAAAATTGATTTATTATCTTTTATACTCTCACATAGTGATTGAACAATAGTTATATTACATTGGAATTTTGCTGTAACATTTTGTAATGTCATTTTAGCATTGTTGCTTTCTATTTTGCCCATTTTAAAAATGCATCCTGAACAATAATGTAGTTATATCAAATAACTTAATTTGTGTAAATATATGTAATGGCATCATAAAGTACATGCAATTACAATACTTAATGATGAAAAGTTCCTTATTAAATTACATTAAGAAAATGAAAAACACATTTCTGTTATGGGTTTTCAGGTGGCAGAATACTATGTGGAAGGCCTTAACCTGGTTTCATCTTGCTAGAACTGGTCAAATGATTTCCTATGTACAATTTATTTTATTTTAAGGAATTCAGCTCCTTCTTGAATCATAAACCAATTATGATTTCTAAAACAAACAGGTTAATCAAAATTTTTGGCTGAACTGATTTCATAAGCATGCTGAATGATGTGTTCTTGTGAGTTATTTACACCGAGTGGGGCTGGGGTTTTTTATTTCTTTTTAAATCTGCGTATTTTGCTGCTTGAGCTCTGTAGGTAAGGTTACATGACCTTTTCTTTTGTCTCTCTGAGTGGAAACAATCCAATTACCAACTATTTCTACTTTCCTGGCATTCAGCTAAATGTGTTCAGCTACTGCAGATGAAGATTTAGACAGACCAACCTTTTGTAAATTTAATATTTTGAACAGAAAATTCATACCTATGGCTGGGATGCAGTCCCTGGAAAAGCAAAGTTCATTGGAAAGGAAATTAGGAAAAAAAAATGCGTGAGAAAGTAGAGACCAACGTGTAGTTCATCAAACTCTTCAGACAGGCCATTTTGCAGCATTTAACCTGCAGCAAACTCTTCTGTCAGAGATACAGACAGGTGAGGAGACAGAATGCTTGCTGAATGTCATCATACTGACAAATTCTTGGCTAATACTTGTTTGGGGTGTAATATTTGTACCCATTAGAATAAATGTTCTACACAGAAGAAAAACATTACTGGTTAGCGTAAGTGACATTTTCCATTAAATTTGCATCCTCCTTTCCTGAAATTATAACCCTAGATATTTCAGTCTTTGCGTAAGAAATGAAGTTAAAAATAAGCAAATAAGCTCTTGCATGGGCACTTTCTATACACTTGTTTCAGGCATGGGCATCACTCTGTGCATTTCTGGTGAATTCATAGTGGTTGTAGCTGTCTGGGAAATGCAGCAAACATCTCTTGCCAAGTGCAAGATCCATTTTCTTCTCTTCCACCCAAAATCACTACTCAAAGAAAAGATTGTACGTGTTTTTTGGGAGCAGGTGGAGATGTGGGGGGGAGGAAGAGTTCCTTGGGGAAAAACACTGGCTCCAGTGGCTGCAAAGTCCCCAGGCTTGAGAGGAGTGCACTGACAGAAGACTGGGAGGTTTCTGCCTCACGGAGCAGCTGCACAGCTCTGAGAGCTGCTGAGCAATGCCCCAGCTGGGACGTCACCCTGGCCATTACAGTGGCTAAGTAGCAGGAGTTGGTTTTCCCGTCCACTCAAGAGCAGACCTGGGGACACCACTGAGACCACAAATCCCTCCTTCCCTGCTCACTGGGACAGAGGAAGGCATAAAGAACAAGCAGTTATAACCAGCATTGCTCCAGATTTTTTGTGATCCTGGGATGAAGGATCCCAAGTCATGCACTGAGTCCTGCCCTGCTATAAGACGCCTCAGGGTATCTGCTACCCTCATGGGCTGCTGGAGACATTTCCTTTCAGAGAACTATAACCAAGTTCCTTGTATTTGCTCTACGTTATTGCATTTTTTTCTGTCATTGTAAAGGTAGGAGCACCATGTGCAGAACTAAGACATTGATGTGGCAGGTGCTATGCAAAAAAACACCAAAAACCCAAAGCAAAAAAGGAAGAATCCCTCACAATTAAATAAATTGAAAGCACTTGGTAGGAATGCTCCTGAACTGCACACAGGATCTCTCCCTTTCCATGGGTACTAGAAGGACATTGGTATGGGATACAACAGAGCTTTCTTAAAGCCAGGAACAAACACAGCCTCTTGCTTAATCTTTCAGGAAATATAAAATTTCCCATTTAATTTCTTCTTTAGGGTGTTTAAAAAAGTTGTGTAGGAAAAAAACAGACAGAGAGTACACAGTACTTGGAAACTGGACAACCTAAAGTAGTAGCATCACTACAAACTAATAGGTTGGGAGACAGGAAGGACATATCTACGCTGACAAATGAAAATGAAATCTAATCCATTTTCTCAAAGGAACTTTTTAAAATAAGTAACCTAGCTTTTTTACCAGTTGTTTTTTACCAGTCATGATCTCCAGAAACAAAACCCCCTGGTGAACAGAACTATTTTGCCACAGAAGGTTTTGCCTTTTCAGCAGGCTTAGTAATCCTGGAGTCTGCTCAGAAATAATCACAAACTCCATCCTCATGCCTTTAACCTTTGAGACTGCCGTACTACGAGGAAAAAAATCCCCCTTGACTTCTGAATGCAAAGGGAAGCCTACAAATAAAAAGGTTTCAAGTTTGACAAGTTACAGTTCCCTTTAGAAACAGACGATGTGTCTGAAACCCTATTGTGTGTTGCACATACAAAGGAAGAAAACAAGATCAGTGGGCCAGGCGCTGTCCTGTACACTGGAGTAAATCCTGATGTCCTTCCACACGCTCTCTTAGCCTGTACTTACCCTACACTATCCAAAATAAGAAATGAGCTGAGGTAGAAAAATAACCCAATTTTTTTTTTGGCTTAGTTCACATGAAAAAAACTCCCCTGTTTCTAAAGCAGCTGTTCTCCAGCTTAAATCTTTGTCATTTCTGGTAGAGAAAAAAACCCAAAAACCTAAAAAAACAACTGAGGACATTTCAATACAATTTTTTGTGCCTCTTCTCCCTCTACTCATTTTTGCCTTTGAAATGTACATTAAAATAGTATTGCTTCCTTACCAGGAGAGGGAGCCCGGAACCACTCCCTGAGCTCTGGGACTGCTCGATCAAATCCTTCAGGGACTCTCCAGGGGGAATGTAGGTCTCATCCTGCTCCAGCCCGATGCTGTAGTGGGGCCTCGTCTCCTGGCGTTTGTATCTGACATTTTACATGAAAGCAAAATGAGTTTTGAATACAATGAGCACACGTGCAATGAATAATGCACACTGTCCTTCACATTTCCTTCATTTATAGACTAACAGCTTTCTCTGCTTCCCTGAGGAATACACAGGACTCGCTGGCCAAATTTTTCTATTTTATTTTTAGCAATTGTTTTCAGCATCAAAACTCTAAGTATAACACTCAGAGGCCATACAGGCTGAGTTAAGTTTGCAAAGCAACCAAATGTCTTCCTTTCAGAAACTTAAATATGTCTAAAACACTGACCAAGTAAATAATTTTATTTTACTATCTGCAGTGGATCTTTACGAGCCAGAGGAGGTAAGGTCATGGAATCTGGGAATATGTAAAAAAAAAAATGTACCAAATTATTAAAATGTAATGTATACAGATTTTGATAACATTCTAAACATATTTACTGACACTGCTGTACTGTCTTCCTTTTTTTTAATGATCAGTTCTTCATCACATGAACAAATTTAGAAGTTTTAGATATATTTCCTTTATAAAAATTTCCCTATAAAATTTGTCCTTCACTCTTCTCAGTAAAGAATAATCTGTGCTTCTACCTGAATGTCTTTTTAGGATGTTGAGTGAAAGATTCTGTATGAAATACATCACACAGGTATACTTGTAAATAGCACGAATAAAACATACTTTTTTTTTCTCATTATAAAATTATGGTTTCTCATTTCTTTTCTCTAAGGTCCACTTCTATTTTTTTCAAATTCCTAAATCTATAAAAAGATAAATGTTGGGAGGAACACTAACAAGCTGCCAAATAGTCCTTATTTACCTGAAGTAGCAGAATATGATGATAAGCACCAGAAGGATGCTGCAAACAGTCACTGAGATCAGCAGGGCCTTGTGGTGAATGTTTCCTTCAGCAAAGTCTAGGGTTAGAAAACAAGAAAGGTGGAAAATTTAGAAAGAGAGGTGGTATGAAGACAGTGTCAAAAGTGCATTGAGCACAAGATCATTTCTGTATTTTTTCTGATGAATTCCTGTGCAAGATACCCCTGGATTCCCCAGGCACTTTATGTGCTTTCCCTTTGATCCTCACTGACCAGGACAGAACTGACACCTCCAAAAGACTATTTGTTTTTTCAGCCCTCACTCAGGCAAAACATTGCCTTGATTTGCAATTCCCTGTTTGGCTCTGAATGAAAAATCAATCCAGACATGTAGCTCTGGGTCTTAAGCTGAGTGAGCAGCCAGGACGTGCAAAACTTACTGCCTTTTTTAAGCACTCATATTAAGTAGCATCCTATTGAGTAGTTAATATAAAAACAGCCAGAAAAAGAGAAAAACCACCAAACTGCATTTATCTTAAAGGGAAGGCAGAGCAGACTATTCAACCTCCAAGAAGGCCGGCCATGAGAGGCCTTCAAAGTGTATTTCCATCATTTGTCTCTCAGATCCTGAGCAGGAATTTTCTTCTCCATTTGCTCTACAACAGCCCAGTGTGCCAGCAAGTCCTTCCTGTGCTGGTGGGTAAAACTGTCCTTCCAGCAGCTTTTCTGTGAAACTCTTTGAGTCTTGTCAAGTAACTTGTAGAAAATGCTGTTACACAAAAACTATTAAAATGTTTCAGTCAACCTTTGTATGGGAGACTCATGCTCTCCTTTAAAGAATAACATTAATCTCCAAATTTGTATTTTCAGCTCAGGCAAGCCAGTCTGACCTTCATGCATGCTTCTCTGAGGAAAAACAAAGACATCCAGCCCTATTCTTTTTTAACCTCCCCTGCTGCCCAAACTCTCAAAATTATAGTATTTCAGCATGTACATACACAAACCACCCTTCCAATAATGGGATAATGCAAATGAGGACCATGTTTTCTGAAACTCCTCCAGTCCTGCTGACTTGCATCCTTCACTCCAATGCCTGACACATCATAGAATGCAAGAAATCTATCCTTACTGACACATCCTGGAACGATGTTATTATGTTTCAGATTTACAAGGGAAATGAGACCAGGAGATTCCTAAGGGACTCTTAGTTTACTGTCAGCCTCTTTTATTTTAAAGATCCAGCTTCTTCTATTTTTTTGCTCCCAAACAATTTCTTTCCTTCCCCTTTCCACTACAAGCAGAGATTACCTACCAACACACCTTGTGATCACACTGGTCATGTTTTAACCTGCCATTACCTGCTCTGGGAGCACTAACAATGTAAACATTCAGGCCATGGCTGATGCCTTTGAAAGGGGACACTGACACGGTGTCTATCAGGAAAACACTCGAGCCCATCCTTCTGCCTGCCACAGCAGATTTACCCCTGGCCTGCCACTCGAAGCGGGCTGTGGGCTGAAACCGAGAGCCCACCAGGGAATGCAGAGCTCCTGGTGAAGGCTCGGCAGGGCTGAGGGCTCTGCTTTGTGCTTTGTAAGCCCCCTGTGGCAGCCACCATCTCCCTCCAAAAGGTGTGGGTTCTAACAGCCCCTCAGATGAATAAGCAGAGCACAGAGACCACAGAGCGGCATTTTATACCTGGGAAAAACCCGGGTAACTGTCCACAGCAAGGGTTCTCTCACTTCATAGAGTACACGATGGAAGCTAGGTTTTTGTGCTTGGCAGTAATGAAAGCTGATGTCAGACACAGAGAGAACAATTCAGATCTTATACTTATGCCTGCTAGATGTTTAAGCCATGGAAATCTGTGCATTTTTGCAGACACAAAGTGTTGCCCATGAACTTGTTCACGCTGTCTGTGCATGTATGAGTACGTACATTTGGAGAGGGATGATAAACATGCGGAAATCTTGAATCAAATTCCCATCATTTTTAGGGTTGACATGATCTAAACCTTATGCTCAATGTTTCTAATGGGCTTCTCCCATTCAGAAATGTAAATAAATGCAGTTTGGTTTTCCCAGAGCCTTGAAGGCATTTCGGAAATGCTGTGTAGCTCTCAGATGAACTTCAGGCTCCAACACAGCAAAATTCTTTGGGTACCCAAATGCAATTATGTGAAATAAGGAAGGGCAAGGAAAGCATGAAAGACATAAAGGAATGTATCCTGAACTCCTTGCTGGGAGCAGCTGATAGAGAATTTGACCAGATGCAGAGCTGACCCTCTTGTGGTGGGTGGGGTCCCCCACACTGACAGGGGCACAGCTTTAGCAGTGGCTCACTGTGCACAGCACAGGCACGTAACTGGCTCTCACAGGAGGGGAGAGTATGTCCCATATGCCTTTATATTTATTTGTCCATGTGTGATGAGAGGCAATACTGATGGTAAGTGAGCTATTGTCTCACCTTTCAAACACTTCCTGCATTTATAAAGCACTTTGGCAGAATTTCATTTGCTTGCTCACCTGAGGACTTCATAAAGCTGCTGGTGCATGGACAACACAGGATTAAATGCATCTTTACACCAACCAGCAATGTCTGCTTGTTCTGCTGCACTGAGTCAGGCTGGATTTCTTCTCCTGCTTCTCCAGCCCACAGTGTTCCCCAGAGAGCAGCAGGACAAACCTCCCTTTCCCTGCATTATTTGACCAGAAGGAGGGATGGGGCAAGCTCAGCTGTGACTTGGTTGTGGGCTCTGTGGCAAACACTGAAGTAGGTCCTGGTCAGTGCCAGTTTATGTGATGGAGGTGCTGTCCTTTAGGAAGTCCAGTGCTGTGCTTTTTAGTGTTTTGTTACTTGGTAACTGCAAGGTGCCAAGCAGCAGAGTTATGAGAATAAGCAGCAGCTTCCACGGAGGCAGCAGTGAGTGAGCGATTACCGGGAGCACGGTGTGGGAAGTGCAAAACAAACGCATGGTGGGTTTGGGAAGCTTCTTCACATACCGTGGCTGGCTGATAACAGCGAAGCCCAGCAAACAGCACGTTAACAGCGTCATGTTGTAGGAAAACAGTGGTGCAGGCTGGTGTCAGCAGGGAGCTCGGTCAGACCAGGCTGCCCCTCAGTTATTCCCCCACGATTTCCCCCCTCCTCCACCACTCGTTTCCCTCACTGTCATCCATGGGACCATGCTGAGGAGTGCATTGAAAAATGCCACCCAGCAGGTTCAGAAGTCAGCATTATCAAAGGGAGAGGAGGTTCTCCTCCCACCCCAGGTCCCTCCAGTTCAGAATGGTACAGTTATCCAAGTAAAAACGGCAGTGAAATCTGAGGCGTGGAGACTGTGTGCACACATCAAACCCCATCATTCCTCCAATCATTCCCCTGCCCATTCATCACTAGCTATACAGGCAGGGAGCCAGACACGGTGGCACCACCACTTCTGCTTATACAGGCTCTAAATCAGTAAAGACATATTTCTCCTTTTGACTGGTCTCAGCCTGTGCTTTCGCTGGGATTTCCAGGAATATCTTTTATTGTTTAAAGCAGAGGTGTTATATCAGACCCAATTATGATTTTCATTTCCTTAGTAAGACAGATGTATAGCTGGCACAAGAACTTAATGGTTTCTCTGGGATATTTTATCCTGCTAATTCTGTACCAAGATGAGCTCAAAACTTAGGCTTAGCTGCTGTTTCTTCCATCTTACTTAACAAGACTTGCTTTGACCACTGTTAATTTTTCTGGCTCTCACTTTCATGTATGTGGTCCTCCTTTCCTTTCAGGGGGGAGAGGAGGATAGGGTGTTGCATAAATCTTGCCTTGCAGCACATGCCAGGCCTGGAAAAGCACTTAGAGAACACACAAGTCACTTGCCTTTGTAGCTGCTACCTTGGTACACAGGTCAATTTGCAGTTCAACGACCTCTGACCTGCAGCTGCATGCTTTCCCTAGACTTTGTTTCCTATGAGGTATCACCTCAGAGGTTAGTTCATCAGGAGCCAAATTTCTGGGTTTTAGATGCTGAGGAGCATACATATCCTTCATGGAATCCCGAAGGCCACAAGGTTATTCCAAGAAGCTTGTTTTTAAGCTCACCTCTCTTTGTACTTACAGTTAATGTTAAGTTTGATATACAATTCTAACATTACTCAGACAATCACAGCCTAACCTAAATGTTTCCAGTAGAAACAATGATCACGGCCACAGTACTGGGCACTGGCAGTAGCATGTATTTGTACACAGTATTTGTACATATTTGCAGTGAGGGTCTATGGCTCACTATGGCTTTTTTTTCTGAGGTTTCACACTAGGATACAGCAGTGACAAATTAAAACAGGCCTGGCACCAAGAATGACATATTTACCTAAGGCTTTAGTAAAGGTGATGACTTCAGCCCTGCTCAGATACCTTTATTGAAGCAGTTCCTGAAATGCATTTCTACGAAACATCCTCAGGATGGGGATAGTGTGAGAGTTTATTAAAAAAAAAAAAAATCTTCAGAGCATGTTGAGTGGTAACATCACCTTTTGTCTGTCATGCTAAAATAGTCATCTTTGCAACACAGAACAGCTAGAACCCTGTCTCAACTCTCTGAATTTTTTCTTTTAAAAAATATTCTCTCTGCTGTTTAATGGGTCTGCTGCCATGGTTCCCAAGTGACACTTTATCTACCCTATATGCACACAGAACAAACCCAGCATCGATCCAAACAACTTCTGCCACTACCAAAAGCTTGGTTTATTGCTTTCTGTATAAGCAGCAGAGAGTATTGCCAAATAACTAAAATCTTAATAAGATGGATGTTTAGTGTTAGGCACTGATTCAGTATTTAAAGTAGTCCTAATGTAGAATAAACTCAGCCAGTAGCAAGAAGAAATCACGGCAGTGTTTTCCAAACTGATATTTAATGAAAGACTAAGTAAGTGTGAACAAATATTGACTGCTTTTTGGAGCTTCTCTCTCAGTCCAAAGAACTTTTTAAAATTAAATAAACCAACAAAGTAGTACATAACTCTTCTGTTGGAAGTCAGAATTTTATGAGGTTTCACTGCCTTAATGCCTTGCTAGTAAACAGTGAAGTATTTACATACTACTCTCCAAAGGCCTGACTCTGCAGCCCATCTGTGCAGAATTTCACAGGCCTGAAGGGAACAGCTTACACGAGTAAAGGCTTTCTCCAAGCATGCATTTGTGTAAGTATCTGCTGCTCGTGAAATTAAGAGTGCATCTGTGCACCGATCTGGATCTTCAACACAGAATGCCACAATTATAAATTCTTCTGTAACTCTGAACTGACTCAATGCAGGCTACCACAACTCCTGCTAAGGCCAAGAGTTTGTTATGGATGAATTTATACTTAGGAATACACTTCTATAAAATGTATTCTGAACATTCAGACAAAAATAGTTTTACTAGCTTTCAGAAAGTGGTGTTTAAACAAACAAACAAAAATGCTAAACCCTGCCTCAGCATCTACTAAGTTAATACACATCCATTTGCTCTAGAATAAAAGTTTTTTTTTTAAAAAGTGTGTGAGTTCTTACATTCTATTTTCAGCTACATTTTTCACATAAAAAATACACTTCAGTGAGTCATTATTGTCCTAGTGGATGATCAGGTCTTTCAAAGAATAAAAACTTAATAGACTTGAGTCAACTTGAAATGACCAATTTGTGTGTGGAGTCATGAAGGACAGTAATGCGTGTTGCAGGGACTAGAGAGAGGATTCCATTTTATTATCAGGCTAAAAAATACACAGCAAGAGTCTTCCTCTGGCATGACCAGCCTAGGTCTTTGAGATGAGCTCAAGACGGTAGCTCAGCAGGTCTGTGCTAGGACAGTATCACACAACTCTAATGCATCTCATGTTTGCTGCATGGGTGCAACAGAAGCACCACTCCACACACAACCTACAGGAATGGAGAGATACTGTTTAATGCCATTTATGTCTCTAATCATGTGCATTTGGCTAGGGATGCTTCAGTCTGGGCTGAGTTTTTCCCTAAGGCACAAGGACCAACAGCAGGCAAAGATCAGTTTAGGACTGGATTTTGTTCCCCTTACCTCGATTCTTTAGTGGTGGCAGCGTAGGGTGAAGGTGTTTGTTGCAGTAATCTTGGCCTGTACAACATTCAATAGATCTTCTTTGGTGTGGAATAGGAGTGTCCTGCAACAAGCAATTTGATAGAAAGCAAGTCATTCCCTGTGTTGTAAATATACATGGTCATTCTGGCACTTGAAAGATGTGCCTGCTAGCTGGGCTGCAATCTGCCACAGATTTCTAGGATGTGTGGAGTAAGGATTTCTGCCAACCGGTATATCCAGCAATATTTCATCTAGGTAATTAAGACATTCATTCACTCCTAACTGACTCCTGTTGGTGCCTTAATGCTGCAGAAGGGACTGGCTTTCTCTAATGGTGCAAGTTGGAACTGTGAAAGTCACATACATCCATCAGTTAGACAAAAAATAAGTTAATACGGGTATTCAAAACAGGTTAGCCAGGATAATACAGGAATTGCTGCGTGGACTAATTTAGCTGCAGCTGCTGGTCTTGTGGGAATAAAATACCTTCCATTAGCCTTAATTAGATCATTCATATACTCATCTAAAACCATTTAAGTTCAACATGAGGAAAGGCGACCACCTTAGAACCACCATGCTCCATTGTCCATACACCTTCCATTCCTGCAGTGATACTTGTTTTCCATCAGGTGATAACTGTACATCAAGGAAATATCTGGCACCAAAAATCCCAAACCAAAGTGCAACTGCATGTAAGATGTAGACATTGCTGCAGTCCATCAAATAATATCCTAACTTTAGCTAGCATGAAGATTTTAGGAGTTGAGACTGCAATTCTCTAAATTCAAAGTTCCTCTGAGCGGGAATGTTACTAGTAACAGCAGTGCCAAAACAAAAAACATGAGTTATTATTAGGAGCAGGTATACTGTCATCTTTTGGGGATAGAAATGCACTCCCTTCAGCAATCAGTGCAGATCAACTATCTGCCAAATGAACACAAGTGAAAAACATGGACACAGCAATGTCTGTTGACTGCACTTTAATTGAAAACTATCAAAAATTCAAGCAACCCTCTGGCAAAAAATGCTTCCTCACCCGACACTGGAAGTCTGAGCCCTCTAATCCAAGACATCCCTTGGTGACTAAATGTCCACCAGACTCATCTTCTTCTATTATGGTGAAGCAGTAGCCATCGGTGCTGTGGATTGGAAAGAATGAATCAGGAAAAGGCACTGAAGTGAAATATGTGCTGTTAAATATTGTCTTAAACTTTGCTCCCTGGCAGGCAAATCTGCCATTCACAAATTGACACACAGGGGCTGCTGCAGACCAGCTCCTGCACACACAAAGGAGGCTCTGCCTTGGGGCTGTGCACTTACCTTTGCAGCATTTCACAGCATAAACCTGACTAACAAGCACCCCAGCTCTGCGGGCAGTCACTAGTGTGTTAAGACTTTGGAGACGTACAGAAGGCAAGCCTCAGTGCTACACAAGGTCTGCCTTGAGTGCACAAACAAGGCACCGATATTTGCACCACGGCAGAGACCTGAAGAAGCACTTTTGACATACTAAGTGTGATTTGTGATTCCTGTTTTAACCATATTATGAACTGCAGCGCTCTTGTGTATGAGTCCTTGAGTTATCATCAACACCCTTCATAGATGTTTACTCAGGTCATAAGCCTGAAGTGATCCATAATGCTTCCGTTTACAAGAACGTGCACCGGGGAGGGCAAGTATACTAACAGATGGCTTGATGGTGCTGGTGATAAATGTCCTTCCTTGATGAAGGCCAAACGCCTGAATGCTATGGAAAGAGGGGGTGGAGGGCATGGAAGGGTGGTTGCATTTTACTGAGACCGCTGGACATTAACTTCTCAGCACTCTCAAGGAGATACATAACATGTAGGAAACAAAAACTGACTGATTTGCAGGAAGAAGATCCAAAAATAAAGAAAAAACTCTAATATAAGATGTTTAAGGCACAGAAAAATAAAAAATAAAATAAAATTTCCCCAGGAAAATAGCACTGGCTATTATGTGCAATGAGTATTTTTCAGAAGAGAAGAAACAAACTCAGTTAAAACAAGGAAATAAAAAGAAAAAAAGATTAGAAAACTTAAATACAGCACAATTTCAAATGATTTGCTCCTTACTTGAATGAAACAAGAGTCTAAAGAGCACCAGCAGCACAGGCAATGAAGATGTAGGAAATGAGAGGCACAGTTACACATTTACAAGACAAACACAATATGTAAGTATTAGCTACACAACAGAGAGACGTGGCATAGGATCGTGTCAAAACATCTTCTGAGGCATACTTTTATATTACTGGGGCAGCGCCTAGCCACAGTAAGCTCATTACTTTAAAAAGTAATCTATCATGGGTTACTGACTTCTGGATCTGAAAGGTAACCAGCTGCAGGTTACAGATGACTTTCTCAGAGAAGCCAGCAATGACTTCTACCCTTCTTTGACATTGTACATGCGAGTGAGGCAAAGGAGACAGTGACCCTTCTGGGCAACGACCA
This sequence comes from Lanius collurio, assembly GCA_020086605.1. Lineage (NCBI taxonomy): Eukaryota > Metazoa > Chordata > Aves > Passeriformes > Laniidae > Lanius > Lanius collurio. Next base: position 21,681,839 of record JACBWW010000015.1, read on the forward strand.
CCTTGATTTCATTGCTTAAGCTAAAAAGATAGGAACAATAGGATTGCCAAGAGAGACTGTAAGGAATCCATTAGAGTAGACTATTGTATTAGATTAGATTTTATTTGTTTGCATGGTGCCTTTGATTCAAAGTAATGAGTAAGTTTAACCCAGGGGACAGAGCAACAAAACAATAAATTGTCATCAAATGAAATACAAAAATGGACTCCACAGCTAACAGTCCTCAGGAAAAAACCTAAAACTCTTGGTTCGTCAAAGAAAGGCAGGGGAAGGAAAAGTCAAATTGTTTGCAAAAGAGAAAAAAAGAAACAGCAGCTTTAATTCTGTTTTTCTGACTTGTCATATGGGACTCTGATTCTTAGCTCACTTCTGAAAATTAAATTTAGGCTCCTCATGCACTTTACTCCCTCTAGAAATTTTACTCCAAATTTAAAAAGAAAAAAATCAGACTGGGTAGGGCAAAATGAAGAAGTTATAAAGCTCCAATGGTAAGAATAAATCATGTTCTTTACAGATATTAGAATAATGAAGGAAAAGTGAGAGAAAAAATAGCATTGCTGAGCAGAATAAGTACTGTCAGAGCTTGCTCCTACCTCTAAGGAAAAAGAAAACCCAAACAACAAAAAGTCTTCATGCAATAAGAACTCATAATATTTTGGAAAATTTCTGAGGTGTTTGGGTGAGAGGCAGGAGTGACTCTTCTGAAAAGAAAGAAGGATCTCCTACCTGCTTTCCCCCTCCTGCCCCTGACCTGTTCCCCCTGTTCACAGGATGGACCACACACACTGCAGGTAAAGGGCAGGGTACACCCCTGCTCTTTTATTGATTACCCCACCTCATACCTCCCTATGGTAGAAATGGAACTGTTCTTACTAAGATAGCAAGTAACAAGTCAGAGACTCAAATTTTATGTTTATTTTGGTGACTCACAAAGACAAACATCTGTACATCACCGATACAAGTAGAGTAGTATGAAAAACCTATTCTTTGTTTCCTAGGAAAAAAATCTGCAGTACAGAACTAGTATTTTCTTAAAATCTGCAATTTGAATTCTAATTTTGTGTAATATGATTCTGCAAATGGTGCGAAAAGAAGGAATTCAACTTGATGTTACTGGATACATCTGGGTACACATCCAGTAACCTCCTCCACTGAAGTACCATCTTATAAGAGTATGATGCAGAAGAGTGATTAAATTCACTTGGATGTGATCATTAATAAGCACAGATTTGCTATGTTACATATTTGCCAAGAGTGAATTTTTACAGCCGAGCCAAATACCAGGAAAACAAAGGGACCTAGCAGGGGAACACTGACAGACACTGACAGAGATGGTACTGCTACAATTACACATTACCACAAAGAAAGCAGGGATCTTATCTCAGAGCTTTCCTAAATGTCAGAAGAGAGGAACCAAGGCCAACAGCTTTGCAGATGCCCACACAGATGTCCTCACTGGCCAGCAGCCATTTCTCACAGGAGATGTGATTCCTCAGCTACCAAAACCTGCCTGCTGAAGGTGTCCCATCCAGCTCTGTGGGTGTGTGACACAACCACAGATAAGAATATAACTTTAAGAAGCAAAATCTTTCCCTCATTCAATGCCTATCACAAAGAGACAGTTAACTTTCATAACTTGATGAAAAGACCCTATATCTTTATTTCAAATGAGTTCATACAAGTACTTTTGTCCACTCCTCCACTATATATTCCTGATTTTGTTACCAGAAAGAGCAAGATCATCTTTTCACTTCCACCCAAAGCAACATGACAAGTCCCTGTGCTCTTTTTTAAATGATCAAATAATTTCCTGTATAAAGGACTAAATTTAAAAATAAACATAAACATTAAAAAAATTTAAAGGCTAACATCTGAGATCTCACCATAGCTCCTTTATCAGAAAACATTCAGCTTTTTCCTAAAAATATAAGTTGCTTAAAACAAAAGTTGCCTGAAGGCAGTGCTTTGGCCACTGTCAAAGTCTTCCTTCTTCTACATACCAAATTACAAAGAAAATTCAATCATATCATATGGAGAACAGGAGAATGAAAATAACATCACTCAAGTGAATTATCACCTCTGGTAACACCGAAAAAGCTACTTAATTATTTTATTGCTTTAGATAACCAAAGACACAGTTTGGCAGAAAAACAATCCAGTAGGGAAAACAAAGGAACTTAAACTTTATCAGCCCAATCTTTAAAACTGTCACCATTTATTTGTGCATGAAAATAGAGTGTGACAAGGCACCTAATTAGCCTCTGCCTTCACTGCAATTCCATTACAGTCAAAGCCAATTAGACGTAACACCACATTTTAAAATATGCAATTAATTATGATTAGACACAACTGTCCGTGCATTCACTTTGAACACACAAAACTTGAAAAGGAACAGTAAAACAAGGTCCTGGTTGTGTTCAAAGCAGCTTTGACCTTCTTTATTGAAAGCCTTTTATGAATCACACAGATGTTCAGAAAGAAAAATTAAGTTTCAACATGCAGCAGTTTAACACACCCTTAACAAGCAGAGGATTATGAGCCTCCTCCAAAAGTTTTAACTGTCAGGGCCTTGAGTGCACTAATATTTTCAACTGGCCAGAGTGGCCCCACTTGTGACCCCTGCTTCCCCCTATACAGAACCCCTGAGCAGTGGTACAGGGGTGCCCGTCTCCAGCCACGGGAAGGGCTATTGAAGGAACCGTCTTTGCCCGCCGTGTTCAGATATCCGTGGGGAAAGGGGGTCCTGGTGAGTGAGGATACGGCCAGCCCTGGCATCAGCCTCAGCTCCTGGCTTGGCCCCGTTTTTATACACCCTGGCATTAACCCTCCCTTCATGAGCTCACCCTGCAATGGGTCTTCCAGAACTCACTGTGCTCACAGACCGCCCCATTTTTAAAAGCACACTCTAACTAGAGTTACTGCTTTTCTGCTGAGATAGAAAAGCATTCTACCTTTTTAAGCTGCAGTGTTACCCTTAGCTCTCTAAAGTATTGTTGGATTTAAACTGCAGAAGTATACAGAAAGGGAAATTCTCTATAGGAACACAGCAGGCTGTCAGAGGATTTGATATACATGTGGTTAAAGAATATTGCCTTTTAAATTTCTACAAATACAATTATGGAGAGGAGAGGATTTTAAATGGCCACCAGATGTCCTCATTTTTATATAAAAAATTCAGACCACTGGTACTATGGGCAGGATCTATACTTTAAAGATGAATACCTGTGGCAGCAGATAAAAATCTTCATGTGAGATGATAGACTGCTTTTTATGAGAAAATTTTGATGGTGACTGCAATAGGACTGAGAGCATTAATTTAAGCAAAGCTGGAAATGTTTTTCCATTGAACTTTGAGAGGTTCTTGCTCCTGGGCTCATAAAATACTTCACTGCTTTAGTAAGAACCCTGCTAAGGACAGTGGCTGATGCTCTCCAGTGCCCAAGCCCTGGCTGTGGATGTACTCAGTGAATTTCCCAGGTGTCAGAGCTTTGACAGGCCCTTGGGAGCCCCAGAACACATTGGCTCATTCCTGTTGGGCTGGCAGGTCCAAACGCTGAAGGTCCAAGCATAGCCCAAAGCTCAACAGATTGACAAGAGGTTTGATTTTTTAAATTTTTCTTAGAAATATAAAATGCAAAAGCCTTTTGTGGCCACATCTGAGGCAAGCAGATAATTAATGCAATATTCTGAAACAGTCAATTTATTCTTCAGACAAACATTGCAATTGATACTTCTTGAACTTCAAAATTAAGAAACTTCCTTTATAGTGAGGCTCAATGATTCCCCAAGTGCTTTAAAATTGTGCCAACAGTCATTCACATAGGATAAAATATGAAAGTTACTGCCTGACTAGTAGGATGATCCCAAAACTCAGGGGAAGTGAATTATCCCTCCCAGCCTGGTTGGATCTGCTCAATCTTTTGCAACTTGGTCTCTATCCAGCCAACTAACCAAATATGTAATAAGCAGCTAACCAGACACCTAATAACCACTCTTTCCCAGCAGTAGACTCAGGATCCTCTTTTCTCTGTAATCCATAATTCCAGCTATGCAGAAGGGAATTTAAGAAAGGAATGGTTATGCTAACAGTTAAACAGATGCAGGGAAAACAAGGGGTCCTTCACACCTCACTGCAGCTCTTACACCACAACAGTGGGGGCCATAGCAATGATCACCATCATGAACAGGATTACTGCTGACAAGCCATGAAGGCAGTGCATTTAAATTAATTTAATTTGTTTTATATTACTCCAAACTCTTCAGCAATTTTAAATTTACACTGTTGCTCACTGGGCAAGTAGCAAGGTGGGTACTGCTCAGGTGAGAGCACAGGGCAGGAAAAAGGAGTTGCTCTAAAGCAAGTCTCTTGACTGTTTCAGGAAACTTCTGACTGGACAGAAAAGTTATTAATATTTGGGGTAAATTCCAGCTTCAATTATTATTTTGATGTCTAAATTGGAAAAAATAATTCTGTCATCAAATAAGAACTTCAAGCCTGAAGTCTTCAAGGATTTGAAGACAAGAGGGGTTGCAATTTTGTGTTTTATTACCATTAAGTGCCCTACCTTGGGCATTAACACATAAAAAAAAGTGTGACATTTGACACCATAAGGGGGACTCTGAAGAGAGCTTCTTTAAAGTACTGCAGTGAGGGAAAATGCACAAATCCATTCTAACAGGACATTTACTCTCAGTTCCATGAAAAATACTTAATGTCAATGATGCCTACAAAGTTAAGTGCAACAGCAGGCCTACCCAGCTGGGTTATAAACTTTGTTCAGTCAGTTCCTTAACATTGATCCCTTTGTGCTTCCTAGTTCATGGATTTAAAAGTCATCTGCAACTTCCCTGTTGCTGCATGTGTGAGACAGCACACATGAAAGCTGTGGCTCTTGCTGGGCAGGAACAGGAAACAGCTGATTTATGCTGTGGGGGATCTGCAAATTGATATCAGAGTGGGGTTTTATAGCTTTATAAACTGACTGCCATGTGAGAGCAGTTAGATCTAACTCCTGGCTGGAGAATGGGTTTGTAGGAAGAGGTTAGAAAGGGGAAATGGTACTCACAGCTGTCACAAAACTCTGATACATTTTAGTAGGAAACTGCAGGATAAGAAGAATTAAGTCAGGCTGCAAAACCACATTCAAAAATCCAACAAAGCAATTGGTATCTTCAGCAACCTTAGGCTTTCCCCATTTATCTTTTAAATACGCTGCCTTGAAGAGCTGACACAATGTTAGACTATCTCACCTCAAACAGCTCTGCATCTCCAGCTGGGCTCACATCTGTGCCCGGCTTCGATGCTTCTCTGACTCCCACAGCTCCACCAGGCTATGAGCTGATAGTTGGTATCTCCAGTATCACACCTGCTCTAGCTAAGCAGAGAAGTTTAAATTCTTCATATGGAACATGAAGAGCTCAGCCCAACTTTGCTGTAGCCAAAACAAACTGCACCTGCATCTCAAGCCGAGACAGAGGTTCATTGAACCTTCACTCAAACTTCATTCAACAGCAATTTTATGTGTCCAGCAGGAGCTGCTTTTGGGTAAGGGCAACAGCAGCTTGGTCCCACCACAGGTACCCTCAGTCACCTCAGCTTGCTTCAGCCAGTGCCAGTGCAACACAGACCAGTGCTGAGCCTTCAAAGAGTTTGTGCACATATGGACCTGACTCTCCCCCAGGGAGCCAAAAGGTCCTAAGGAAGCAGAATCCAATCCGAATGAGAAATCTGTAGCACTCCAAACATAAAATCAAACAGAAGGCTATAGCAAGTAGATTAAAATACTCAACAGTTCACCTCAAGATAGTTTTCCTTTTAGCACAGAAACAAACAAACAAAAAAACCCCAAAGCCTTAAGGAGCACAGATGCAGCTGTTGCAGACACAAATAAAGACCAGGGCTCTTATAAATAGTGTTCTATTGAGACTGATTATCAATTTATAAGCATTTACTGACATTTCAATATATCTCCATTAAGTCTCCTCTCATTAAATGCATGCACCTTTAAAAACAAAGTTCAACCTTCAGAATATTTCATATGCAATGCATTAAAACAAGTATTATCTAAAATGATAAATATGTATATAACCTAACAAAAACAAATAAAAAAACCCAACCAAACAAAAATCAACAAAAAAACATACAGCTGATATCTAGATAAAAATTACTTCTCATTTTTAGACAAAGTGAAAACAAACTTATTTACATATTGCTGCTTAAACAAAACCTGCAACACCCAGCTTGGGATTGCTGAGCTGCCACAAATATGTTTTCCCATGTTTGATCACCAGATATCTATCCCACAAACCTGCAGGTGCTGTTTACTGAGTCCTCAGGGCAGTGGTGGTGGCACTGGCAGGACAGCTTCTTCTGGGGAGGAGCAGGGGCCGTACTCTCACCATCTTTTCTGGTCTCCATGCTCAGCTTGCCAGAACTTCGCAAGGGCATGTTGTCTAGAAAATTAGCTGTAAGAGAGGAAGGAAAAAAAACACTTCTAGGCTGCATTGCAAGACTTGAAATGAAGACTTTTAACTACTTCTACCCACCAAAATTTTAAAAAGTTGACTTGAGCGTTCACTACAGAGTCCTCTTCTGTAGTTTGAAATTATCACCATGTTTGAGGCTCATTGGACCTTGGTGGTATTAGATCAAAGGTGCTGATGTTCAAGTTCTGCCACTGCCAAGAGAAGTATTGTGCTTTTATTACATATTGCACAGTACAGCTTTTCTTCTACTGCATTACACAGGTTAAATCCTTGGTTACACCTCTGAGCTTTCTTCATCTCTACAGCACTTGGCACAGATCTACAGCCACTGAACCCCATTAAAATCAATGGGATTATGGCTCTCCAGGCAGAACAGAACATGGGCATCCAATTTAACAAAGTCTTAACAGAAAGTGATGTTCTTTCAAGTTCAGCAGCACGTTCTGTCACTGAATTGCAAAAGCACTGCTTGGAAAACAAGGGAAAGTGCTCACTTCTGTAAAAGAAAAGTCTATAAACAAAGTGAAGGACAAGAACGTGGTTTAGAATGAACAATGCTGAAATATATGGAGGTGACTATTTCTAAAAATATCAGAGCACTGAATCTCCATGGAGCTGGTAGAATACAGCTGGAGATGCTGGTGATAGGCTAGGAGTTGTTTAAGCAACCTCCTCCCCCCAGCTCTACTCATAAATATCAGCTTTCAGTCCTTGTGAATGTTTTAAGCCTCAAAGACAAAAATGAGATTAGCATGAAAAGCTTCAACTGGCAGTTCCCCATTTTCCTTTTGGTTCCCTGTAAGAAATCTTACCAGAGAGTCAAGCAGTTTTCTCCAACAGAGTAGTTGAAGAACAGGCTTGAAGTTCTTGATTTACTGGTAAGTCTTTAAAACAATTGGTATTATAATTATTTTGATCACCCTTCACTCCAAAATTTCCCCAAATCTCCATCATTAGGACTGATATATTGTGGAGCTGACCAAAAAAATGGTATCCTTTTTGGCTCCCTACAGAGAGAGACAGGGTGGGCAAACAGGCAGAGGGGATAGGGACAAGTAGCTACACTTCAGGCCTTGGATGGCAATCAACAACCGAGGGGAGAGTGAGGCTGAACGTCTCCCAAGCAGTAAGGCTGGAGGAAGCACGGGGCTGTTCTACCAGTCCTTGCCCTTAAGAGGACTGAAAAAGCCCAGTCTGGGCTCCTGGGTGCATGGGACCCACCAGGGCACATCATGCCTCCAGCTGCACACCCCTCCTGGCCGGTGCCAGCTCTGGTAGCACAGCATAGGCACGGACAGGCACTGGCACACAGGCTTTAGTTTTCTTCAGCGTATGAGACCATGCAAGTTTATCCCCAGCAAAGGCAGGAAAAAGCTGTAACCTGCTAGCTCTGGGAGAAGTGGGGCTTTGCACATAAGAACACTGCATTTAGAGAAGTGCTAGCTTTTTCAGCATCATAGCCCTTCCACTCCTTGCACATTCCTCGCACAAGAGGCGTATTAATAATATGAAGGTGATACACATGAAAGAGAATCATTCACCACGCCAGACTAAGCCTCCTATGAAACACAAAACTCATACAGCTTGACCTTTGCTCAGTATCCCTGTATCCCACTGAAACTGATTGGCTTTTTGATTAGCTCACCTCCTTCTGAAGTCAAACCAGAACGCCAGTTACAAAACATATACAAATGACGGCCTTGTAACCCTTTTGCCCAGCATTAAGATATAAACTGGACTCATGACACAACTGGCTGTCAGTCCCATACTGTTTTTACTAACATTTGGCAAAATTAGAACTAAATGCATGAGTTCACTCAAGATGCATTGTGTGGATGTGTGGATGTGTACTTGCAGCTGTACTTTTAAGATGCAGTAGATGCCTAAATTAAGGAAAAAAAAAAAAAAAGAAATTTTGTTTATTTCTCTTAATATGATTACACAGCCTGTGTATAACAAATTAATATCAACAGATGTTTGCTCTCTGGGTCACAGGATTAGGGATTACGTAAATTCTCTTTCAACCAGCAATTTTTGTCTGTATTACTTTGTTACCATTGAATAGGGAATGTTCAACTATTAATGTTCCTGTCTAGAATTTTCAGACTTCAAGATCATGAGGCAACCAAGTGAACTTCTAGGTCATGAGAGTAATGATTTGCTCTGTACATAATTTCCACAGCTCTTTCTACAAGCTATCTGCAGTTTCATCAGGGATCTTTCCCCAGCAAGGAGTGCAAAAACAACATCTTACACCTAGCACATAAAAAAGGGAAAAGGTTACACATTTGATGGTGCCTGAATAATATGCTAAATTTAGACAGCTAAATACCATCCTAATAGTTAATACAATCAGAGATCATTTCTTTTTCCAACAAGCATGTAAGTCAGTCATCTCCCAATTCAGTCTGCGCCCATCACTCATCAGGGATGTGATCATGAACAGCTTCTGCAAAACCTGCCATAAACAACAACAGCTTGCACCCCAAGACCTGGTTGTACTCACAGATATAGCAAGACAGGTGGAAGTTGCTGAATTAGAATCAAAACTCTGAGGTACAATCAAAGCACCACAGGTGGCTATTTAGAGATGTAGCTTACTTTTTTAATAAAATATAGTACAGATAGGCTCTCATTCAAATTTACACTTTCCAAGAGCTGCAATTAGAAATATAGCCTAGGATTTTGCTTCCATCTAATGCCCAGGGTAAACATTAGTGCAAAATCATTGCAGTTCAGTGTCAAATTTAAATCAGATAAAACTAAGAGGCAGGAATAAGACACTTTCAATCAAGCTCTTTTCTGTCTTCTAAAATGTAACACTCTCCTCACTCTATTCTCTTGCTCCTTTCATGCCTTCATTTCCTGGCTGCTAGCTAAAGTGATGGGCAGATCATTTTAGCTAGCAGCCAGGAAATTTTAGAAATTCAGGTGTCTCACCCAGCAGATAACCATGGAGCATGTAAGAACTCTTCTCCTCCCACTCTGAGCTGAGTTTCAACAAGGTCTCTTGACTTCTGTGTCTGCTTGACTTCAGCACACAAAGATTTTCCAACAGTCCCTTACCCAAAATGAAACATGTAGGAAGGAACTCACAAGAGCTTTCCAGCTTGGCAACAAGTTCCTCCTGATTTCAGGTGTGAAAAGCACAGTTTGGGATGGTGAAGAGCTTGTTCATCTTGCATTTGCTGCTGTTCTGTAACAAGCATGTGTTGGTCATGCAGCCCTGACTCTGTCTAGGGTTTAGAAGCCCTTTGGGTTTTGAAAGCTCTCCTAGAGCCTTGAAAGCAAGGGATTTCGGGCTATTTAAGTCTGTCTGCTTCTTTGCTGTAGCCTGTTCTGTTGCAGTCTGCTTATGGTCAGCTCCCCATCCCTGATACACTGAGCACAGCTTGGGAGAACTGCAGAAAAACAGGGGCATCAAAAATGAGGTTATTTTAGTCTGCTGAGACACTTACTGACTGCATCAGGGAATTCACCAAAGCAGTTGAGAGCCTGACGTTCACCATCAGACTGGTACACCTTCATCAAGTTTAGTTGATTTTCTCAGCTTAACTCTCTTTTTCCATTAAAATTCACCAGCATGTACAAAGCACCATCTACCACAAGGATTGGCAGTCGGCCGCCAGGGCTTTGATGTCTCTTTGGAGTGCTGCTCTTGGGAAATATTTTCCTCTCTAGGACTGGGACCACTGAAAACCGTGATGTGATGTGATGGTCTCTGTATGAATCTGCCTAAGAATGGGGACTGTGTGCAGGATGTTACTGCTTTGTGTTTTCCGTATGTGTTAGTGTGTCTCTCCTTCCACGCTTTGAGCTCCTTTATGGAAAGGTAAATCTACAAAGATCCTGAATCCAGGAGAAGGAAAACAAGGAAAATGAACTGCTGTAAAATGAAAGTCATTCTCATGGTCATCCAGGATAATGATAATGACTAGTTTAAACCCCACTAACCTCCACTTCAACAAGTAATCCTTCTTGGATATATTCTTCCATCTGTAAGCACTAAGATTTGCAGTAAATACTTTGTCACGTGGCAAAGCCTTTCATGGCATTTCAGCTAGTTCTGCTATTTTTTAAAATGTGTGAGAAGTAATCACAGATCCCCACTCCACACTGGCAATGAAGTAACTATGAGGATGAATTCTAATTTGGTTTTAAACAATGTTGCTGTTTGATTGTTGGACAGGTCTGCAGACAGTGGGGACCTCGCACACAAAGGCAAAATCACCTATTTAAGCTTTGCATTGACTCACGTAGGTGCAGAAAAAAAATCTGATCTAGAGAGCCAGTCTCTCAGTGTACACTCAGTCCTCAAGCTCTCTGCCATAGCTGCCAATAAGTACTTCAGCTGCTGCCAACTGCAGCCATAGTTATGTGATTTGGACAGAAATGTCTCCACTAGAATCTGGATAAAGCCCAGTAACTCATTTCACACTGGCCCATAGCCATTGGATGGTAATGACTTTTGGGCACCACTCTGATTCAACAAGTCTGGTAATGCAGAAGGTGAAAAGCTCTTTATTCTGTTTCTCTGTATTCTGTAGTTTGAATTTTAAGCTGTTCTGTTCCTGGAGGATGGAGAATTAGCAATAGTTATCTCAACAGATTGATTTCTGTGCCATAGTTGTGTGATTTATGTGCTGTCTACACAGTGAAAAAAGCAGACCTCTCATGACCTTGCATGAGTTTGTCAGGAGTAAAAGTAAGATTTGCTCCTTCCCCAAACAGATGCTAAGGACCAAAAAAAAAAAAAAAAAGTATGAGTTTTGTGCTTACTCCTCTTTTTACACAGGGTATTTGAAGCCTCAGATTGGTCCAAAGCCATTCATTCACATTTTCCCAGTCCAGTAACAACATCGGGGCACTGACTGGGAGTGGGACTTACTGCTTCAGAGAAGGCACACACCTGGGAAGCCTTACACATCATGGAATAGCTGTTTCAACTGCTCCTTTAGACGGGAAATTAAGGATATTTATACAAAAGTGCCTGAACAGTAACTGAAAAAAACCGTGAAATGAGGCAAACCTGAAAAGAAAATCAGTCAACATGATAAAATAGATAGAAATTTGAAACCAGAAGATGACTCCATCTACGCCCTGCACTGATCTACAGAGTGTGTGTTTCCTCAAAACAGATTTTTAAGAAAATACAAAACTAACTTGCAACACCCTGCTAGAGTTTCCCATGCCATATCATAAACCACAGACTGATGACTTCCCACCAGCCCAGGGTTATACTATCAACATGATTGTTATAGGAGAAAGGGAAGTAAGAAATTGCTAACTCACTGTACTTTACAGTCATCAGATAAAAGAATTTTCATGCGATATTTTTTGGCAAATAGTCAGCAATGAAAACACAACACAGTTAAAGGACTTGAAATAAATTACACCTCTTAACTCAGCCTGATCTACTGTGTAAAATAGTCAAGAGGTAACAGTAAAACACTTTTTTATTGGTGATAATTATGTAACAGAGAAGGAAAACTGGATCATGACAGTTTCCCTCTGCTGGATATTCAAGCCTACCATAAAACTCAAGGAAATATCAGATGCTGAGACCTTCATATTTTTGATCCAAAACCACAGTAAACAAAATCTGGCATTAATACACCAGAAGAAATGAAAACAACATGCTTTGCTATTCAGTGTGTGACTATATTGCACTAGCGAGCCCAAACTGAGATTGGTATCAATCTGAGTTTGAAAATAGCTGTATCTTGATATACATCCCCTGTAATAAACCAAAATACTAAAGCAACTGTAACATTGTGGGCCCCATGTATGATTTGCACCATTTGCCCCTGCCCTGGATTTCCTGTACACCAAAATACAGAGAATCTACAAGTTGCTCCTTCTCATCTGTATATTTCAAAGTTTTGCTTCTATTCATGATGTAAATAAGATATAAAATAAAATGTATTTCTAAACAACCTGTCAAGGCATTTTTCTTTAAAAATGTTCCTGTTCATATTCACAGAATTGCCACTGAGTGCCAATATAGCTACATGCACCCAGCAACACTTTAAAGGATGTCTTTATTTTTCAGAATTATTAGCTAAAAAGTTCAGCATGTAATGTAAAGCTGTGACAAAGCCTTTGAGAAAAGACCCTCCAAACCACTCACAACTTAAAATCACAAAGGCTTCTTTGGTGTCACAGCCCATGGAAAATGCACATGTAATTTGCTGTCTCCGTTTTCCTCTCATTTCTGATGTTCACAGTTCATCTTTGACATATTTTTTAATTGGAAGAAAATGGGAATTGGCTGGCACATTTTTTGTAGCATGAGACAACGTATCAACACAATGTAAAAAAAGCAGAAAAGAAAGGCAACTTTAAAATTTCCAAAGAAAAGTGCAAGCTAAGTGTTTTATCCTGTCAGCTTGGACTCAGTAAAGTCTAACCCTATCCACTGTAATTCTCTGTTAATAAGTAGTTTTCCCAGCTATGTCAAATATCTCGCTTAATTCTACCTTCTACAATCCTTTGGTTCAATCTGTAAATGTTCCACAACAAAATAAAAGATTTTAAAATGTGAGTTTTTAGTATTTGCAGAGAGGAATGAGCAGGTAGTTCACATAATTCTCATTAAGATATCAGCATAATTTCTTTATTTTTAATCCCTTTTCAAGAGCCATATTTTACACAGCAAAGATAAATGTGTTGGAGCTACCACTATTCTGAATAGTGTGTTGTTGTACATTTCAAAATGAACAAACATTCTGCAAGTATTTGTGTAAAAGCACTACTGCTTGGTGCATGAGTGAGTATTACAGGTAATCAAACTGGAACAATTAAATGCAAATACTTCATAAATACTAAGGTGAGATCCAAAGTCCAGTGTGAGAATGACTGATCCTTCCAGATGCAGAGAAGGCAGAGATAATGAATGCCTTCTTCACACCTGTCTTCAGTGTCAAGACCATCCCTCAGGAATCTCTGACCCAAAAGGAATGCCTTAAGGAAGATATTCCTTAAATGGAATTGGGTTAGAAAACACCTAGGCAAACTTGACATCCACAGGCCCTAACAGGATGCATCCATGAGTGCTGAGAGAGCTGGCACGCACCAGAATGAGTCTACTCATTACCATCTTTGAAAGGCAGTGGCAATCCAAAGAGGTGCATGAGAACCAGAAAAAAAGCAAATCTCACTCCAGTTTTCAGGAAGGAGGACCCAGGGACCTACCAGCCAGTTAGCCTGACCTTAATGCCTGAGATCAGCTCACTTGGTTAGAGCACAGTAACACCAAGGAGGTGGGTTTGGTCCCTGTATGGGCCATTCACTCAAGAGTGGGACTTGATAATCCTTGAGGATCCATTCTGTTGCTCTAGGACACGAGAGAGAACACACGTACACGAGAGATTTCAGAAGGGCTAAAAGGGATGTATGTTTATTAACTTCCAAATTTATAGATTTCTTAACCAGGACAAGGATTGGGTGAACAAGGTCACTTCCTCTACAAACACATTGGCTACAAGAGATGCCCATCAGGGTATTTTTGTCATAGTGCAGGTATGTAAACATTCTCACAGTTAGGGAAACATAGCTTATTGTTTACATGAAAGACTGTGAGAACTCTGACTCCAAAAGAAAAACATCAGAAAGCTGAGAGAACTAGGTGACACTCTTCCAAGTCAGAATATTCTCTGAAAGGAGAATGATGGAGCACCTCATTCTGAAGGCCATCTCTGTCAACATGGATGACAACAAAAGTCATCAGGAGTAGTCAGTGTGGACTCACTAAAGTTAAATTACACTCAAAACAGAGAATGAAAGTTAAAGATATCAAACAGGCAATTTGGATATTAACAAACAGTAGAGTCTGTGCCACACTCTACATTTAAAAAACATTTATTTTTTAAAAATATAGGAAGATTACTGTAAAGGTCCTAAGACAATTATTTCTGTTTCTAAGCTGCAAATCGCCACATACACTTGCAGTTCCAAGCAGCAAACACTAAATACGACCATCAGGAGATTATGCAAATGTCACTACAAGTGATCTTGAAAACTCTCCTGAACAGCAGAAGCAGGGGAAAGAATACACAGATGGGAAGCAAGGCAGTGAGACACCATTGCTATCTGAGCTTTAGGAAAGTACCAGAGATTGCAATGGGCAAGCTGCAGATTTTTACTCATTATCATTTCAGATGATATTGAGATTGAGGCATTCAGACAACGGAATTTAAAAGAGACAGCTTTGCCCTCATGGCTCTCTTAGATATGTTTAATAAATCCCTGTCACTCCTGCTCCCTTTCCAAAAGAGACGAAACACAAGAGCACCATGCAGTTGAGACAAAAATAGTGCCTGGAAGATAAAAATATCAGCTAGCCATTCTCACCCCAAGATCAAAGACTGCACCTGGAAATTAAAATATAATTAGCATGCGCACATGCCGTGCTTGCAGAAACCAGTGCCAACGCTATTCAGAGGTGCCGGTGCCCTTCTAACTGACTGAGTTTGTCTGTTCTGAAGTAAATGTGACATAACCCAAGCTCAGCCTAAAAATCAAGCTACTTCATAAATTACCAACTCCTTTCTAATTTCTGTTACATTAGTGTCATTCCCTTTTTCTCTTCTTGTAAGAATAAATTAAATAGTGTAGATATTCACAAAAAGAGATCTGTCATATAGCTGTCATGGTATAAGCATGCTATATTTTTAATGGTTTTTTTTCAAAATTCCATAGCCATACATATTTAACTTCCTTTAAACTCAGTTTATTGATTAGCTTGTCATGCCAGCTCCCCTTACAACTTTTCCTCAAGTGCCTGTCTGTCTTCCAGGAGGATAGATTATTTGCTGTCAGAAAAAATAACTAGTATATTTTGATAATTGTTCATGGATTAATGCCATCTGCTTCCCAAAATCCCACGTGTTTATGACACTCTCAGCAACTAACTGCTGCTGAATGAAGGGCTCAAAGGATCTGCAGGAATTTTTTCTGCCTGGAGGCAAATGCCACCCTCACAGGTCACAAGGCCAAGCAGAGTTTTACTAAACTGAACAAGTGACAGTATAAATTCCTGCTCTGTTAAGCTGCCAAGGCAGGGACTGCATTGAACTGACTGCTGCTACTGTTGGCCTCACCACACACGCTGTGCAGGGATTTGAAATGCATGTGTGGAAACCATAGGCGATGAAGAAGATCTTTGTGTTCCTGAAGGAGGGCCGAGGCACAAACCTTATCTTCTGCAAACATGGCTGAATGCAACAGAAAGTGTCATTGACTTACTCACTTTGACAGAAAACAAACAAATCCGTTTAGAGGGGGAGGAAAGCATCTCTACTGCAAACCAAAATTAATCGCACGCATGGAACAACAATAATGAATTCTGACCACAGACATAAGCACTATGGTTTTCCAGAAGTGTTCGAGTAGCCTAAAAGCATTTCCCTGTCTGAATGCTCCAGAGTTCATGTCTGGGCAGGAAGGGGGTGTGTGCCACCCATGTTACTGACACTGCCCCCAACCCATCAACCAGCGCTCACCAACAGGTTTCCATGCTTGCCCACCCACTTGGGCCTCTGGAAGAGGAGGAACCAGCCCTCAGCCCCACTGGCTTTGCATGCTTTGCTTTTTTCCAATGTCATACACATATATCCTCACAACTACACTTCATACACAACCTCAAAGCCAAAGAAATGTGAACTGCAAACACCCTCGCAAACTTGTATCCCACGTGCTCTTCTCCTTGTCCAGAAGTTTTCAAGGGATTCATGACCACCTTTCTTTCATTCTCTACAGATTTCTCTACAATTCTGGTCAAATGTAAAACCTTTTTTTTTCCCAGCACCAAGCCAGATATGAACAGCAATAGTAGGAGAAAAAGTACATTTGTTTTAATTATTTAGCTAATTTTCCAGTTAACTAGTATTTGAAATGCATAGAACAGACATGCAATATATGTCACCAAAGCACCTCTAAAGTTAGACAAAAGGGTGACTATCACTAAGGCTAAAACCAGTCCCAGCTCTGAAATTTATGCCCACAACGTAAACCTGGCACCAAAATTAGCCTAGTACTGCCAAAACATTTATTTTTAAATTAACTTCAAATCCAAAGGTTCATGTAAAGGAAAAAAAGTGAAATGTCTTTTTAAGTTTAATATCAGGCTGATTTCCAAGTACTAATTCTTCCAAAAATCTCTTTTCTCCTCAATCCTCACCAAAAGGGAAAACAGGAAATCTTTTATCTGCAGTATTTTCTCTATAATCTACCACCGTTCTCCCTAAATCTAAACGAACCAAAGTGCACCTAAAGGTTTGCCTCAGTCTCCTGACAGTGTACAAACTCTGACCCCCCAGTCGGAGTGAATGAATAGGAAATCTCCAGTGTGTGTGTGTTGTCCCTGCAGGAACCAAAGTGGCCAACACAAGACCCTGTGCATCACGAGCAGCTGATTCCCCGCTGCTCCGCATCTTGCCAGCACACCAACAACACTGCTTTTCCTTCAGTCTCTCTCTGACCTTTCTGAAGAACCCACTGAACTTCACTGTTTTACTTTTTTTTTCCCCCCAGTCTCTTTAGTGCTCTGTTCAAACCAGGCTTTAAAAAAAAAAAAAAAAAAAAAAAAAAAAGAAAAGAAAGTAAAAAAAAGAAAAAAGACAAAGGGGAAGATGGGGGGGAAGCACAAGTGCTTTGTGAGCTGAAAAGCTACAGCCTTCTACTTACACGGAGTTTCCGCGCGCTCGCTACATCGCTGCCAGATTCCCCGAGGATGAGAGTCATGTGAGGAGGCAGAGGGTGGCTCTGCTAAGCAAACACAGCACCGTAGGCCGGGCTAATCCTGCACCTGTGGCGTGTTACTCAGCAGTAAAGAAATGTAGTCCAGACTGCCTCTGCTTAATACGGCTCAGCTGTTTTCCTCTGTGCTCGCTTTGATTGTAAGCTGGCAAACAATATTATTTCAGCCAGGCGCAAAGGAGTATTCAGGCTACATAGGATGTGACAGTAAAAAGGTGAAAGAAAAAGAAAATCCTGGAATTACAAATAAAACAAAGATCCTGAGCAATACAGAATTTCTAACTCTTTCCAGATGCTTGGCAACACCTTCCAAGGTCAGTATATAAAATGCACGCTGAAGTTGGAGCCTTCTGCTCCTCACCTCCCTTTAAAGTGTGACTACTTGTGATACAGGATACACCACAGTGGCCTGGCCCTCATTTACCCAATTCAGTATGTATTTGCCAATTAGAGCAATCACAAGGAGGTTTCAATGGGTTTTAGGCTTCCTCTGGTATAGAAAATGCCAATTGAGAACAGACTATGAAAAGAAATGGCATGCAACCAGCAATTTGAGATCTTTTTTCAGAGAAAAAGCCAGCAAAGAGGTCGTGACATTGCTACCAAGATACATTGGCTTTATCATAGCACATCACAAAAAACCCCAGTACACCCACACAAAACTAAAACAAACAAAAAACAAAACCAAGAAACAACAACTCCAACAACAAAACTCGACAAAACCCAAACAAACAATAAACAAACCCAAACAAACAAAAAAGGACAGGCAACTTGATAAACAGCATCAAATTTGGTCCCATCATGGAACAATAGCAAGAATTTCATTCCAAGGTAGAGTACATAACAACTGAGAGTAATTTATGATCCTGATACTTGCTGTACAAGTTAACTAACCACTGTTAAAAATTCACTGCAATTATAATGTGCACATATTTAAATAAAACAAACCAGTATTATTTAAAAACAGAACCACACAGATTCTTATTTCAGATACTTGAAATAATTTACTTAATTTTTAACTTTAATGCAAGAAAAAGTAATCCAGTAATTGGGACTAATTCCAGATAACATGGTCATAATATACCACACCTTCTTCACATAACATCTATCATTTCCATGGTAGTCTGGAACTGTCAGAGACGACCAAGAGATGCTGTTACTTATGTTTCTTTCTGATATTAAGCTGTAAACATCAGACATTGCAGTCACAACATGCTCGATGGTATTTGTACTGAAATGCTCTTCTCTACAAAATGATACTTCAGCTTCTGCTCCATCATTCCCTAATCTAATTCCACATTTGGAAACTGGTAATGAAAAAAGAGATATCTGCACATTCAGAATTACGTATTGAATTTCTTGGTGGAAGGTTTATTGCAGCTGCTGTTTACCAGTGGGATTATCTCCAAAGAAATAGGAGCTTTATTCCTATGAGAAAATGCTCATAACTAATCTGGAACTATACGAACTTTTAACTGGTTTCTTATAGAAGAGTTAACTCTTCAGGATGCTGAGTGAAACAAGGATATCTAGATATTTGATTATATCACTGAGTAAAAAGTAAGAAAGAAGACTTTATACAACATAACAACAAAGTAGAAAAGCTGCCTCAAACCTCCGCTTTCAAAAAATTTGCATGTATTTTCTTTTCAAATACTTAATTCTTTTTTTGGAGCCTTATACATACTTTTTAAAAGCTATTTGATACTAGCAGACGAAAAGGCTAAATTTTTCCTCCTCCTCCATATTCTTTGGTCTGCTCCTGATGCATCCCTACTTTACAGAACTACCTGTAACTCTATCAAGACCACATGTACCACGTGAAAAAGATAGCTGATGTCTAAATTTCTGCCAAAACAATGCTGAATTGTGGTCCTGCTAGAAACTGCTTGGTGCTTCTGTCAGTAATCACATTCCTCCTCTTCAACTCACTGAGGGCATCCTGCTTATTCTGCCTTGTGTCTCCTGGAGTTCGTTCATGGCCATGTCCAACAAAAACACCTCCAGAGTTGTAAGAAGTGTTTTGCATTTGCTTTCTTTGTGCACTGTGCCCTTTGCACCGCATGCGGTGCTACCAGACTGTGCTCTGTACCAACCTACTGTTCTCCTGCCAACACAAAGCTCAAAACCTACTTCTAAGAGAACGTGAAAACTCAGAAAAACAAAAACATGGCAGCTGGAGCATAAACAACACTGATATAAGTGTCTTTAAGTAGGAGCAACTATCATATAGAGTTCTTTCTACAACCAGTCACCCACCTAAATGTTTACATTTAATTAGCTCTCAAAACAGTGGGCTAGATGGCTGTGGAGACATAGGAATTAGGGGGACAGACTGTTTTGTATATCACTAGCTGAACTTCACCTAAAACCAGCAAAAGCTTCCTGCTAGATTGCCTGTTTGAAAACAGAACATTGTGCTGGCTGAAATATTTCAAGGGTGATATGCACCTCACAACAATTTCCAATAAATCTGCAATTTCCAATAAATACTCTTCCTGCAAGTTAAAAAAACTCAGAAAAAAGTCATATCGACAAGCTGACAGAAAATAGAAGAATATTAACCCTTAACACCATGAGGCACTGTTGCTCCCCATATAATTTAAATCTGATGGATAAACAAGGGACTTTTTTTCCCAAGGTAATAATAATAATAGAGCATTACTGATAAGTGGTAAATCTATTTCACTTTTCTTTCTTTACCTCCTCTCTTCCCAGAGCATGCACTTAGCCCTATTACAAAGGAAAGCCTACCACTCTCCATTCACAACTAAGCCAAAGGTCAGGAAAATACAAAAAAATCACCTTTCTTTCATTAATAAATTTAAATGTCATATAAAAAGGCCTAGAACAAAATATAGTAATTGGTCAGCTGCCTAATTATTTTCTCATTCTATTCCAGGCCTCAACACAATGCTTTTACTAGGCTGGCTGCCAGTGATGTTTGGAACATTAAAATGCAGCCCATTTCTGCAAAGACTTCGTGTTGCAAAATGTGCTCTAATGGGCAAAACTGAAGCAAATATGAGAGCAATCTGATATTATTTACCTTAAATGATGAGGGAAGCGAGAATACTGCGTGCTGTCAACTCTCCCTCAGGTTTGTATCCATTCTCGTAGAACAGTTCAGTAATAGGAGGCTGGAGGTTAGAGGTGGCCAAGGACAAATTTTGGTTCCCAATTAACACTACTGAGCCACGAAAGCCTTGTCTACCAGGCGCCATCACATACAAACTATCCTCCCACTGCACAGGGCCCTTGCTCTCTGCAGAGTTCAGTGTCTCCTGGCTTGCTCAACAGTGTAAGCAGAGGGATCATTAGTTATGACTAGTAGAGTCTAGGAGATAATGTTGACTCTCATTTCAGGAACTATTAAGCTATAAACACTGCGCTGAAAGCCATTTATCTGCATTTTAAGATAAACAGAGAAGCTATTCAATTAAGTAGACTGCAAGAAATAAGCTACAGATGCCAAATCAAACAACTTTTAAACTCCAAAAGAGAAAATCCGTGCATTTAATAAGCACAACTTTAAAACACAAAATTACTCACAGGGAAGTTCATAAGCAGTGCAGCTTAACCACCCCACCATGTCTGATAAAAAAATACAAATCAAAGTGCAATTACAAAACAGTTAAATCCAAGCCATGTAAATTACATGCACTTACAATTTTCAAGTTCCTACCGCAGCCACCAGTGATGAAGTACAAGGTTATGAAGTGGCAATTTTCATACAGCAGTATTTACATTTTATCTCCACATCACTACAATTTGAAAATGAGATGCTATTCCAGACCTCCACAAATGAGATAAATGCCTAAGCTGTCATGTTCGAATCTGCACTTGCTAAGGAGAATGTTCTTCCTGAGATAAGCAAAAGAGAATGAAATTAATTTCCTGAGCCTTGCCAACTAACCAGCTTTTTAAACTGAATATTATTCATCTGTTTGGACATATCTCTATGAGATCTTTAAGATACTAGCTTAAAAAAGTTAAAAGAAAAAAACGAACCCCAAACCACTAAAAAGCATACCCACAAAATAGTTTCCAGCATCCTTTAAAAAGATATAAAATACAAAGACTTCTAAGCATTAAAAAATAAGATGGATATTTTGCCTCCCCCCCCAAAAAAAAAAAAAAAACCCCAAACCAAAAAAACCCTGATCTTTCCTCACACTTCCAGATGCCAGAGATTTTCGAGCCAGCTCTGAGGTCAGGCAGGGAACACGCAGGTGCACCATGCATCGGCAGCTGAAAGCTGCAAGGTTGTGCCGGAATCTGATCCACCCCCCCTCCCCACATTCCTGCTGGCATTATAAACGCTCCCTGAAGGAATAATACCCTAATGTGGACTAATTTTCTGCAAACAGCCCCAGCCTCATTAAACCTCTTCTTTATCAGCATTGTTCAAAGCAGTTTTTCTGGTAATATTGAACTCTCCTACGCCCATCTAAAGAGAAAAGAAACTCCTTTTATGTTCTCTCCAGTATCGTTTCTCCTTCTCAGGTCCACTGGCAGTACACAATAGATTCAATAAAAATATTCAGTTTCATCATATGATAGTAATGTCCTAAAGACTATGACATGGATTAAGAGAGAGAGAGGGTCTGTTCCAATAAATAAAAAGATCACTCTCCCAACAGGATTTCATAGATTTCTATGAGTGACTCCTCCCAGCAATCAGGCAAACTCAAGTGAATTAAGAGGACAGTACTCCTAAAGCAGGTGTTTTCCAGGACCTGCAATTCTTCACACTCCTTAAATGGTCTTTTACCATTCCCTAGACAAATCATTTTGCCTTCAGCAACCTCACACAGATTCTGTTAACATGAACAGCCTTTGCCACTACAATAATTAAAAAATTTGACCATGCCATCACCTGGCTTCATTGTGGAGCCAAGAAAAGAGCTAGGCTGCATTCAAGCACCCTGCAAAGTAGCATAATACAAGAGTGAGGCTATGGCATGCTGAAACCAAAAGTGTGTCCTCTTCCCAAAGTGATGAATACCTACACAGCACCTTATCCCAGATGCTCCATGATGCACCTTTCCCATCTGCAAATCACTAATATGAACAACTACGTTCTTTTAGAAGAATTTCTGGTTTGCAGATGGTAATTTTTAGTACAAGACTGACAGAAGAATGCCATCTGCAGACATTCCTTTGTCCCCAGCTCCATCCAGATTATCCTGAATGGCCTGAGACTTAAATACAGCAGAGGATAACACAATACAGAACAGAAATGCAGCCAGAGGATATCTGCCTATCCTAACCCCACACACTAATAACAATCCTGAAATGATAAAACCAGTGATACTGTGAGTAGTTAGTTCAGAGGAGAACAGCAGACCAAACAGTGCTGTACTTTCCAGTGATTCTTTTCCTGCTGTTCAAAGTACAAACACCCAAGAGAGATTGCCAGGAATATGGACACCACAAAAAGAAATGCAGGCAAAAGCACTGAGGGAAGGCAAGCTGTGCATCCATGGTCTTTCTACCAGTTTAATTCCATCTAGCTGGGATATTTCAGAAGAAATACAAACAAACAAATATATTGCTGATATATTATGTATATAAGAGATATTCTATCTAAACCAACATATGTAAATAAAGAATTAACCTGTTACAGCTCTAAATTGAGGAAACACAGACATAGCTGCACTGAACAACTCCCTGTGGAAATGAAATCATTTGAAAATAGAAAATAGTGCTACTATTCAATATGATAATGTCAATATAAGCAATGTAAGTATGAAAGTTGTGGTGCTCATAACCATTCTTCTCGTGTGCACAATGAACACATGGCCATGGTGTAACATTTTCATCACACATATTTAATGATAAAGTAAGGCACATAATCATGAAATAATGACAATAAAACAGTGTTTCCCATATTTTATTATTCTGTACTTCAAATAACCCTTTTTTCTCAACCTACTTCCTCCACATTGTTTTAAACCTTTAATCTCTCTCAGGTTATTTTTTAATATATTTATTTATTTTTTCAATTAACCATTAAAATTGAATTAGAAACCCTGACTTCAGCAAAAGTCAAACAGAAGTTACAATAAATGCCAACAAAGTACAACAGTGTGGGTCTTGTAGAGACCTCACTTAAAAGAATTCAGATTGGTGGCTATGCTAACCACTATGAATTTAAAATGTCAAAATTAATATTTTTTCCCTTTTCTTCTTTTATCTATTTTAAAGAGATGAAAATTTTCTTCCAGCTAAGTTTCATTTCTTTCAGCTCTAGTCAATCTCTAAAAATACTTCAAGTCATAAGAACAAGGGGCCTACAGCAAATATGTGTTTCAAGCTGAGATGCTGTGTAGTTTCACAGAGAAAGAAAAATATTTTCCCAAGCTTTCAACTTTTCATTTGTATAAAATAGTTTATTTTACAGCTAGGTAAAGATGTAAAATTCAACTTCTTCATTAGTGTAATGCACTGTAACTCACTATAAATACTGTTAACATACCTAAATGCATGAATTGTGCAACATTTTCCATCAGAATATGTAAGGAAACAGAAGCCAAATATAGGGTAAAAGAATATAAAAAGTCAGCTTTCTTCCACAAAATAGCAGAATTCTTCAAGAATGTGTTGGTGGTCACGTCTGACAAATAAGAGGTTGTTTCCATGCTACACATCCTGACTATTGGTACAATTAACCTTAACTAAGAAATAAGGAAAAGCATTTGGATATTCTGCAAATAAAAACAGGGATTATTATTTATCCATACAGTCATCTGAAATTACTCGCCCTCAACTTGTATTTCTTATTGCCGTTCTTTTAATGCACCGCTGCTAAATCAATTCTCTACCCAACTTTTCAGTTGAGGAATGATTTTCTGAAGTCCTTTCCTGGGTGGGGACCATACCAGATAAAACAACCATTATCACTGAGCTACAGTCAGATGAAGAAGGAAAAGGGTAAAAACAGTTTTTGAGGATGAATATGATGATTATAGACATTCACACTTTTCTACATGTAATAATTTATATTTCTACACTGCCTTCCTTTCCAAAGTAGCTTCCCCTCGGACTAAAGGTGGCGGACAGAAGTTCAGTTTCAGTGAGTTAAAGAACCAGATGGATCTGTATGTCCAGACAGTAGAAAAAATCCTTCCAAAAAGGGCAGTTGATTTACTCCAACACAGAAGTCACATTTTTCTCCCTAAGTTACCACCATGCTTAAGGAAACACATTTAAAAAATTTAGCAATACATTCAGCAGAAAATCAATGTAAACACTTAAATATGCATGACATCAGAAAATATGTCTGATTTAGCCATTTTCTCCTATAAAATACACCACAGTTAACTAATCTTACCCAAAACCCATTTCTTTAGAATACTGCAGGCCCCACATTGGAAACACCTACTTTATTCACCGACAGAAGCGAAATGGAACACACATGGCACAAAGCCAGGAATGCCAATCGGAAATGCAGCTGCAGCTATGACTAATGTTTGCCAAATTGATAGTGAGACACGGCTGCAGGAGCCTCTTCAGGAGCTGAGCCCCAGGCACTCATTCCAGCTGCTGGGTTGTACCAAGAGAAGGCAGAGGGAGTATTTACTGGGGAGGAAATGCCAGGGGTATTCTCCGCTAGCTTTATCTTGGAGGTTGGCTTAGAACTGCAGTTTAAAACCTTGACTCCATGCATGAGAAAAACATGAAGCTCACATCAAGCCTAGAGATGGAGGAAGTGCTGGTAAGCTATACGGGACTTCTTCACTAAATGTTAGCCACCTAACCTGAAAACAAGCAACAGTGAACCTTTGATTAGCTACTTGAAAGAATAAGGTAATAAATTTATGTTCAGAAAAGTCCAGAATATACTCTAGGAGGAAAAAAAACCTCACATTTTCTTGTACCATTAACTATATATTTTTCTTACTCAACAACAGAATTTCTTATATGGAAATAATTGTAATAAATCAACAAACCTAAGAAGCTTCATTTAAAGAAGGGTAAAAAAGTATCCAAAATAGGAAGAGTTAAATACCAAAACAACAGAATTAGAACTTTATAATTTATTCTACATCCTGCTGGCTGCAGTTTCAGTAAGTGACACACTCAGGATACAAACAACTCTATTTCTTCGGTTCTATTCTCAACAGCACTGTTGATGTGAGTTATCAAAATGAGGAGACTCAAATCCATCCAAAGCTCACTGTTTTTCAGGAAAGAATCAGTGATTTCTGCAAACTGTCTGTACACCTTTAGTACAGGGCCCAATCTAAAATTTTCAGCATTTTAAAAATCCTGAAGTTACAGAATGAAATTCCAGCTTTACTGCAAGCATTTTTAGTTTTGCTGTCACCTGCAATGGGTTTAGCATTTCAAGGCAAGATGTCACCTGCAGAGAATTCCTCTTCCTTTCTCTGTCAGTTAAAGAAAGTCAATTAAAAATTTTATGTAGTGAAGTAAGTCCCCATGCTTCTTGCCTATAAATTGCTTCCTAGTGAAAATAAATTGAGTTGTGATATTAAAAATTAAGGTGAAACAAAGACCAGCACACACTGTAATAGATTTAGAGGGTCCCTTCTGGATTTCGTATTCATTGTTCTGTAACCCATGAAATACCAGGGAACCTTGGGAAGAAGTCAAAACCCTTGACTTAAAAACCTCACACCCATTCAGAAAGAGATGATTAGGAACAACAGTATTCTAGCATCATATTTCTGGTTCCCTTCACTAGTATAAAATGGTTTCAGGTTCAGCAATAATATTAATCAAGTGTTTTAAGACCACTTTTTCCTTTCCCTGCAAAGTTTCTCCTCCTTAGCACTCTCAGGAGTATTTGCTTCTGCCAAAGGTAAATTCAGTTTCTGCCCGTAACAATCATGGCAAAATGAGGCTCAGCACACTTCTAGCAAGGAACAGATGTACTTTATATAGATCATTGTACTAGAATAGTTCAAAATACTGCCAAATTAAAGGTGAAAAAAACCATGCTTTTCAGACATGCTTACAAGAAACCAGCATAATCATGTTACTCCATCTGTGTGTTGTATTACTTACAGAAGTTCAAAATAGTTCAGTAAAACAGATTCTATTTTTTTTTTGTATACTTCTTTTAGAGAGCTTTCAAACTATAATATGTGAACAAGGGGAAAAAAGCACACTGCACTGAAAAAAAACCAAAAATCACCCATCTTAGAGATGTGAGAGGAATGGGGAAGAACCTGTTATAGAAGAGAGGCATTAGAAAATTTCCATTAGAAATATCTTCTTCCCCATCCCCAAAGAATTTCACAGTTTTCCTGTATGTTGATTTGTTGTTTTATTTGCCCTACAGCAGACACAGATCATCCCACTGGTGTCTCCTTTCTGTCACTGCCACCCTTTTCCAGGATAAAGTCAGCTCAATACTCCTTCCCATTTCCCTCAGCAGAGGATCACCAAATTCCTCCAGATGACATCACAGGGCTGTGACAGGTGGGGGGCCAACCTTTCCTCAGTAAAGCCAGACAGAAGATTTCAACAGGCTGACACTCAGCTTCATCTTAACAAAAAGTGTCCAGGGGTTCATCCAAGGAGAAGAGATCGAGGACAATGTGCTCAAGCTATTAGCCCTGCTGATGAACTTCTCAACCCACCCTGCAGCAATTAGGGTATCAGCAAAGGACTCCACTTCCACTGGAACACCAGCTAGGGAGCAGCTCTTGCCAAAAGAAACACCCCTGTCAAAATTCCTCTGCCAGCAGGGATGTGCAGGTGTTTCCCCACTCCTAATTTTGTAGCCCACTTGTTGAGGGACCTCTTCATCTTCTAGTCCCAAATTACATGTGCTGGGACATCCCTAAGGTGTACACATTATTGTTAAAGAAAAACAAATGATGGAAATTGAAACCTAAATAATCCTCGCAGATCTGATTTATATCCAATTTAAGCTGTAAAGGAAGAAAAACTAGCAGCTGCTGGAATTAGGGCAGGTGTCCTCTCCTCCCATTTAAGCCATCCAAACCTAGTCACCGAAGTTTCCTCCCACAGGACATAGACACAATGATAAAGAATCATTTTCTGGACCCACCCTTCCAAAATACCTAAACATCTCCAATGCACCTTTCGCTCCTCTTTGCCTATGAGCAGACAGCTTACATTTAGGCAGTAAAGGAGAGGTGACACACTGTACTCCCATGCATACACTCTTCATTTCTTGCAATTTCTGTTAACTATAGATATGAATTAGAAGCAAATATTTTCCTGCATGTCCCTTGCAAAGAAAAGTAGGACACAGTGTCTGAAACACTTCAACTCTGTGTACTGTTTTCATGCCTCACTCCAAAATCAGACACAGTGATGCTCTTTTGCTAGGACAGTGTTTAAAATCTTCTTTTCTCCACAAAAAGCTATCTAAAGCACAATTTCTCCAACCTCCCATTCCAAAGACACATGTTTCAGCCTGCAGTAGATTTTCTCCTTTCAGCCAGCAGCTCTGTGACACAACCCAGAGGCTGAAGGAGATGTAAACTATTTACCCTGCCTCGGCGTACGTTATTTCTGCAAGCCGCCAGGCCAGCCTCCCTGGGCCATGTTTGTTTATAAGGCAAGTGTTTCCCACTCCTGCAGGGTGCTCATGGAAGGAGATGTCTGGGAGTTTCTGTCTGAGGAAAGCCACTGAGTGATCTGCATTTCTGGCATGGGAGGTGCCTTGTTTAAGTTGAAAACAGCTTCAAAAAGCAGCATAGCAAGGGCATTATCCCTGAAGAACCCAGTGTCACATATAATGCCACCATACGAGTGAGAGGAGAAGATATTCCTCAGGAGAAGCTCATATGGAAGTATGAAGGAACCTTGAAAATCTCTCAGTTAAAATGTGGGTGGATCTGGTTTCACATGCAGGCTGTGTACTTTCCCTCCCTCTCTCTTTTTCTCTCTCACCTCTATAATAATTCTACCAGGATGTTCTCTCTCTCGCTGTCAGTCATTGTGTATTTTGGAGGGGGGGGGGGTTGTTTGGTTTTTTGGTGTATTTTTTGTTTTGGTTTTTTTTTTTTAATAAAACAGGGATGCCAAAGCTTCAGAATGACTGTGTAAGGAATTTTCACATTTGGAGACTACTAAAAATAAAACTGGAAATAAGCTTAAATAAGTTATGGAAACTTCCTCCAGTTCCAGCCAACCTGTAAATGTCATTTTGAATGCATATTGTTCAGTCCACAGGATTTAGTTTCTTTTCTAGATTATTTACTCCTTCTTGAAATCATTGTATTCTGGGGTTTGTTGCTTAGAGCTAGGTCAATGTTTATGTGGAAATGTTTTGAAAGAAAAGTATTTACATTTTACTGAGAACAAGTTGTATTCACATTTTCAAAAATCCTGCTCTTATTTAGTTGAAACTATTAGTCAAGTTTAACTCAAATTTGTGAGTACTTTGGGTCTAAACCCAAACATTTTTCTGTCAGTATTTATATTTTTATGCTTTTTAATTGTCTTAACTTTTCAATCAGTTCTATCCATCATAACAATTTCCAGTTTTCTAGGAGAAAAAATAGGATTAATGATGAAAAAGAATATTGGGAATTTCCTACCCTATCTACACGTTTTAATAGGATGCTAAGGTCACATATTAGACTGAAAAGAAATGCAAGACAAAGCCAAGCAAACTGTATTTTCTCCCAAAACTGGAAATGCTGGAGAGTTAGCACTGAGAAAATTTACAGGAAGTCGTGACATATTGAGACAGTCAAATATCTACACTTATTGTAAAAATTCACGAAAGTCCTATTTAAGTGTGAAAATAAAGTGATCTGCTGGGTCAGATCAAGACAGCATTCCACCATCCTTCTCAGTATTTAAGACTGTCACATTACACAGCAGAAATTCGGGAAATACCCGTTCCACAGATTTACCTCACAGAGGTTTGGTCTCACAAGGATATCAATGATTCATTTAGAAGTAATTCTAGGTTTTAATAGGGCTTAATACAAACCACACTCTGTTTCTTTTTTTTTTTATTTTTATTTTTCTTTTTTTTAATATGTAAGGAGGCTGCAGTTTCACACTGACGATTAAATCCCAGAGGTGAAACAAGGGTTTCAGCCACAGCTGGGGCCAGCCCTGCCAGATAAAAAGTATCATGTAGGACACACCACATATTTCCCACGGAATCACAGAAAAGTGGCATTTTGAGAGGAAGGGAATTGTCTAGTAGCTCTCCTTCAGTAGTAAGCCTCACAGTCGATCACTCCAGCCTTTTCAAAACATTCTACTGTGTGAAGGCTCATTGTGTGTCTTTCCATTTATTCATTAAGAGACAGCAAGGAAAAGAGAAAGAAATAACCAATGTAAAATACAGGTGGGATGAAGAAACAAGGCTGGCTAAGGATGGTGTCTCCTCTCCCACGGCTGTGTTGCATTGTGCACTGTTTCACACACCGTGCAAACTTCTTAGGGTAGCTCATTTTCATTTCCACTACAGCTTCACTTCTATCAGCACAGGGCTGCTTGAGTTTAGTACTGAAGGAGAAGGTTTACAGATGCTTTTCAAACCTGCATGGCTCTCTGTACAACATGGCTAAGACAGTCTGCACTTGCTAGTAAAACAACTGTAAGCTTCAGCATCAAGTATTAGACAAATTTAGTACTGATTAAATGGCAGTCCTGATGTGTAAGTCTCTACAAGGCTACAGGGCAGCCCTAAGAAAAGCTCTCCAGCTCTGGCATCAAGCCTCACCCCCAGTTTGGACTTTTAAGGGCAACTTCAGCATGCTTCACACCGCACACTACTATAAACAACCACTCATCACTCCTCTTCTGTCTCCTCGGCTTTCAGCCCACCTGGCAGGGTCATTACTTAAACCAACAGAAATACATTTTTCAGTAACATTTTCAGGGTATTAAATACCTTTTTAAGATCAGAATGTATCAGATGCCCAGCCTTTTTTTCCCCTGTCTTTCAACACTTAGTGTTCAAAATGTCAGTCATGAGCAACATTCTGTAGGATATTTTGCTGTTAGTACTGAACAAATATTTAGGCAGAGAACACATAAAATCTGTGGAGCAAATCTTAAGTAATTGCTACTGACTGCAGTGAGTAGTGCTGCCAAGGGAATCTACAGGTTTACTTTGAATCATGCAATATATTATTTTTCATAAATATTTGCCCCGATAATGGGACCAATTCTTGCAACAGGCTTCATTCTCCACAGAGGCATGTCCTTTGCAGTAGTATATGCTGCTAGGATAAGACAGTATGAATGTTGTTCCCACAGAAGAATATGAGAAGGCTGAAGAAAATCTTACTAGAATCAGAGTTAAACTTAGTCAAAAATCACCTAAAAAGAAAACGCCTCTTTATTCACCAGCTGAGATATTAACCTTCATTCGTGTAACTTTAAATGGAAGTTATAACCAGAAAACTGATTCAAATTTTTACGTTGGGGGTTAGTTGCAAGTGTTTCGCAGTAGGATTTACTTCCATGCCCTACAGAGCAGAGGTAAGCCACCTATTTAATTCCTTCTCCAATACCACCTTTCTGTCTCCCAGAAGTTCATCTTTATTCATTAACAGAAGGAAGAGATGAAGGGCTGAAATACTCTCAGTCAAAACATTACCTTTTGCTTATCACAATACACTGGGATTAGTTTTGTATGAAAATAGAACACTGCCCTTTGCTGGGATTTTGTCCAATAAATACCATCTATTATTTCATGATTTTAAAAATGTTTGAACCAATGACAACTTGGGGTGAGAAACTTCTGAGTCTAACCACTTGGGCTTTAAACTGCTGTGCATGTCTCCAATGTATCTTTTAAAATGATACTCCAGTTCTCATCTCAGTCTTCTAAGTGCTGACAGAAGTGCAGCCATCAAGTTCAGTGCTGTTTCTCAGACACTGAATAGATGCTGATGGATATATCTGCAAGCAGACACATTCAGTGTATAAGAAAAGAGTGAGAGAGTTTATGGGAAGTGCTGAAAATGAAACTCAAAAGCTCTGGCATTTCCTTCAGAAGGTATAAAACAACCCAGCGATCTTAGGAAGCATTATTGTGATGAAAGAGCCCAATACTACAGCTGTGTGAAAAACCCTAGACAAATAATGCTTGTTCAGTTACAATGAGATACATTTTATGGCCCTTTTACACTGTTTTGTAGAGAAGCCCTTTCTCTGGGTCCTGGATAGACTGAAGAAATATCAGTGTTTAGTTTTAGAAGACTCTACTATTTAATAAATCAAGATATTAGGATTTTTTTTCCAACCATTCAAGGCAATTAACGTGGATATATTGAGACGCAGATATTCCACAGGAGCATGAATGTCTTTGCATGGGCAAAGATGGGAGATAACATCCCATTATCTTCTGCATGCAGTATGAATGTGGAACAAAAGACAAATTTCTGCATTGCTCAGAAAAGCAGTTGGATTTAAATGTGTGTAAATTTACCCTGCAGTGTTTTGTCCTATCTATCAAACTGTCACCTCAGTCATCCTTGTAGGCAAAATAACAAAGCAGCTAATCCTGATTAGGTCTAGCATTGTCTGAATCACATTTATGTTCACCCTGAAAAAACAGGTCACGGAAGTTAATCCAGCCTGCAAAAATATCTAGAACTAGAAAACCCATCAGGCAGAGTAAAAGTCATATGCCCAGTCACCTGACATGAGCTATACACTACTGTCTTAGCAAGAATTAACTCACTGCAAAAATATAAGCATTGGCACCCTCCTCAACTTCCTTTTTTCCTCTATTCTCTTTCCCAAGTTTTCCAGCAACAAAAATAGAGCTAGCAACACATAAAAAGAAGGTGAATTGCATCTTTGTATATGAATTCTTTAAAAATTTGAGATTTGCTGAAGATTCTTAAGCAAAAGGTCTAAAAGAGGCAAGAATCTGCAGGGAGAAGCTTGTGTTAACATAATCTTTCTGAGGAAGGTGAACAGGGAAAATGAATCAGAAAAAGTCCTCCAGGAGAGCAGTTCATAAAAGAGGTTCTCTGGAAGACCAATCAGGGGCAGCCTAAAGTTCATCCAAGGCAGGCTACGTTTTATTCCCCTCCAGGCTTGACCAGACACCATACTTTGCTGCTCACAAACTGGTTGGACAAGGAAAACACGTGCTGAAAGTTTGGATATCACCAAAATGAAGGTGTCAGCCTTACGCAGAGATCACTCAACTGGAACAATAGTCTTAGCTCATCCAGAAGCATTTCACTGCAAATGGCCAGCAAGCCAAGTTGCTGGCTTGCTCATTTCCTTCTATGAATATGTGCCAGCACACCTGAATTTTACAGCAGAATAAAGGAAAATCCAGAGAGCTGCTGATAAACTTACTGCTTATAATGAAATCACTGCAAGGTCTCTTTGTGCAGACCTTTTTTGGGCCATTTTCCAGGATGAAGCAACAGCTGTCTTTGCCAATCTCCTCACAGGCAAAGAAAATTTTCAAGATTAATTGTTCTGATAGAAAACAGGAGATTCTTTTTTCCTTTGCTTTCTTAATGTTGCTTCTCCTGCAGTCAAGTTTCTATCCTAGAGGCTCTTCCAACTGTGAATTAATTACAGGTTTGATAAGATGCATACCTGTTGTTCGTAGAGATCAGGAGTGGCAAACTTAAACCTCCCTTTTATTTCCTGGAAAACTGTAAAATTAATTTCCCACTTCTCCAAGGAGGCTGATGTGAGGCAATTGTTGATGTTTTCCTATGGTCTGAAGCATAGCAAAAGGAAACCTCTGCTGAAAATTGGGCTTTAGTGGATGACAAGGGCCTGAAAACATGGCAAGTCTTGCTCTTCCCCTAAAGAGCTTTCAACTAACCCATCAGTGAAAGTAGTAGAGCCCATAATCCAGACTGGTGGGTGACCTTGATGAAACCCATGCTACACAGGATGTTGTCCTTTTTAATTAGGACATTTAACAGATGGATATGGCCAAGAACCAGAATTGCCTGTTCTTGTTTAAGAATAAGCTCTCCACCCAAACAAAGTATTAATGTGTCATTCTGTATAATAAATACATGACTTGCTATACAAAGAAGTCTAGTTGAATGGCTTTGGCCTTGTCTCGAACTAATTTATTTTAAGTCTATATATAACAAGTTCCTCTGACAGTGAATTGTGTAACGTCTACAAGACAAAAACCGGCACACTTCGTTAGCTACAGAAAGACAGGTGGACTGACAGAAACTTCCACTTAGTGCTTTATTGGCTGCCTGCCATAGTTTGAATGGAGGCAATTATGAAAAAATTGAACACATGACTTTAATAAGCTTCAATATAGATCGCTGTCTGGTGGAAACAGAGCTTTACAATAAGTTACTCTGGGTCTAGTCTTTGCTGCTAAGAACAAATGTGTTGTTTCAGATGTCAGTCATATATTCTTGGTATTATTTGAAAAGGTTAGCAAGAATACTGACATGGGGAATTGTGGATGACAGGAAGCAGCCACAGCACTGATCTCCTTCCACATCCTGTGAGATAGCCAGGCTCCCTCCATGCCGGTGGGGAAGTACCTCCCTGAGCATAACAGGGATATGGCAGCAGCACCTGACTCCAGGAATGCAGAGCAAAGAGCAGCAGCTGCTGCTGCGGGGGTGCAACATCAGCCTCTGCAAGCGAAGCTGCTCTCTGCAGCTGAGCACCACATAGTTCACAGATAAATCAAAAGTAACCTTATCAAATATTTAGGATGGACTGCCTTGATGCAGAGGTGTCCTTCACCCTCATCACAGGGTTTTACAGTTCAAGCTCCCACCTCCAGCAATTGAACTAGTTGTGAATGAGACAGCAAATAACACATCACTTTACACTCACCACGAGACTGGGGAGGCATCACTGCAGCAGTTAATGCTTGTTCCATGTTTTGAGCAGTTTTAGTTAAAGCTGAGGTTTAGATGAACCACCAAGCCTCCTTGCCAACCAAGGCTCTTACTTCCCCAGCCAAGCACACCCTGCCTTTTACAAAGCAACTTGCTCATGTTTCCCCCACAAGGGGACTGCTCTTTCAGCAACCGAGGTCTGCAGGGAACTTCTTCAGGACTGATGGGGGAAGCAGTCAGTCACTGCCCCCCTTGGATGAAAGCCTACATGTGAGCCACAGAAATCCAGGCTTGCTGGAACTATTCACATGAGAATGGGAGCAGAGAGACTGACCAGAGCAAGAGCAGCAGTGGTCCCAGCCTCCCATACAATTTTTTTCCTAATTCCCTACCAAAAGAAGCAGCGGGACAGTTCCTCCCCATCCCCACTCCCACCTGCCACCTCCAGCTCCCTCCCCTGGCAGCACCGAGGATGTATTCTCATGTGCAGCTGCTGGTATCACTATATTCTGTAATTTCGACCTGCTCACAAACCATCTGTAGAAATAGCAATTATTAATAACAGGAACAATGTGCACTGATGACAAATCCATATGAGACGTTTCTGACACACCATAAATTCACTCAGGACAAGTCCAAATAATGAACTGTCATAATTTGGCACACAAATGCAACATGGAGAACAACTGGCCAGTCAATAATCTGCAGCATCAGACAGGAGGTCACTGACTTAATGTGAGTCATCAGTGTAATAATTTATGAGAAAGCAGTAACAGCATCAGGAGATATCAAAAGACTGTTCTGTGTAAGAAAGGATAATCAAGTTTTCTGCTCAGGGCACGAAATTCACTTTAAGAGCAGTGTTGTGCTTTGGGCAGCATCGCTCCTAGGGGACAAAAACTTGTGAAAAACAAATCCAGAACATCACAAAAAGTACCTTCACCAATTTGAAAACAATTGATTATGAGGACAGATTACAATTATGAGATTTGTTCAGTCTGGAGACAAGGGCCACATGGTAACAGCTCTGAAACAAGTAAAAGGCATCTGCAAAGACAGATGAAATG
Organism: Lanius collurio; assembly: GCA_020086605.1. NCBI lineage: Eukaryota > Metazoa > Chordata > Aves > Passeriformes > Laniidae > Lanius > Lanius collurio. The sequence continues at coordinate 21,716,928 of JACBWW010000015.1, forward strand.
TATCCCTGCTCCATGTGCACTTGCACAAGATGAGAAACAAAGGTTGAAATTTGAACACTGAGATCTCAGACATCCAGAAGTTTTCTTTGAAAGCCTGACAAAGAATGGAAACAGATTGACTGCAGAGGTGCGAGAATAAACATTTATTCCCAAAGGTATAAAAAATTATTAGACAAATGGGTGCCAGATATGGTTTAGGTGCAGTGCCTTCAGGTGGAGGGACAACCTAGACAATTCAAACTTCTTTGCAGACTTACTGCCGGTCACTTTATACAAATTTACCTCAAAATCCAAATTCAAAAAATGAATCAAAAAATTCAAAAAATGAATCTAAATCTCTTAATTTGTAGTACATCAAAATCCTTTTAATGTACTCTCACCTTTTAATTTCATAACACTGAAATTTTAACTTGGCCTAATGAACAATAAAGAAAATAACCTAAACCCAAAATGTTTCAAAGTAATGCTCATAAAACATGCATTATGGTATTATGGTGACTATATTACTGTTAGTTGCTAACAAAACCAAAAGACCTATCCTCCACAGAGCTGTTACCAAGATCATTCCGACACTGGAATTCCAAGATTCTAACAACACTGTTCCCATTTTTGTATTCACATTGGAATACGAATAGAGGTTAGATCAGTTGTAGCATCAATCTTGGTGACAGTCTGAAATCCTAGAATCATAAAATGGTTTGAATTGTAAAGGACTTTGAAGATTTTAAAGGTCATCTGGGTCCAGCCTCCCATCCCAGACTCCAAGGAGAAGTTTAACAAAAAAAAAAAAAAAAAAGGAAAACAACAGCTGAAGAATTGCTAAGGATCTCAGGGGAAAATTGTTCTGAAGAGACACTGAAGCTTTGGAAAGAAGGAGACTACAGTATTTTGGTTTTTCTTAACTCTGGAGACTCAGAAATTGCAGCAAGCCTTAAGCTAAAATAAAACATATTTTTATTACACATTGAACATTGCAGTGCGTTTCTTCGATCATAGGAGTTTAATCTCAGAAGAACAAAGCAACATTAAAAAACACACTGTGACTCTACCCATGTTTCCTAATCTCCTCTGAGATTATTTTTAATGCAGGCAAGAAAACATCTCTTTCGAATAAGAAAATCCATATCACATTTGTCTCCAGACCTTTAATTGTTTAATGCTATTTCCCTGGGAAGATGTTCAGTTTCATCTACACAATCCTTTTTTTTTCCTTTTCCGAATGGCTAATCAATATTTTGAAATATAAAGCTACTTTATAAATTGCCTTGATTTTTCAAATGAGTCAAACTGAAGTTGTAACAAAAAACACAATTTACCGTATTTTCCCCTATTCAATGTTTGAGATCTCTTGTGAATAGCGGCTTCTGTCACTTGGGGTTTTGATTGTCAGAGCAGTAAAATTTTGCCTTCTAAAGCTTTACATTCTTTATGCACAGCTGGAGAACTTGGTATTTAGCAGAGAATTACCATGTATATATATGCAACTGAATTGTTAATGTATAGGGGAAGATGAAAAGTAGTATTTGCAGTGTAGCGTGAAAGAAGGTCAAGCCAACAAGGATCATGCACAAGAAAGGAGACCAAGAGCCACCAGTCAACTTGGCTGGACTGAAGCTGCCAGGCAATACCAGTTGTTTATTATCAGGAAGAACACTTTCCTTACAGCCTGGATCCCTAACAGGCAAAAGAATGTTTAAAAACAGGGAGGAAAAATGCTATTGCAAAGAGTTCCTTCATGTGTCTTCTCAGGGGGGTTAAGGAAACACATGCCAAGTGCTCGCAATGTTGCAGAAATGTCTTGTATTTCCTTATGGTCTGTGTCCAGTAAGTTTCAGGTGAAATCTCCAAAGAGGACACACTGCTAGAGCACAATTCACCTCATGGATACTGTGTTCAGCTCCATCCAGCAGGTACTTCAAAGGAATGCTCTGCCTGAAACCTGCCTTTTGATTACTATGGCTTTGGAGACCTTCTGAAAAGAGAGACCTGACAAGGGCACTGAGCTTTGTTTAGAGAACTTAATCCTTATTCTCCCAGCTGCCAACAAGGAAAGGCTATGTTTTACTTAAATAAAAAATTCCTTTCTTAGAATCAAGAGATGAAAGTGGCAGAGAAGAGCAAACACTCTCTCCAAACAGCAGAGTTAACATTCCCTACAGCTGACTGTTAACACCAGCAGAAACATCCCTTTTCACTTTGACAACATATATCAAAGTAAACTCTCTTCCAGGTGGCATTAGGCATTACAGGGATACAAAAAAGCATCCAAATAACAACCTGATCCTGTGAGATTCCAAGTTCTTCCCTCCTGTTGAAATGAATGGTGTGGAGGATGCTATCAATGTAACCTGAGCGATGAATCACACGCCAAAGGCTACAAAGCATAAGCCATTCCAGTGCCACACTGAGAGTTATTGGAAATATATCCAAAACAAAATAAAAAAAGCATTGATTTAAACTGGATGCACACATTGCCATGAGATTTCCCTTATTCCTAGAATACTGATAATGTGAGTCCAAAGAAAAAATTGTTTAAAGTATTCACTGATTTTTTTTTTTCTCCTGAGATATTTATTTTTATCAGCGGCACAAACACCTAGAGACTTCCAAATGCACTGGGAAGCAATATGGGTTGTGAGGCACTGGAAAGAGGTTGCCACAGCAGCTGCAGATGCCCCATTCCTGGAGGTGTTCAAGGCCAGGCTGGGGTTTGAGCCACCTGGTCTAGTGAAAGGTGTCCCCGCCCATGGCAGAGGCACCAGCTGGAACCAGATGATCTTTAAGGTCCCTTCCAAACCAAACCATTCCTTGATTCTGTGATATTTAAATATTGCAGGCTTGTAGTAAATATAATGTGAAGCATTACAGTGTATTCCAGGAAGCAGCTCTGTTAAGCTTTTCCTTAACAAAATCTTTACCCATGAGCAGAATAGTTTGAACAAGGTGTGTATTTGCTGCAGCTCCTTCAAAGATCTGACCCAGCCTGGCCCAGTAATAAATCAGTAACTCCTCCTGGCTGTACTAATTCAGACCCCAAGGATCTGAAGAATTAATTCCCTGACAGTGTCACATCCAAAGGAATATGACAGCTCAGCAGGACTTTTCCAGCAGTCTCAGTTCCTGCCTGTGAGAGGCTATGGCAGGCAGCACAACAGCACAGGGGATGGTATTGTTCATCCCATTATTTGGAAACTGATGAGGAAACCAAATGGGTTTAAACAGACCACGCTGGACTGGAAAGCTGGGAAAAAGCATTGGACACAAAACTGGTAAGCAGCACAGAAGCGAGCTGAGAAATCTGGGAACTATTTAAACTCATGTAAGGAGGGGAATGTGCTGAGGAAAACTGAGTCAAGTGAAAAGAAGAGGTGCTGGATGTTTCCCTATAGATTAAAATTGCACTTAAATTTGCTGAATTTCATCATTCCTCATCATTTTTTTGTGGAAAAACCTTTTTGCAAGGCCCTAGCAAAACATCCTGTCCCTTCCAAGTGCTGGACACATGGACATTTGCAACCTATTATTTGTGCCACTTTGTTCATTCAAGGGAAAAGTTTTGTGACATGGACATGCATGGTCATTGTGCTGCATCATGCTTTGGCACAATGCAGGGGTGTGCCACATGAGAGGATTTCTGTTTTCCACTTGATTGTTTTCTAAGTCTAAACAATAATCCATAAAACCACAGTATGTTAAAAGCACACTTTTAAAAAAATCATGAACTCACCTACCCACCTGCCTACTTAGGAGATGGCTGAATTAGTGTTACTTCTGTAAGTTTAATAAAGGATATTTATTGCTATGTGTAGAACCCTCTTTAAATTATTGTCAGAAATTTAAAAAGTAGGTGAGGTAAATAACTATGTGCAGAAAAAAACCTACTATAAAAGGAAAAAGAGAAGGAATGATCTCCAAACAATGCCACTTGGTGCTTTGCTGTGATATGTTTCCCCCAGCAGTGTGTGGGGGTGAAACCAGAACAAACATCTAAGCCACTCTCTTTCCAAGTGGTGCCCAATTCTTTGCTCCACTCCTCCATGTGCCCAACCTGAAGACCTCAGCTCTGATCACCCAGCACACTGAGCACTCACAGGCCTCACTGATGCCAGGAAGGCCATGCTTCACCTCAAGTAAGTGCATGCCAAAGGATGGAGCCCAGAGGGCCTCAAAACCAAGCATGGAGCAAAAAGATGATGTCGCAAGTGGATTTAGCCATGTCAGAACATGGTTCCATTGAAAGAGACAGACCAGGCAAAAACCCAGTTTCCTTCTGTTTTGATAACGTTATTTTGCAGTCACAGCATTGATCTGCTCCACCATGCAGCTGCCTAAGTCCCAGGGACCAGCAGAAAGAGGAATCAACAGCAAGGAGCTGTACACTGCTGCTCACATGATAAATTAGGCTGGTTTTACCCAAATATGAAACCACGTATCTTTTTCTAGCCTGAACCGTCCTCTGCCTTGATGCTCCACCTGGTAAATGGGGAGACAGATATCCCTTTGTCTAACCTTGGTGATTTGTAAAACTGAACTGAAGTTACAGGAATGATACTATAATGGGTGACTCAGGAAAAAAAAGTGTGAGGAAATGAATAATTACAGCCTCAGCAGGATTTGAATAGCATGTGGTAAATAAGGTGCTGCTCACACAAAATAAAATAATGAATAGGGACTCATTAAGTGAGGGCTGCTCATCCTTTACACTGAAGAAAGCAGGGGTCCAATGGGATAGTTAATCTGTTATCATGCAACTGAAGACTGCTCAGCAATGCATATGCACAGAGGTCAAACAAAGGTTGCATATGCAACATAAATGCAGACAATTTGAATGCAGCAGTAGGAAAGGTATTTTCATCTGGTTTGGGCTTGTGTAGCGTGACTTACTTAGTATATGAAACTTAACAGTTGACATCATTTAAGGTCTATAAATTTTCTTTCTAAATGACCCATTACTCTCCTTAAAATGTATTACTTTGAGTGCATTAAAGACTTGGTTAAATTCTTTGTTTCAGATCAGGCAGGAGATCAGATTAACAGATTCAGTTTTGGAGTGCTGAGGTTGGAACACACACCCTTCCTCTGCCACATCCCTTCTATGTTTCTTGCAAGGAGGCCAAAACACGGATGCCTTCACAACTGAAGATCCTATCTGAGAGTCAGGCAAATGAATGACAAACTCTCTGCCATTCTGCAAGGGAGATTTATTCTCCATTATTTTAGATAAAGCTGCCCCAAGAAAAACAACAGGAATGTAACATGGCAGTACCTCACAGCCTAAGTGGGCTGCCACAGGACCACGCAGATTTTGAAAGCCTTTTGGTCCATCATATGAAATAGCAGCAGTCTGTTACTGTTTATAATGTACCTACAAATATTTCTATGGCCTTTGTCACCCGTGGAGACAGCTACTCCCAATTATCATCTGTTATAAGCAGCTCTGTGGAGTCAGACTGCGTTATTATTTCCATTCTGCAGGAGAGAAGGTAAAAGAACAGACCAGATTCAGATGGATATCTTTGGGACTAACTCCCACTGAAATGAGCCAAACTTGGTTCAACTGCAGAACTTGTCTGGATCTGGATCTACAAATCAAATGAGCACCTATCTATCTTTGAAAGGTCATTAGTGAACTAAACACAATTTTTTTTCAGAAAATTTAGTTGTATTATTTCCTTTGGTAAAGGGTTGCTTACTACCACTAATATATTAAACAGACAAGAGAAACTGGAGTGGGAGAAGTGGTAGGGTTATACCAAATGCAGGCAATGATGGATTTATTAGCTCTTTTTCACACTGCTCATACTGAATTTCCCCCTAATACTATCTATTTATTGTATAAATAGAAAAAATAGCATGCCAATAAACACTGAAAATATAAAAATCATTAAAGCTGTCACACAGTAAGAAAAATCTTGTCATTCTAGCCAACAATTTCAAAAGCACATATTACTATACATCTTTTATATCTATATAAAAAGGTGACAAAGATTAACACCACAAATTTCACTTAGCTCTGAAAAATCCTTCTAGTGTAGATGTAGGTGTTAAACCTAACCTAGTGTAAGTGCAAACCTAACCACGGGACCATAGCACTCCTCTAGCTCTTCAGTCCAAGTGTGGAAGGTGTTTGCCCACTGGTACAATCAATTTGCTTGGAGAGAAGTGGGAGCAGTGCACCATTCATGAGAATTTTTGCAGCAGTTCTCATCTTTGCTATTTGTCCTCCACTTCCCAGCATGTCCATGGCAGGGCTGCAGCCCTTTTTCAATGTAACACGCATCTTAGAACTGCCCACTGAGAGCAGGAAGGCACTTCCCAGAACCAGCAATGTCATCTTAGTGCCAGGACATGAAAGCACACAGGTCTGTCGTCAGTAGGTGCTGTCACCCATGGCTGTAAAGCCCCCGACTGAACTCCCTCCTTGCTCTCTAAACATGCACAGGACTCTGCAATCACGTTGCTTATAGATGTGACAGAAAGACAACAGCTTTTTCACCTACTAAAACCCATGTGTTTTGGAGACAGAATTTACTTTCCCTTATTTTTACACCAGCTAGGCTTTATTTCTCTTTGATTCCTAAAACAACCATAAGATATTTGTTCCAAAAGTAAGGCTGTAACAGAAGGTTTATTTTAGCACTCTTTGGTGGCAGGATGCTAGCTGACTGCACAAACACATTCCAAGGGAAATAAGCTTGGTTAAAAAGGTTAGATTTCTACACAAAAACTACCCAGGCAGTTGATGTGCTTCCATAACTTAGTGGCATACCATTTTATTTGTTTAGGAGATTTAGTCTGCTTTTCTTTGGTGTTACTATTTTATTATTACACAAAACATGTACATGACTGTTGTACATGTCCACAGATGTAGAAAGTGTCTAGGACTCTTTTTTTGGCCCTTAAAAGAAGAATTTCCAAGGGATTTATGTCAAAGTTACAATAGAGTGCTTAATTTTAAAAAACTAACGAAGTACCATGACAGCAGATATTCCAGACTGAATCCTCCTCAGGTTTTAGAAAGCACAGCATCTCCCTCTGTCACAGAAAACAGTCAGCCTAAGACAAGCAGTAAAACCCTTCGAAAACCAAAGCACTACAGAGTACTGTTAAAAACCACCACTGGCTGCTACTAATCATACTGAATCAATCACAAACATTTTGGAGACCCCCATTTTAAAAAGAATGGATGGGTAAAAATGTCAGAATATCATTACACTTCAGTATCTGGGTTTGCATGGGAATTGTCATCTAAGAGAAATGTGAATTTCTGCACATGTAATACAGCAACTAGCCAGGAGAAACCACTACACATACCAGCATCTCTATTTCATACAGGGCAGCAATTCCATGCCCAAATTTTCCCACATAAACAAGATGCTCCCTAGACAGTTTAATCCTCACTGTCCAGCTAAAACGCCTACTGCAGCTGTGCTGTCCCTATTTGCAGCAAAAAACTTCTCAAATTTTCTTCTTTATAGCTAGAGCTGGAATTTTTCTCTCTCCTTCTTTTTTAAAGGGAAGACATGTTAATAATAATGGATCTGGATGGAATCAGATATAAAATTTTATAGACTCCATAATAACTTCAGAAAATCTTTTGCCATCCTTTTTACTGATGACTTCCGGTAAATATTTACTTATTTTCCAGTTTATAAGGCAACAAAAACAATAAATAAAGTACATCTTCAGGAAGCTACTAACAACTGAACTGCTAAGAGAGCATACAGAAAACTACATTTAAAAAATAATAAAGTTTATGAGATGTTCTGGCTCTTTGAAAACTGATCTGAAAAAAGCACCCAAAGTCTAAATTTATTTGCAAAACTGAAGTCAGTAGTGACAGATTCTGAAGGTGGAAATGTTATTTCGTCATCTGTAGCTGTATTTTCAGCTGGTGACTTCCCACAGGCAGCCATCATTCATTCAACAAAATCTACTTGGTGGCCCTTAATCAAACAGAATACATTTAACAATTTAAACAAAATACTGAGTTTTCACTTGTTACTCAGTCACAATAGAAAAGAGGTTAATATAATGTCACATTTCCCTAATTAATATGCATTAAGATTTTAGAAGAGGTATTCAATTAATAATTGATTTATTTAATATTTATGTTGCTTGATTGTAGCATATGTCAATATAGAATTAGATAGTCAACTTCAGACATTTTGGACTAGAATTTCTATGCTTTTTACTACTAAAGGAAAGTGTAGCTGGCTGCAGTTAAAGTTTATTCTGTATACAATTTGCCATGGTTAGAAAAAAAATAAAAGTTCTCTTACTGCTTAGGCTGACCAGTAACAAAACAAAGCCTCAAATGAAAAACTGTACCTAACCCAGGTAAAAGAAGAAACTAAGCCCATCTGTTTCTGAAGCTATGTCACTCATGCTGATTTTCCCAGTGCTCTGCACAGTCACCAAGATATTCTGTGTTTGGGAAGAAAGAGAAATTTGCTAGAAAACTCCTGCAAATGAAACCCAGCTGCTTAAGCACAATCCCAGATGTCTCCTGCACCGTGTGCCTTTGATAGATTAAATTGAGCATAAGAGATGAAATATTTATGAAAATTAAATTTGCAGTATGCATGTCAGTAATCCTGAAAAATATTTTTTTCAAGCAAAGACAGGAAACCACATTTTTCACCCAAGGTTAGGATATACTGGTGGTATTCATGGAGCTCCTAAGGTGCTTATGTTTCATGCAGACTGCTTAGCTTTTATTCACACCACTTATTCCAGAAACAGGGACCGCAGATACTGCCTCTGACACCAGTGGATCAAACATTTATAAAGAATATGCTCAAACAAATTACTGTGTTCTACTCCTTATCCACCAAAAGTTCAGTATTTCGAAGGCTGGGAAGAAGCTCAAACCCCACTGAGCACTCTGGGTAAGGATAATGTGTACTGGACACCAAACCCTGCTGCAACAAACAAACATGCCCTCTTTCACACTCAAGGGAATGCTAACGGATACATCCTGACACATCATCAGGCTATTTGTTCCCCAAAACTTTCTACTTGTATTGGCTTCCTCAAAACAGCAGTGGGAAAAAAAAATGATTGTGGTAAAAAAGAAAAGGAAAGCATAAATTAAGATAACAGTTACAATGAAGTGAAGCCATGGAAATACTAAACACCTCAATTTTTCCCATGGTAAATGTCTTGAATAAAATCTCCGAAGATAGATAACATCTCTGGCTCTCTATGCTCCAGGTCTTGTCCATCCAAGTAGATCTGTTATCACTGTGATAAGCTATGATACAGAACATGACCAGGTTTTCCTTTCCCAGCACTTCCTACATTTCATCCCTCTGCAAACAACTGTCTTGCAAAGGGCAGCATTCCCTTTTAAGATGCTCTTTTCTCTTCTTTGGAGAATTGAGAAACCCAGAAAAAATTTTTAGACGTTAATCTTTGTGATCATTTGGCACTCTATTACTTTAAAATCCTGCTTGATACAAATATCCTTTTGAATACCGAACTATGACTTAATACACACAGATGTGATCTTCTTAGCAAAGCAAAATGAGTACAAAAGGTTAATATTTATACTGTGGATTAGTAATAAAGGGGCTGCACTTCTCTGTGCAGCTCACTGAATGTTTTTAAAACAGAAACCAAAAGGTCATTAACTTCAGCAAAGCAGGAACAGAGTCAAATCTGACACTTCCCATCACCCTTGTGCTCCTTAAACACCTCCTGAGTGCGTTACAGGGCCACCGGATGAGCCAGGACAGCAGAGCTGTCCCAAAGGAGACCAGGAGTTTATTTGAAGAAGCCCAGCAAGCAACATTTCCCAAACTCTCTTTCAAAAGAGGAGCAACGAATATCCTATTTCCTTTTCACTGAATGTTTATATGCTACAGCTTAAGTACCTTTTACTCTGCCAAGCCAATGCAAAGCCACATTTCAGCACAGGAAGAACAATACACTTGCTTAGTGTGCACTTTTTGATTTGTTACAACAATACATTCTGTCTGAAGCAACAGCCCAAAATCTGATAGATGCTCAGTACCATTGCACTATCACTGTAAGTCCACAGAAAAACATCACAAACATCAGTAGCATTAGAAAATAAGATCCCTACAGTCAGTTTCCAATGTGAAATGCTAAAAAACAGACGAGCTGCAAATAGGGGTTAATTAAAAGACAAGACTGTCTTTGGTCTGGATTACTAAACTGACACATTCACTAGCCCTGTTTATTTTTTAAAGGAGCAAAGTATCCACTTCTGCAAATTACTCAAGGAAAAGAATAGTCCTGTGAGTCTCAAAAGGACCATTTAAGTTTAAAATCCCACAGGTCTTTGAAGTAACCTGCTCAGTAAACGCTTCATGGTTATTTTGGCTAACACATGGCACATCTAGTTTCAGTCCACTTCAAGTATTCATTCTAGTGATGGAACAACAGGCATTCAAAAATCACACAAGTGAAGTGTTTGCCACACTGCAAAATAAGTCAGGCCTTCAAACTCAGTATCTCTGTCAAGGCCAGGTAGGTGAGGATGGGTGATGAACTCCAGTTCAAAACAAGTGGTGCAAAGTACGTTTCTTATGTCCTGAGTTGAATCATATCTCCTAGGAAAACAAGGAGGGAGAGCATGAAAGAAAGAAAGACCCAAGTATTGCTATCTTCCCTCCAGGTATGATGCTGAAGGGATGGCATTTTTTAAGATCTGTAATGCTCACCATAAGCTACATTCATTGCTGATTAATAGTGAGAGATTAATATCTGGGGATGCCACACAACAGCTGCAGTCTGAACCTTGTGAACACAGACATGGTTATGCATTTCACAGCTGGGTTCAAACTTTAAGTGGATTTTCCTGCATGGTAACTAGGATCAGTTTACAGCTGAAACATTATTACTTTAAATGAGTGCTGTACAACTACACCACACAGCTATCTCTGAAGTAACACAGCCCAAGGGTTACAACAGGTTACCTATCCTCGTGCTTCCTGAATCATCCTTCAACTCAACAAGCCAAACTGTGTCAAGTCCTATCTCCTAAATCTCACAATTTTTTTACCTTTAAGTCTTTAAGTGTTAAAATGCATGAAGGAGCAACAAATGTCAGAGGTGGAGGCCTGGCACTTCTCCAGACAACAACCAGACCAGCAGGTCAACAAGAAATTCTTCTGGATTACAGCAAAGTACAGTATTGCCTGCTAAATCCCTTAAGCAGTGAACTGTCTGATAAATAATTAGACCAAAAATGTCATTGCATCAGGTTTATATATCCACCAGATTGCAACAACAATTGACAATTACCTCTCCTCAAAGTCTCTGCAGCTTTGGATCCATAATCATAAAGGCTGGCATGTCACTCCACAGTGCAAAGCTGAGGTGCAACAACAGAGAGCAAATAGGCATAAGTTTCTCCTCGAAGATACAACTGGTTCCTGCTCAATTTTCTCATACTTTCTCCCACATATTTTTCACAAGTGCTACACTCTTTCATTCAGAAAGACCTCTCTGTGATTTCCACACATGACTTGAGGACAAGGCTGCAACACAGTCAATCTGACTACTCAAAAGATGCTCATTTGTAGCACCACTCGGGAGGCTGCCAGTGCTAATAGGAGAAGATGGAAAAATCTGCCACATCAATATCCTGCCTCTACTCCATATGAGTAAGATGGGCAGGAAAATCTCAAGGTTTTTGTAAATCTCCATATTTACAGTAAGTTATGGCTTACACTTCATTCCATGTATAGGACTGCCATAGCTACACAGTGACAGATGCAAAGAAATTGGGCCAGAACTACAATTTTTCTCCAAAGCTCAGACTCTTATGAAACATTTATTTTTTTGTTTGTTTTTTTTTTTTTTTTAGTTTGGGGTTTTTTTGAGCTGAACTTTGCTCAGATTGTGGGATAAAAGAGAGCTTTCAAAACAAAGAGGTGGGTTTGGTAAGAACAGTTTTCTCCACCAGTTTCCTTGACAGTACAACCCTCCAGGTTGCATCATCAAGCTCAAGTAAGCATTTTTGCCAACCATTCAGTTAAATTAGCTTTTGGCCTACATTATTTATGATTCAGTTTTCAAGCAAACATTACCTTTTCTGACTTAATTTTTGAACATTTCCTTCAGAAAGAATATCCTTGAGCTTGAATTCCAGCCTGAAAAATTACCCTAAGTTTGCAATGCAAGATAGAAGGAGAAAAGTGCTCAGTCCAAAAGCCTGAACACAAGACCCACAGTTCAGTCCGCGTGAACTGCTCTGCCTTTCTTCCTTACACTTTGATCTCAAGTTTAGAGAAGATTAAATTCAGCCAAAAATACTCCAACAAATAGACATGTGCAACAGCCAACACTGGTCACGAACAAACCACGTCAAAAACATTTCAGTTCCCTCTAGGATAATAAGACAAGTAAGATCACATGTGAACTGGAGGATGAGGCTAGCACTTGAAAACATTCTCAAGAAGTTGAAGAAATGTTTGGGAGAAGCTGGGGTGCTATTCAGACACTATAACACAATATTCAGCTGCTATAATAACGCACACACAAAAGCAATTGCATAAATAAAGAAATGCTCAGGTCTGAATCCTGCATTTTGAGGAGCATACAGAGAGAATGACAAATGCACAGCAAAGTTCAGCAAAAGTAACTGGAGGTACTCAAGACCAGACAAATAGAATTGGGCTTGAACTAGCACAAAGACAACATTTAAGACTAATTTTTCTAGAGGTGAAAATAAGGAGACACTGGAATTGATTGCCTGGAAACCTGTGGTCTCCTCATCACTGAAGGGAAGCCAAATGTTGGTAAAAATCCCTATGTGTGTCAGAGGGATTGACTAAATTCCTAGCATCTACTGCAAATCAGCCATTCCATTAAAGATCTAACTATATTTGATATTAGTAACCATGTGAAACCATCAGGATCTCCCCAGGTATATGCACAGCCAAAAGGCAAACTCCATAGCTGAGTAATTCATGTCCTCACTGGGATCATCCTGCAAGGTAATGGAAGCTTTGAGGGAATAAAGAATAGATGTATCTACTAAGCAAATTTAAACTAGAATTAATAAAGCTTTAGAAAATCTTTCTCTCAGCCTGAGGCATGGACTGAATTACTTTAAAGACCTCTTAACTTCATTTTAAATTCTCTTTTCATAACAATTTCTGGCCTTGAAACTGACCCACAACCCAAAGGTTAGGAGAAAGCAAAGTGTTACCGTGATGTAATTGAAAATAAATAAATACATAAAGAATACAATTATACAATGCATAGCTTCCCAAGGTTTCTTTCCCCATAGATTTAGCTCCTAAAATTATCCACAAGCACTCAGCTTTAATTGCTATCACTTTGTCTTTCGTTATTTGCTGAAAGATTTTGGGCTGGAGCTGCTGGAAGCACCTGTGGGAAACCACTGGGCACTCCCTGGCAGGGATTCCCTAGCAAAAGCCTCTCACCCTCTGAGCAGTGCTGGTAAACAAGAAATACACAGTCCTTGGGAGGGAAAAAACCCTGTGCTGAACAAGACACTAGTTGCATTTCCTAAAAAAGTTTGTACAAGTGCTCAAAAGCCAAGAAAAGATTTGACTCCCAACTGCCAGGGAAGTTGGGAATGTACTTCAAATGCAAACAGGGAACTCATAAGCAGATAGGTTTCAAATTACAAGGAATTTCCTACTGACACTTGTAATTACACTGTTGATAGGACACTATATCTGAGGATCATTTCTTCTGACATAATTTTTGCATGTTCATATTTGTGCCTGGAATTCTGCAGAGAGGGAAAAATCCTGGTCTCTTCTGGACAACCCAAGTTTTCAGTGTACATCATTCAGCAGCCTACTGCATTTCTTCCACAGATCTGCCTAATCCCCTTGCAGATGTTCCTAAATCAAAATACATATTATTTCCTTGAAGGTCATTGCACCGAGATTCTCAGTATCTTTAGGAGAACATTATTTTGGTATGGATAACTGAGGATAATCTATATCCTTCCCCCTTGATTTCCAGGGATCATGCACAAAGAAAAGTGTCAAAGCATTTACTCATCATAATTTTAAAAGGGAGCAGAGAACCTAATAAGACTCAGGTACATTTCTGACTCCTGGTTTCAGGGAAATTGATGCAGCCTCAGCTGCACTCTCCACTTCGGCAGCAGAGGGTGCTGCCAGAATACTGAGGGCCCCTGCAAAGATATCCAGGACTGGTCAGTCAGGTGTGACTGCAGTTTGTCCAGAGTCCCCATGTCACACAAGGATCACTTAGGAAGAACAGTACCAGTTAATGGTTTCAAACTCGTTTTTCAGTATCATCCAAAATCCATAAAATTTGTCAATTCCATGCCAAACTGTATGGCATTCTCATTCTTATGTCTCATACGCAGCTTCTGCAGTGATGTCTGAAAATTAAGTCAAATATTAGATAAAAACCATCAGTACAGTAGTTTTCTGATTCAAGGGGAAAATGACCAACGACTGCAAGCTTGAATCTGACCTGCACACACTGTTACACATGATTAGGACTCCTGCAGACCAGCTGCTGCTCAGAATCCTGCTCTGCCATCTACCACACTCTCCCCAAGTCCAGCTGCTCCCATGGATACTGCACTCACTTCCCACCACGTGAAAGCTTTCAGGACAAACGAACTGCAGGAGTGGTACTGCTGTTTCTTCTGCTTCATAGCTTTAGCGTATCTTGCTATGGAAGCCAGAGTAAAACCATCTCAAGCATCAGGAAAACTCATGGTTGGTGTTCAAGTGCCGTAGGTGAAGTCACAGAAAGTTCACCTGTTAAGTGATATTTTTAGTCGTATTTTTTTTCTGTTTTCAGATGTGACTATCAGCTTGCTAGCTAAATGCTTCATAATGAAAACATCCAAGCCAAAACATCCAGGAGTGTTTCATTAAACTATTTACCACTTTACTAAAGACATCAAGCTTAACACAAAACCGAGTCTTCAATGACAATAATTTCATAGTTCTTCCAAAGAACATCAATACATGAATGAAGTGCTACTGTAAGCACATTTATAAACTCCCCAAAAAACCTCCTGAAAACACATCAGCTCATTTACTGCACCCAGAAATTGTTTTCAAATGCAATTTTTGTAAGTATGTTTCAAGTCCTCTAATGCACACTCATTTTCATCTCTGTAATGAATAAAACTACTATGATTCTGCAGTCAATCACAATTCTGCCATACTGCAATCTCTATTTACTGCTAATTAGTGTCTCCTTTTCTTATTAGCGAAGTCAAATTTTTGCTTCTTGATGGGTAAATATGGCATTTTCACTTACAATTAGCATGATACATTCCTGCTAAGACTGAAATATGAACAAATTCGGTCTTCCTATGAAATCAGCACAACGTTTTCTACGTCCATATCTACTAATAAAAACCCCCTCACTTTTAAAAGGGGTAACCAGACAAAAGTTACAAAAAGCATAACCCTGAGACGCTCAGGATTTCTAAAGGCAGCTATAACACAGCACACCTTCTTAAAAACTTCTTTTGAGCGGTGCAAGTTGCCCCAAGTGGCACTATCAGAAAGCGAACAGCAGCGAGAGCAGCAGCTCCCGCCGCCCCATCGCGCCGGCTTGTCCCCGCACGCCGTGCGCCTGTGGAGCATCACCCGCACCGCCGCACCCAGCAGCACCAGAACGGCAGCGCGGAGCTAAAATCCTTCCCCCCTCGCCCCGTCCGCGGGCACCTTCCCGCCGCCCGCTCCCCGCTCGGTCCGCGCGTCCCTCCCCGCTCACCTCGGGCGTGCAGCCGGCGCCGCGCCAGCTCCCAGCGAGAGCCGCGGCTCGGC
>JACBWW010000015.1:21733106-21792504 GCA_020086605.1 Lanius collurio
GAGGCAGCGGGGCAGCGCCCACCCGCCGGGCTGCGCCCCCGCGGCCGGACCGAGGGGCAGCCGGGGCGGCGGGGGAGGCGCGGCCGGGAGAGGTAGCCCGGGCTCGCCCTGCCCCGGCACAGCCCCAGCCCCGCAAGGAAGCCGGGGCCGTCCCGCCACACGCCTTCGGGCTTTCGCCCGTCAAACGCTGCCTCGGCCCGGGAAGACGCGCTCCGGACCGCGACCCTGCCCCGCGCAGAAAGCCCCCGCCAGCAGCCGATGGCAGCGAGGAACGAGGAGGAACCGACACCTCCGCTCCTGCCTGGCGCGGTTTCAGAACGGGCACCCTCCCTGCAGCTTGTCACCGGACAGCTGCTACAAACACCTTCTGAGCTGGTGTCATTATTCAAGGACTAAATGAGCCGCTCTAATATTTGCGAAGAGCAGGATTTCCCTATGTAAGCCTGTTAGTGAATCAGCCGCACATACGGATTTAACCTCACCCCTCATGGACACACATGCACAGCAGTTGAGTCACTCCTCCGCCCTGAGCACTAAAGCAAAGCCACCTCAACTATGGCTAGGGTTTATAGACCTCTACATCAGCAGGTCATCAGGGGATGCAAACCCACAGAATCATTGAATCAGTTGAAGTCTGAAGAGACCTCTAAGATCAGCAAGTCCAGCAGTTAACCTAGCACCATCATGTTCACCACTAAACTACATCCCCCTAGTGCCACATCCACACAGCTTTTGAACCATCTACACATCTGCCCCTTATAACAGGAACAAGTTTTAAACGAGTCTTATGCCATCAAGCAGCAGAAGTATGTGGTCCATGTAACACAGGTGAGATCCTTAAAACACCTAAAAATGCAGCAATATAATGGGAAAATTTACCAACTGATGTACCATAATAAAAAGAGGCTCCCACCTACCACTAAACAAACAAACAAACAAAAAAAACCCCCAAACAAACAAACAAACAAAAAACCCAAAAAACAAATGAGCAGGAATAATCTAGGTATTTACAATTAAACTCCTAATCAATATATAGTATTAATTAATTGCAGCACTATTATTTTTATCTAGAAGAATGAGAAAAGTGGGGTTTGTGATTCATCAGGTCATTTGTGACAATATTTGTGCAGTTTGGCACAGATATCGGACTGCTGTAGCTTACAGAAGCCTGGCATCTCAATGGGTAAATTCCACTACCATGCTTCAAATGGCATTTGGTTTCAAACAAGTGATCCTCCTGAAACTTTCTCAGGAAGATCCACATCTCTGATGATGCTTAGCAAAATGGAAATCTTTGAAGTGGCTGCCTAGCAGCTCTCAAACAACAAGTAGTAGTAACAGAGTAAAATTCACCTTTATGTCACTGAGAGTAAGTTGGCCACAGCATTCATAAACCAGACCTTGACCAGGTATCATAAATGTGATGAACATTACTCTTGTCTTTCTAGTGGTGAATGGAAATAAATTTTTTTCCTCATTGTTTTCTTTAGAACTCTTATTACCTGTTTGATTACTACACCAACTTACAGTGCAACTGCAACACAGACATCCATTTTCATGTACATTAATGGAATGCATCATTTATGTCACTATAATCATTATGTCAATAATTTTTTTCAGGCTTTCTCACATGTTTTCATTGCAATATATAGCAAGAAAGTAACACAGTAGCATCTAAACTATTTATTTTCTAATATGAGTTCTAATTGCAGATTTTCTCCACACAGATCAGTTTTCATGGGAAAAATTACCTTAGTTTTAAAACTCCTATTTAACCTGCATGTGGTCTTCTAAAAGCATGATAGACATTTCCTTCCCAAATTCTCACAAAAAAACCTCTTAAAGTAATGCTTTGTCATCTGCTGACACCATTTAAAATATTTGTTAGTAAAATTAAAAATCCAAAATTGCCACATATCACACATTGTATACTACAGAGCAGGCTGGCATTCCTATGACCTTTCTGAATGCAAGATTGAAGATTATCACTGTATTGGACACTTGGGATGGACACCACAAGCCTCAGTTGTGTGACCTTAAAGGACTAGATGAATTCAGAGCAGCAAATGTCTGAGTCTGAAAGATTGCCTTTGAAAGTGTGGGGAATTCAGCTGAGATGCTTTTAGGATGCCAGCAGAATCAATACATCAAGGAAAGGAGCTTCTTGTGCAGACTGGAGCAAGCAAGTGTTTAAAATCAGTGCCCAACAGGTGTTTGTTAGGGTGGGGGTGGCAGGAGGACTCTTTTAGACTCAGACTCAATGATGAATCTCTGTAAATTAGGTGGTTCTTTGCACATCCATGCAGGGTATATGGGCATCAGGGGATATTCTTCTCTGGGACAGTGGCCAAAAAGAAAGCATGAATTACTTTCATGAACACCTTGATCCCTTTTTGAAGAAAAATGAGGAAACATGTAATGTGGTAGCTCAGGACACGATTGTCATGAATTTGATTACAGAAGAGGTTTCATCTCCTGTCTTGTATTCAAGAGTTTCACACCTTACGCAAAAGACTCTGTCCCATTCAGCAGAGCAAAGAGGTGACAGCACAGCGAAGGGAAGAGAGAGGTCGTTCTGCTCATGTTTCTGTTTGGAGTTCAAGGTGTGAGATAAAACTAAGGAATCTTTTTTACTGTGCCTTTTCAATGAGCAGCTGGACACTCCTGTTGTTATTAAAGCACAAAGCAAAAGAAATAAATGAAGCAAGCAAAAATGTGCTGTAATTACAAGCGTTGTAGGCAGGCTCTTCGTGTTTGTGGATCTTCCAGTCAGTCCTTGGAAATACATCAGCGTTATATACTTCCACAGGAAGAGTGCATAAGCAAGCAAAAGTATTGCAAATTATTGTCCAGATAGGGACATTATATTTCTAAAAACAAAAAGAAAATTTTCAAGTTATCATAAGTGTGGGGAAAAAAATGTTTCACATCTTTGAAGATGACATCATTGTTTCCATAGTTGTTAATGTTGTCAATGATGTAACAGTATCTTTTCTTTCTTCCTGCTAATTATGCTATTTCCCTATATATTTTGTGTTCTGTAAAAGCTCTTTTCCCATTAAAATCCTTTTCTAAGCAGAAGCACAAATCAAGAAAGTCTAAATTAACGACATTTCACTGCTGCTGTCTTTGTTTTCCTTGATAAAAAACAATCCAGTACTTAAACTACTGTAAGTAATATTCACAAATGGAAGGCTCTTCCTTCAGATGAAACCTGCTTACATCTGCTTTCTCCAGGAAAGCTGGCAGAAATAAATTCTTTAAGGCATTATTCTCAAATATTTTTTTTCACTTTGTGGTGAAACCCAACATCCCCCTCCATGGAGCACAAACTCAAAAAGAATAAAAAGATGCTTTTGCTCCACTTTGAAAAATTGAGGCATTCAAACACAGGGACAGGCAGACAACAAAAGCTGTGATGTGTTTAGAAATCCCTGAAAAGACTCTTAAAAGGCACTGGAGATGTGAATTGAACCTCTTTTGCCCAAATTTCTTCTCTCTTGCCCCACTCTACCAGTGGGGATGCTCCCCCAGCAGCCTGAGGGGAGCTGTGCCCCCCAGACCCTGTGCAGGGACAGCCACTGCCTTGCACAGCCCCCTTGCC
Source organism: Lanius collurio (assembly GCA_020086605.1). Lineage (NCBI taxonomy): Eukaryota > Metazoa > Chordata > Aves > Passeriformes > Laniidae > Lanius > Lanius collurio. The sequence goes on from JACBWW010000015.1 coordinate 21,736,711, forward strand.
CCTGTGGCCCAGCTGAGGGGACCATCAAGTATTCCAGGCACGTATTCCTCTGGGTTTTGTCTTTTTTTCCTTTTCCAGAGACCTGCCAAAGTTTGCCCTCCCCTCTGACATACACACATCCCATTTGGAAAGGGTAAAATGGGAGCACAGGAGAAAATCCCATAACTTGTCGAAAGCATGCAAGGATGATTTGTGTTCTCACTTATGGGGTATGACTGTCACTGCTGATCTGCTTTCAGGCCTAGATTACATCTGATAAGGGCTGACCTTATTTGAGTATTCACACATTATGCACTCATGGAGAGCATGCGGACACAAAAGTCCCTCAGATGTTCTGGGCATCAATCACGCTCACAGCATGGAGGCTGCCAAACTTTTCTTCCCTTAACTCGGGAGAGGAGAGGGTAGTCCAAGACAGACTTAATAAAGTTTAAAGCTGTGCCACAGTATATTTGGGGCCCATTGTCTTCTAAAAGTGTTCTTTTCAACAAATTTTTTGCAGTTACCATGGGCAACAATTCGTCTTTAACAAATTGGGGCGGACTGTGTGCAGACTGCCGGGAGGAGGGGAGTGAACAAAAGGCTTGCCAGGCCCATTAAACAAAAGCCAAACAACCAAAACTATTCTGTCTCTGAGTTGCCTCATATTTACAAAAACAAAGTGGGTTCTCAAAATCATTCCTAAAAACAGTCTTTCCAAAACACACCTTAAATCAAATCACTTCCTTAAGAACTCATGAATCTATTGTTTACTACATAAAAATAGTTTTACTCATTACCACAAATTAACACATGCTTTTATAAAGAATATACTAATTATCACTGATGACTAAAATATTTCATCTGTTGTAATGACTGACACCTCTGTTGCACCTTTCCCAATTTCACAAGAACTACAACTGGTTCTATAAACTTTCTGCTTTTGTCTGCACGTTTACTTGAAATAGTGAGAGTTGGGAGAAAATAAGAGCACACAGCAGGTGATGCATGTGCTTCTTCAAAATGTATTTACCAGTGGGACTTTTCTTAATTTGTAAAGCTAAATTCTCATACAGTATCATTTTTACAGATGATACTGACTCTACAGACTGCAGACTTTCATGGAAACAGACAAACTGCCCAAATAAGCCATCATACCTAGCTCTCAAACACCTTATATTCCCCATATATGTAGACTACTCAAATGTATTCCCCATATGTGAAATTACTCTCAAAAAGAAGTATGATTTGCTTTGCTAGATCATGCTTTTTAACTCCAAAACTTATTTAGGCTATGTAAACTTACTTTCTTCCACAGCTGGCTACTCCAGCAGAAACAGTAAGATAACAGTAAGCATTTTTTTCATTTGGCTGGAAGTAAGTAAGTAAAAAATGCAAATACTCATCAACCAAAGCCTTGGACAGGATGCCATGAAGAATTCAGTGTGTTTTCTCTTTTCAGTTTTAGATACTTTTAATGATGGAGGGTTTGTTGCTGCAGTTTAGGAAATCAGTTCACAGTGTGATGCATCTTATAATGGAGAAGTTCTGCTGTTTTTCCAGAGCTCGTTGGTTGAGGTTTTTGCCTTCCAATTTAGGGACATTTATTTCTTAGTTATATATCAAAAGTGACTGATCCTTGAGAAAAAGGAGCAGCACAGTGCCAAGAGAGGTGAAAAGACCTTTGGACTAAACCACAGGAAAACTATATTGAGAAGGATGTGGTTTTCAGGCATGATATGCAAGATGACAGCAAGGAGAAATCCACTACCAGTTTCACTGGGTTTTAATTGAAGCCATTGACAGCAGCAACATAGGCACTGCCTTCCGGGGTACATTTTCTAGTGAGGACCTTCTGTGGCTGTGCAGCCTGTGTTGCACAATATTCTCTTTCAAATACAAACAGCAAACCATCCATCTCATTACATGTGGGGATCAGGATATGGTATGCTAAGTAAAGACTGAGGTTTAGGTCCAAGTGTCCAGTCTAGAAAGCTGTTTTCAGTTTTAACTGAAGTGTTCATTAGAAAGTTTTTGCCTACACAGCATTTGCATCACAAGTTTCAAAAAAATAATCACCCTGGTAAGAGGGCCAACTCAGCCTGATAGGATTGAGTCCATGGCTTTTCTGTCCCCCTTGGTTACAAACTAGCCTCTAAAACTTGAAATATTTTGATCAAAAGACATTATTTTTCTTTTACCAGTATAAGCATACACACAAACATACACACATAGATTTTCATTTGTTGGTTTCAAATGTCATTACCTATAGTATGGGTTATTCTGTGATATGAAATTTCATTTCTCTGACAAGCTGGATCAATATCTACATGCATGAGGAAATTCTGTACCATTAGCTTTACCAAAGCTCCTTGCTAGGCTGACTGTATTTGGGTAAAGAACCAACATCATAAAAGTAATGTTAAAGGACCTTGGACATGTGTTTGACCCAATAAACCAGAAACCAATATTTATAGTATTTTGTCATATTCTGCCTGATCTTGCAATGAGAACCTGCACATGGTTCTCCATCTGGAAGTTGTCCCCACAAAGTGGGAGCCACACAGCCACCTCACAGGAACGTATCTACCACAGCTGCCACCACCACAGCATCTGCACCCACCCAACTGCTGAGCCAGGGCTGGCTTCTGTCCAGATGTCCCAGACTGTGGCAAAATAGAACTGTACCCAGCTACAGAAGATAAGACTTCCTCAAAAGGCCACATAACTTAGCAAACTCTGCACTGACACATCATATCAGAGCAATAGCTCAGTTTGTCCATATTTCTGTCTCCAGTAAAAGGTATTTGCTTTTTATTAATTTTTAAACACAGTGCTTTTTAATTTCATTGGGATGTCTCCTGTCTTTTATTATGTAAAAGGTTAAATGGAAGAATTCAATTTGCTTCTTCTTTTTATATGTATTATTTTATTTTCCTTTTTCTGTCTCCTCTTATTGAAGTCCTCTCTAACCATCCCCCAAATTTTAAGTTTCTTGTTCCTCTAGGACATGGTTCATCACATATTTTATCACCCACCTATTCCTGCTGCACCTTTTTATCATCTAAGGTGTCCTGATGCAAATGCAGGGTTATTGGATGGGTGTGACACAGTCACTTTCAGAAATCAGCTTTCTCTGTTGTTTGGAGTCAAATGTTTTACTCACTTTTCTCACTGTGCAAAGAAGATTTCTTTGACTCATTCAAGAGGAAAAGAAGGATACTTTTTGCACTCAGATTTATTTTAACATTCTGGAAATATACCAGGATTTTGTATTTCACAATGTGCACTTGGCAAAAATACTTTAACCTGAACACTTGTATCAAATTAGCAAATGTCTAAGAGTTTTGCTCAATTCCTTCTGATTTAAGCTAATTTAGATAATTACTTTTACTTTCCCTGAAGCCACTCTTTCCTCCAAAGCCTACTGTACCCCAAACCCCTTTCAGAAGTAGCTTATTGCTACCTTCCTGGTGGCAGGAACAGCATGCCTCCCAAATGTCCATTTCTCCTTTCCCTCTCAATATGCCAAAGAATGAGGCTGCAAGAAGACAGAAGAGGAAGCTTAACAGAGATGGGATGGTTTGGTGGGATGATTGCATACAGAGGGGAAGAGAGCATGAAGAGAGCTGTAACAACCCTCAAAAAATTATTTTAATTATTTCACACTATTTTTTCAGGGCTTTTGCAACTGAGAAAAACTACAGTAATGAGTGCATAAAAATAATAAACAATACTTCTATACCATAAAGTGTTCTCAGCTATTAAGTTATGCTAGAGTCTCATGGTACAGTATCTTATCAGTACATAATTTCATATTTCAGAAGTTTCTTTCAGCACAGCTTGAATTTCAGCCTCCGAGCTATTATCCCAAGGAATAAATGGACAAAGACACAGATTTATTCACCCCACTCCCACCCCATAAGCATGTCTGATGGATTTGGAAAGGATCCTACATATTCAAGATAGGCATCTGCCAGAATAAATCCTACTCTAATGCTTGTTGAAGGTATTTTTCTCCCCATACCTCTTTACTCATTACCAATTTCCAGTTGAAATAACTTTTTTTTTCTGAGCAAAACTTGTTCTTGTGTTTACAATCACATTGCTCTGTAAGTTTAACTGCAAGGCAGATCCCCCTGAGGAACCACAGTGGCACACTGGTTTTAGGTACCCAGGTCTCCAGGGAGGTTACCTCTATAATATGCAGCCACAATTCATAACTTTCCTATCATTACAGGTACACAAAGACCACAGAAGCCAACCAAACACATGGAAAGTAAATGTATTTTGTGATTTCAATGTCAAGAGCCCAGCAGGCAGGACTTGGCAGCAAAAATAAGTCTTAGCTGTATTTACAGATTTGTCGCAAGCACATGATAGGAAAAAAGTCCCCCAAAACAAAAACAAAACAAAGGAAAAATACCCAAGACCAACCAAATTTCACTCCATTGCTACTAAATTCTATGTATCACAATGTATGACATGTCAAACCTCAAAGCAATCCCTAATGTGATATGGATACAACATGACCTCTCTGAGGCACTTCTGGCTGGTATGAGGAGCTTGAAGGCAAGTAGGAGCTTGCATAGTCCACTGGGCAACTGAATTTTCAAAGAGCCATTTCAGTATCACTTACTTCTACTATATTGTCAAAAATAAATCTAAATTTGAAGACACTAGACCTCCACAGTATGCCTCCTTTTGGAGAAGCATATTGTCTCCTTGTTTGTGTCCTTTTTTTTAGCTAAAATGCATATTAAGACATTAAAAAAAAAAAAAACCCAAACAACAAACACCTTCGGCTCTGCCACTTTAAGTAAGTAAGATTCTTTAGTCCTTCCCATTCCTTCACCTGCCCCCAGTTACAGAGCACAGCTGCTTGCAGGTTTAAGATTTTTTTGTGAAGTAACAGTTCATGATAATCTCATTAAATCCTTTCTAACACTTTCCAGTTCATACAGGATTTCCTTCACTGGGGCAAGTGGAACAAGGATCGGCTGCTTAAGCAATCTCTGTGCAAAAAAAAAAAAAAAAAGTCACCCAAACCCCTCCTCACAGAGGATGGTGCAAGGGAACCAAAGCTCAGCTCCAACCAAGGGGTTGGAACAAATCCAGAGATGCAGCAGCTCTTTGCTGTTTCTCTCTACAGCTGAGAAACCGCGTTAGAAGTGCAATGCCCAACATGTTTTGCATGTAAAACAAACCATGTGCTGAGCAAGCTCCTCTACCTGTAAACCATTCTGTTTAAATGTCCAACATTCCTCTCTCTGCCAGCCTAGGAAGTACTCATTGCAAAGGAGTTGTGCTCCCAGGGAGAGGCTCCATGACCAGGTTGGCTGCGCAGACATCACTGCCATTCCCAAGAACGGGAGACAAACCTCCCCAGGGAGAATGGACAGTGTGAAACAAAGGCGAGAGAAAAAAAGGCCTATTTTATAGATATGCCTTCTATTAGATCTTACAAGCTGTGCTGTGGGTGTTCTGAAGACATTTCCAAGGAGAGGGACCTCCCCAGAGAAGCCTTGGGTGCTAAGCAGATGTAAGTGAGCCACTGGGAGCAAGAAAATCTGGGATGTCCTAAACTGCTCTAAGAGGAAATGGGAACAATTTTTAGGCTGCATTAGAGAAACCTCTGTAGCATCAACTACTTGTATCAAAATGGTCAGTTTTCATTTCACTGCAAGCCATCTCATCAACAGCAGTTTAATAGGATTTTTCCCTGTTTACATGCACTTAAATGGCAAATGCACATTTCCTGCTCCAGCTGCCAAAAAATACTTTTTCAACCTGCCTGACTAAAACCACCCAAAACGAGCAATGCAAAATGTGTAAGACAGTTTAAGGTCTGTAGAAAAGGCTGGACAGCTCAGGTATGTGGGTAACAAATATTTTTATAGGCCTTTCAGTGGCTTAAATCCAGGACAGCTCTGCAGTGATTTATTTCTCCAACAGCTTCTAGGGTGGCCTATGTAAAATTAGCTGGTAATCACAAACCAGGCTCCTAGTGGGCACGTTCCACACCCAAAGCAGCAGCGACTGGTGCTCCCTTGCTGAGGGGTCATCACAAAGAGCAAGGACTGAGGGGGGAATGCTGGATATCTCATGCTGTCAGGAACAATGAAGCTGAGCATCAGAGAATTATGCTAGAATTTTGCAGGATCAAAGCACAGTTCATCTTATTTAAGCCATAAATGTGTCACTTTTTATGATTGCCCTGCTAGTATTCTGAATAAGCATTAAATACAGTTTTTAAAGGTTATACAGAATTTTTCTTGCATAAACCTATGCCCTTAAGAGCACACAGTATAGGCTGTGTGCAGTCTTAGTTGCTACTGCAGTTCACAGTTTTTTAGCTGAAAATTCTCCCTACATCTCAGTGTGGAAGGGAGCAAATATTAACAGCACAACCTGTGTATTGACCCTTGAAGAAACCTCTGGTGTCTGAGAATTCACTGATTAAGACTTTTTACATAATTGCAACACCTTATTTATGATAGAATTGGTTGCAAATCCCCACACACTGAAGGTCTGCAAGTCTTGCCACCACCTTTTCTGCTGCAAGGCACCGTCTGGGCACTGCCCAGGTCTGCAGGTTCCAGCTCCATCCACAGAACAAACACACTAACACACTGCAGATTCTTTTTTCCTGCCTCCAGTGCAACTCCATCCACCTCCACCAAAGCATCCAGCTAAGACAGAGGCTGAAGTATAATGCTGATAATTTTTGTTTGGCTGGGATGATTCCACAACATCTACATGGTCAGCTCATGTGCTGATGCAACTCTGGTATTATCACTCTCTCAATGACCTTAAACCATTATCAAGCTGTGGTAATTCTCTGATGAAAACTAAAAATTGATGGGAGACTCCCAAATCTCACACGACAGCAGCTGCTTTTCTTCAACAATTTTCCACTATCTTTAAGAGAAGTGATTCAGACAAATGTTACAGCTTTATGCTCTCAATTCCTGTTATATTCACTCAGACCTAACATAGTAAGTTTCTCATATCTAGATTCAGTTTTACCTTATTTTTCATTCATTGAGGCTGATCTATTTTTGATATATTCTCTGGATGCACCTCCTTAAAAGGTGCTAATTTAGATCCCTGGCTGTAGATAATATGTTAATCCCAGCACTGGCAAATATTCAGATGGAAAATAAAAACTAGACACTAGAAGTCATATGCTGATTTAAAACATGTAGCTGGACAGTATCAATACGACACAAGGATAGTAGATGAAAATTAACCTGCAATTCCGTAATACCATCAAATAAATTGACCTGCTAATGAAAGGAAACACATTTCCATAAGAATTTGAGTGGTATCCAAGTAACAATTCCATGATGATACATTTTCAATTAAAGAATTACGATAGACTGCACTTATTTTTTCTCTCTAATGTTAGGTTGTAATTCATTGTTCTACAGGCAGCTGAATATAAACCTACAGCTTCTGTTCTTTGTCTTGGTAGTAACTGGGAAATGTTTTCAAGGTCAAATACTTTTACTAAAAAAGATAACCACATACCAAAATTTTTGAAGCTTTCTTCTTTTCTATTAGACGGTTGTTTGTTCTTACTTCTTTTATCAAGTTAGAGAAATATTAACAAAATCTATGAGAAACACTGCCAGACTGATGAGTGCAGAGGAGTGTACCCTCTCATAGCAAAAACAAAAGTAGGTATATTTATTGCCATTCTGTACCCAAAAAGGGTTCATGTTCTATAAGGCCATATGATGTGAGAAGCAAATTCCTGGTTATAAGAAAGGAGAGCCATTTAGTGAGTCAATGTTTGCAGGGGGAAGACAATTTATTAACTCTCCATTTACGGTGACAAGCTTCTAAGTGCAAGAGCATGAAAATTAAATTCAACATGATTTTTAATTATCTTATGTGGTCACTTCATATTATATTCCATCACAACATATCACTCACTGATGTTGCTATCTGGTACTACAAAATGTTCATATTTAATTAAATTGCAAGCAAAATGCATGAAATTATAAAGATTATTTTCCATATGCAGCTACATATCTGTCAATAATTACATTCCTGAGTTTTGATCAGATGGCACTGATGCCTGAGAGGACAGGAACAGGGACAATACAGTAACTGTATTGTTGAATTCTCCACTAATGCTTAGCTTCAGTAATTCAGCTTTCATTGCAAATGCTAAAATTCAGTAGTAATTGAATTTAAAGCTCAAAAAACCACCTCTACCCCTAGAATATGTGAATTTTTCTTTTTCTTAAGCTTGACAGGAAAATGAAAATAAGACAGGAATGGAGGAGAGAATCAAGATACTGTCCCCATTACACAGTATCTGTGGAAGGATTATTTCAAGTCAGAGAGCTACCAAGAAATGGAAAAAAAAAAAATCTTACATGTTGAACAGTAGTTCCTGCTTCCCATGAAAGCCATCTGTTCTGTGTATGTACATGGTTTGAAAGACATTCCCAGGATTGTGTCAAGCCAAAGGAATCCCCACTAGAGTTACAGAAATATAAACTCCCTTCACACTGGGAATCCCTTCACACTGCTAAAATGCAGCTCTGAGGACATGTATAGCACCACCCGCCTCAGGACCATAACAGTCCTGCTGGCATTCCAGGCGTTACACAGGATTTTCCCATCTGATATTGGGTTATGAGAACTGAAACTTTAGCACGGATAACATCGCAATACTTTGAATTAGAAATTCTTCAGATGAGTATAAGGCGAGAGCTCTGCTCTTCTCCATTGCAAAATGGCATCATCATCCTTTCTCCCATTTGCAGCTGACGTGAAAAATGTCTGGAAAATATTTTTGAAATATGATTGATTCCATAACGGAATTTTTGCCATTACTAATTTTAATGGGAGTGGAACATGGCACAGTTTGAATAATATACTTGTTCCACATTCATTCCCAAACTCTGGAAATGGGAGTTGAGAACACAAGTCTAATAATTAATACTTGTATAAGAAGGACAATCCTTCCTGTGGGCCTGGCATTTTTGCAATCCCTTGTCTACTAAACAACTGAGTTCAGATTGCAATTATTTTTCCTAGGCAGCAATTAAATACTGCTACCAGTGTTAAGCATAAACACAACTCTAACGACAAGCAACGCTCAGATGACTAGCTCAGGTTCAAGGGTTCACTGCACATGAACATCCATAAATACCACTGACAGCCTTAGCAGTATAATGAACTTTGCAGCAACTCATGCAGGCAGTCTACACAATACAAGAACATAATGCCCCTAACCTTCAAGCAAGAAACCTGCAGAAGCAATTCTGAGCTACTTTTACAGCTGAAACAGTATGTTCAAGAACTATTTAGAAATAGTCCAACCTTGTTTGTAAAATGTTCATGTGTTTATTGTTTTTTAAATCATTGGGTGGAATCAAACAGTAGAACTGAAGGAAATGTGGACTTTATGTAAAGATGGTTAGTTCCACTGAATTGTCACTCCAATTAGCAGTGTATTCTTACCACTATTAACTTAAGCATGCACCGTTACAAGTTAAACACCCTGGGCTTTTTAAGGCATCACATAATATTTTATCTTTAAAGTGCTTACATTTTTTTCTCACAAACACTGCCCACAATACCACACAGCCTCCCATAAGCAGATATTCCTGGCATCTCTTGAAATACATTCCCAGCTACCAGCTCAAAAATCAGATTTGTATTAAAGAAATACTCTCTGTCTGAAATCTAGGGAACACATTTAAACCATTGGTTTTGTTTAACTTCACTATTTTCTTAGTTGCCAAGATGCTGCTTCTCTACTTCTGTGGGGAGCTGCAGCACAAGTAATAGAGGAAGCTGCTATACAGATCTGTGTACTTGGTAAATGCTACTAGCAAAAGTGAGCACATTGAAAATACAGTATATTTTCAAGCAGTTCCAAGCTTTAGGAACCCTAAGGGGTTGACTGAAGTTACTTTAAAGAGTTATAAACTAGAAGGATACATGGGGTCATTTAAGTCAATGGCAGTTTTCCGTGTACAATGTAACAGCTACATCCCTTCCTATCTTCTTGGTCTTACCTGGTGGAAAACTTCTTCAAGATGCATCTTGCTACTTTGAAAGTCACACAGAAAGCTGTAACATCCATTTCTCTCTTCTGAAATGCTATCACTCCTTACAAAACTAGACTGAACTGCCCGAGACCCCCATCTATTTCACAGACAAGTCAGCTGGGCTTAGTTTAAACAGTGTTCAACAGCAACTTAAGGCATTTCATCTGAGCTTACACCAAAGCAGATGAGCAGCACTCTGTGGTCTTGCCACCTCTCTCCAGGAGAAAGGCAGTAATCACCAGCAGATAAGCAGTAATGTATTAAGACCAGCACATCTGTTCCAGCAGCAAGCTTCTGTCTGTATTCTACTTTATCAATCCATGGACCTGCAGTTCATCACTGTAGGGGAGCTCAGGGTTATTATCTATGATGTCTATAAGGCAATAATTTTCAGTGCCGCAAGCCCCAAATATAATCTAGGATGGCAACAATAACAATTTTATTACTAATTTGCTTTCTGATACTTAACATTAGATGAGCAGCCTACTAAAGCTAACAGGCCCTTCTGATCCTGAGCTCAATTTACATATTGATTGGGGATGATCACAAAATCTCCACAAGCATTTGTTGTAGTCTGACCTATGCTCCAGAAGCTCACACATAAATATGACGGCATGTAATAAAAACTTTATTTCCTGTGTAATCCTGGCATGGGGAAGTGTTTTCCAGATTGATCATGCTGAAAGACAGCTTTTTTCAATGTCAGCTTTTTTTTTTTTCTTTGCTGATCAGTTAGGAGGTGCTTCTGTGCAGATCCACAAAGCTGCTTCAGCCATGGACCAACCTGAACCAGAGATGCTAATGCTTTTTTTGGCCACAACAAGCCTCACATTCATGCAGAAACACCCAAAAGGCACGTTATTCTTTCAACTTGATTCCTCTCTGCCATGATGGGGAAAAATTCTGTCTTTAGCAAGAGGATGGGTGCACACCTCCCCGAGAGCCCGCCGGAAGAGAATGTGGGAGGGAAGGGACCACGGCTCACCAGCACATCTGGCCTACTGTTGTGGTGGACCACCATTCTTTTAGGAGAGGGAAATGTAGGATCTAGACAACGAACTGAGTGACTCAGCCCCTGATGATCCCTAATTTTAAGTGAAGAATGAGCTTGTAATTCCAGGAAAAACAAATCAATACAGTGGCTGTGCCGTCTGCATTTTCTGTCTCCAGTTATTGCCTCTTTAGTGCTTCACGTTTCTATGGGTAGTTTTGGTACTCCTTTTAACATATCACCTTACGGCTGATCGTGGTCTCTCCAAGGGGTTTTCCCCAGATAGATGAGGCAGTAACCACAAGCCTCTTCAGTGGCTGAAGTAACATGGACATAAACAGGTCAGTCCCATCCATTCTTCCTTGTTCTCCAGAGCTATTCAGCCATACTCACAAATACCTTGGTAAAGGAGGATCTGAATGAGGTGTTTATCATTTGTGTTGGGTTGAAAAGCTCTCTAACCCTGCTAGGACACAGGCTGCTGCAGTGGTGCTACCTGCCTCCTTCCCAGCTCTGTGTTTGGACAAGTTTATAACATAAGGCTGAACACTGACATAATGAGATGTAGTTACTTGAATATCCCAAGTCCTTCCCCGGTAACTAAAAGGCTATGAAACCAGTGACAGTATTATGCTTTAGGGCTGATATGTGACACTTATTAAAATAATAGACTTAGATGGTGCTTTTTGCCTCAAAGCTAGGGGCAAACAGAGAGCTATCTCAAAGGAACAGAAGGAGCTGGCTAGGGAAGAGAGACATAAGAGGCCCTGCAGTGGTGTCCCAGTGCAAAATACGAGCCATTCACTGGCCAAGTGTGGTCACTGTCAGTGGCCAGAGTGCCTGCGACCTCAAATCCTGGCCAAATATTGCAGAGAGGATAATCCTAAAATAACACAAATATATGCAATAAGCTCCCAGAAGTAAGTAATCCTGCTTTTAAATAACTAACCAAATGAATGAATAAATAAATAAATAAAGATTCAACTTGTTAAATTCAGGCACACTGAAGAAGTGCTGTTTCTCAGAACTGCTACCAAATCAAGATATGTTATTTCCATGTTTCCTTAGAGGCAATTGTTTACCTTTAAAAAAGCAGTATTTCAAAATAGGAGTCAAAGTATTAAAGCATAGTCACCATAATGTTTAAAAATTTTACTGCAAACAAGGATATTTAATTTTCAGGTTACATCCTGCTGACAGCCTGCCTATAGCAGAAAAAAAAAAAAAAGAAAAAAAAAAAAAAAAAAAAAAGAGTATAATAAATAATTCCTAGGACAACAATTATATATATCCGAATTTTGAATTTGGATTCAAAACCTTGACAGTTTAGGATACTTGTTCCTCCATGAGCCAAACAACTTCAAAATGCAAAATGTGTAGCTCTTGTTCAAAAGCTCCTATGTTGCATAACTGAGCAACTTGATTAATTCATTAATTTGTTAGCCATAATCTTAATTCTTGATAAATGGACCAATAAAGGCCTTGATGACTCTGATATTTTTAATATATTTTTCCTCCAAAAGCACTATGGAAGCAGGTAATAGTAAATTTAAGGAAACCACCAAACAATACCTTAAGTAGTTTAAATCTCCAGTAAGACTTTGGGACACTGAGACCTTAAAAAGGGTCTTAAAACCTTAAAAAATACAACAAATAAATAAAAGTCAATAGCTAGCAGTATTAGAGATTCAACTCAATATCCTCACAGATAATCAAAAAGGCATGGGCTTTCACATCTAAGACGTATCAAGAATCAACTCCAAGCAAAAATCAACATGAAATATTGGCCTTGCCTGAAAATATAACTCAGAAATCGGCACTGTACACCATGAATAAGGGAATGTTAACATTCAAATGGTCAGAGACGATCTTGCAAGAAAGAGTGGAGTTTCTACAGTAGAAGTCTCTGTAAACAGTTACCCAAATGGATTCATCACAGTACCACTTAAGAAGATTGTATCTTGTCAACAGTACAGTACCTACAATGCCACTGTATTTGCCAGCTGCAAATAACCAGTTTTTGACTGAGAAGTGGAAAAGAAATAATCTAAATTAATAATGTACAATGTGATTTGTTACATTTATTGGCTATTTAATGTTCATCAGTTGGAGCCAGTATCTGTGACAAATCACTTAGTAAATGGAGAAGTTTTTATTGTTCTGAAGTGATTTGTGCAATTTTTTGTGCAGCTTCTTCATTCCCCATGCAACTGTATGACTCTTTCCTGCTCAGTCGTTTTTACCCTACCACTTACTTGTTCAGCAACCAAACTCCTATATAATATCTAGCTGATACTTTTTTTCCTCTGAACTGCTGAATTTATGAGGCAGGAGAAAACAGAATTTCCTTAATGCCCACATTCTAGACTGTGAGAGGAAAAATTGCTTCCTAAAAAAGTTTTGGATGATTCACAGCATCCCTTTGTACGTAATGAGCATCAATTTAAAAATAATTATTCACAATCTACGTATGAGACATAAGCAGTGCAATTAAATGGGACATTTGACAGCATTAGCTCCTTGCTTTCACATCAGAAAAGTTGGACTCTCTGCAGCAAGTACCTATAAACCAAAGAAATGGACTTAACATTTCAAGGCATCTGAGCAAGAACAGAATCACATTTCAAACCTGGAATTCCACGATCTCAGAAGGCATTTAATCCTCTGTGGCATGAGTAATTTTTATTCAGTTTCTAGCATGCACACAATCCTTTCAAAGATTGCAAAACGGTCTCTGCAATTGAATGGCTATTCTGCTATTGCTGACTCTCAGCAAAGGAGAAGGATCACTTTGGGAGATACTCTGGTCTCGCCATATTAAAACTTGGACAGAAATTCCTATATAAGATGATTCACATTCAGAGCTGGATTTCCACAGATTAAATGCTGCATTTTAGGAATTTCTACCTATAGACTACAGAGTAGTATGGAGCAAATATGTTCATACTTTCCTCTGGCAATCTGGCAGTAACTAGGTCTGGAACCAAAAGGACCTGAACTAAACCCTGAAACCTGAGACTCTCAAAAACAAAGGAATAGAGGTACCTACAGAGCCATATCAGCTATTATATTTTGTGTATATTACATATATCTCTCTAAAACCCCACAACATAATTTGAATTGTGAGTCTATTAATTAACACCACATATCCATAATAGTCACAATCAGGAGACATTTGTACAGAAACCATGGAATTGCCTGGGAATCTGCCACCTAAAGCCAGCCAGCCAGAAATCCAATTAACTCCCCAAATAAGAAAGCTCTTCACACATCTCAGAAGTTGTTTCAACTTCCCCATTGTTTTCATTTGGACTCACAGAGCTCAACAAAATGTTGAAGCTATCACTATTCCAGGAAAAGTGCTAATAAGACAGAAGAGTGGGCCCAGAGACAACTTTGAAGTCACCCCTTTACACAACAGCACCATAATTACCAAGAAAAGGAAATGCACTGGAGTAATACTTGAAGTAGACGTCATCTGTAAGGGCTAGGTGCTGCTGAGCTGATCTCTAGTTGTTCTGCTCAATGACAAGTTAGAGGAAAGATTCCTTTGGATCTCCTGAGCTTTCCAGAGTTTCAGCTTTTTTTTTTTTTCCTGCTACTGCACATTGAAATATTTTTCTGCTTTAAACATCTGCACAGTCTTGTACCTTAAAGATACAATTTTATAACAGAAAATTCAAAGAATGTCTGTGACGCAGGCAAATCTTTGGATGCATTTCCAGTTCCTGAAAAGTTTGGGGATTGGATTGCTTTTTGCTGTGTTGAAGAAGTTCTTTCTAGTGCAATGTTCATCAAATGCCAGGAAACACAAGTGAAATTTCCTCTGCCTTACCACGTAGGCATTGCAGAGCACCCCTATGGCAAAGGGGCAAAGAGCGGCAAGACAGCTTATGATTGTGTTCATTTTATATTTTCATTCTGTTTTAACAGGATCCATAGCTTTAGATAACCTCATAAAAACTCTGATGATTTGAACAGAAGAATTTCTTGATTTCTTTTTTTTCCCCTTGCCAGTCTTTGAGTTTTCAAACTTCTCCCTGATTTGATGAGAACTAGAAACTTCATCTTGCTTTCCTGCATTACAACAGTTTCATGTGACTATTTGAGTGTGGACACTAGGGATGACAAAGAGCAATTACTGGGAGGCTAATGATGAGGTTACAAATGCTGGCTGCTCTGGGCATCCATTCAGAGCACTGCAGGGGAATGCTGACAACTTTTCCATCTTATCCTTCAATCTCCCATTAAAAATGATAATTCACTGACATCTATTAAAAAATATCTTTCAAATGGAACCTTCTAAAACATACTTCACTGTAATTTCAGGATCTCACCTCCTGCATGTAAGCTGATTTCCTGGGTGTGAGGATCCCAGAAAAATGACTCAAGAGGTGTATAATGTTCATTACTCACACTGAACCATCAGCAGCTTTTTCAGTAACAGGAAAGGAAGGACTTCAGGGAGACAAGGAATGCATAGGAAAGGCTGAAATACATCCTACGTTGCTGGCATTGCACAGTTTCCAAGTTCTGTGGATATACAACAGGAATACTCACACCTACCTATGGCACTAGTAAACACACCACATCAAAGTGAGCTGGATGTGTGGTTTCAGCAGACAATGCAAAGTAAACATGTCAATAGTAGCAGAGAAAAAATATCTGCAACAGGAGAGACTAGAGGATCTGAGGAACTGCTGAGACAGATGCTACTAAAGAAGTGATTTTTTTGTGCTACCCTTTTCAAATAAACATAAAGGAGCTGTGAGTACCATCAGTTCCTTAGTGACTTCAACTTGAACACAGAAGGGATGACAATATAATTAAACTACTACAGAACTTTTCTTTTTTTTTTCTTTCTTTTAGATTCTAGGGAACTGTGTGCATTCATATTACTACGAGAGTTTTACAGACTCCTTCAGCAAACTATTAGCAGTTAAATTTTGGCCAAAATTGGGATTCTTATTTCTGCTAGGCTCCAGCATGCCTTAAGGCACAGAAAAAAAAAAAAAGAGGGGGGGGGTGGGATGTGTACAGTTTTCCCCTTGAACAGCAGCCAGCAGAAGTGAGCTGTCAGGCCACTGGGCAAGAAGAGCACATGATGTGAAATGTCCTCCATGGCACAAGAAACCTTCACCATCTATCCTTCACCTTCTTATCCCTTTAAAGTGTTTGTAAAACAAGTCCCATGTTCTGTTCTGGCTCCTGTGACTTTTGTCCTCTGCTCTGGAATGTGAAGAGAAACTAGACAAAACATCAAGGAGGCACTTGGAGAAGGAGGGGACCTTCCAAGCCATGCAGCCTCCTCAAGGACAAGGCTTGATATCCACTTCTGTGTTTGCAGTTGGCATGAAATGCTTCCAATAATCTTAATAAAAACAGATATTGAAGCTATGTCTTAGCAGAAATTTAAACTTTTAGCTCTTCATTCTGAAATCTGTCCTTAGTGAGTGTTAAATAATTGACCCTTGCTCATATTGCCTGAACTGACTTAAGATAAACAATGCTTTTGGCACTGGATTTTGTTTGCTTGCCTGAAGTTTTTTTCAGGGCCATGGAGATAAATGAGCAATGAATTGATAAAACATTACAGTAATGTCTTTCAGTGGTTAAATATTTTGGCTTTAACTAAAATTATTTTAATCCTCAATACACCTTCTGAAATGATTTTTACTTTAAGTAGGAAGAAGTTTTGAAATCTCTTTACAGATTTGTTGTTTGTTTTAAAGGGAAAGAAAAAAGGACATTTGAAAATAAATGGCTTATGTCTTGGGGAGTGTTAATGAGGTAAGACATATCCAAAGAGACTGGAGAGTGACAATAGCACACGGACCGTGGTGGTTCCACAAGTGCAGAACTGCCCCCCAGCAGTGAATGCCCCTGAAGTGAAGCAAAGCAAAGCAAAGCCAGGAGGGAGGGAGGCAGAGAGGGGGAGAAAGAGGGAGGGAGGGAGAGAGAGAGAGAGAAAGGAAGAGAAGGAAAAAAAACCCAAAACTGTTGCAAGTTCATGCACCCCTATTCCAAATTCATTTTAATTAAACAAAGAGATTATACAGACATTGCTGACAGGGATTATCAAAATAGAATGGCGCCACCTGCCCCTTGCAGCCCAATTAATTAGCAGAGAATCTGAGGTGCCAATTATCACAGAGGAATAAGAAAGGATCAGTAAACACAGCTCATGATGAACTTGAAAATTAACTCTTTCAGCTCACAGATGAAGCCGAGGCCTCACAAACAGCCCCGATGCTGCTACAGACCTCCAAAAGCCCCACACTGCAAAGACCAACAGGCTTTTCTGGACCCCTCTTTCCCACGGTTTTGTGAAGTATGACCATTCCTGCTCTTCATTCACTCCCCAGCACACTTTTAAAAATCATGTCACTGGATTTAAATAGCAGATAAAGTCATTTATGTTTGAAAAGGCTCCTCAAAAGACAGACTTCTTACTGTGTTTTGAGGTAGGTGTGGAAAATGTAGATTGCTTCCCACGCATACCAGAGATGTTTTAAGACAGTGAGTCCCTGAGTAGAATTACAGTTACTGACAGATAACAGTTAAAAGTTTTAATTTTCTAGGAAGTAGGTATTGCTCATAGGTGCTTGAATCCTTCTCTCCCTCCCCATGTAAGAATCTTCTCTTTCAAGCTCTTGGGTAGGATACCTCCAGGAGTAAAAGAATGCAAGTAGGAAGGCTTAGCAGCAGTAGCTAATTGCAATCTGTTTCCAGAATCTGGAGTCTAGCAGAGTGTCTCAGAAATGAAACTTTTGGCTTTGGATCCATGCAGTGGGAACCATTACCACAGACACTGCAGCGTATATAAGGGGAGTCTGCCTCAGCACTTCCACAACAGGCTAGTGGTGGCCCCAGGGAGGGAAGGGTTACTGCCATTTGCCCTTCCCTGGTACAAATCCCATATCACTTTTAGCAGAACTTCCTCCTCCTTCTAGAAGGTTCAAAATTGTACCTGCCCTTGGTCTGTGGACTTGCAGCTGTGTCATAAAGAGGAATCAGTAAGGACCCCATATGTGGGGCTTCAGTGTTTTTTCCAGTCATTGGAGGAAAGACACTGAGGAATGGCACCTTCGACTTCACATCCTCAGAAGAGGGATCTGCTGCCTTCTGGGGCCGGCAGTGCTGGCATGTTCTTAGGCAAACTTGTAATCACAGCCTAACCTCACTTCATGGTTTCCTGGAGGCCATTAAAAACAAATGAACAATGAGAGGCAAAGCCATGGAACCAAAACAGGCAACCACTCTCTTTTAAAAATTTTTTCTGTGAAATATTTACCTAATTTCTTTTAGGGAATGTTTACCTTTACACTATGCATATGCACATTTTATAGTTTATATTGACAGCTACTGTAAGTATTATACAGAATGATAAACTTAGCTTGTAGATACAAAAGAGGTGGATGAACCCTCAGCTAGCCCAATGTAAATTCAGTGGTTTTCTGTTGTCTTTGCTAGATTTGAGTGCCACAGCTGCAATTAAACTCCACTCTCTGTTTTTGTGCTATTTCTTCTCTATTGCATTTGAAATAGAAAAAAAAAAAAGTGGCTTACCTGACAAAGCATGACATTAAGTATCAGTTAGGCAAAAGCTCTATTGACTCAAATGGGGGGAAAAAATGAATCTCAGAAGTTTGGGGTTTACTGTCAAGATTGTTCAATACACCTGTAAATAAATATGACAGCAGGGTGCTCCAAGCATATACTGAAGCACCTGTAGCGTAACTGGATTTATATTAATCACACAATTGATGTTGCATGATATATAATTACACTTCCATATCTATCTAGAGAACTGCAAAACAAAGTCCAAATACTTCAATAACGCAACCTGTGAAAATACAACAAGTTTTACAAGCAAATTTTCTTGCAATGCCAAGCTCCTTTTCTAAGTGCTTGCTGGATCGTTACTCAATGGCTTTATTGTTTTGGGATCAGAAAGAGAGGACTCAGCTCTACAATGCACAGTTTGTCACCCTTTGGATAAAGGAGCTGTGAACCAAAGCAGCGGGACACACTTGCATTTAACACAGTGTGCTCTGAAGAGTGGAGCACATGCTGGCAAGACTTGAAAGCCCTGAAATACCAGCCAGTTCCTCCAGTTAAATTGGTGAGACCTCCACATACCTGTGGGGTGTGAAAAGGCCCCGGTGCTCATCATTCTGCATTAGGATTGAGTTCATCTTATCAAATGGGCCTTTGAGCGTATTGTGGAGTAATTTACCAACTGAAAAAATCATAACGATTTTCCACTTCATTTACCTCAACAGTAGCTACGTAATGTCAATAGTTTTAAACATTTAATTAGACACACCACGTGTTTTATGCTCTACTAATTATATAAAATTGTGCTCAATAATTTTCTTCCCATTGAAACGAACCTTAAGCAGCTGTTAAAACACTAATTAGGTGAATGCTTCCACGCTGTGCATTTGACTTGGTGCCAAGCGCATTCCTCCCAATGGTGAGCGGGGTTTTTCCAGTGTCCATGATGCAACTGTGAACACACGTCAATCTCTGCTGCACCACAGAACCAAGAGTGAACTCAAAACATTTATTTTGGCCCTCAACTTTGAAAACGAACATTTTATATATAAAATGCAACAGTTCAGAAAGTTGTTCAATTATACTGGCTCTGAGTTTTCTCTGCTTTCATTTTTATCTCCAAAGAGCAGCTAAATTTGATGCAGAGCTTGTCATTTACAATCTCCTATGAAATCAGCAATTTTTATTACATTGGAGCTGCCTTACAGACGTTATCTCACAATACAGTCAAACGGAAAAGCATTGCTGAGCCTGTTATAAATTAGGCCTTTAATACTTATCAAATACTTACATATTTTAGTGTTATTTTGTTCCTAAAATGTCTTAAAAAAAGATGTGAACCACAGCTTTCCGCACATACAGTGGCAAGGGATGGGAAAACCTTTTTTTATTTTTCAGTTTTACACAAAAAGAGAATTCAGAGAGGTTTTATTTGTTTTAGATATCCTTAAGAAAGGACATGCAAGTCTCACCATTGACAAGTTTTTGGTGATCCTAATGGCATCCAGAATTGAGTCAGTACCTCTGAATGTCTTGACTGGCTTCACTCTGAGCTTTAACCCTGGATATAACTCCTGTAAAATCAGGTTCTCTTAATTAGTGACTAAGTGTCTATAGCTGCAGGCCTAATCCTGGTGTTCCTACAAGGACAAAGGGAACCAGATTGCCAATAACAGGAACTGTCTGACAGTTCCATACCTCAGCAGTTCCCTAGATCTGCTCATGCCTCTGTGAACTGGGATTTTGTTCTTGACCACATCCCGATAATTCCAGACTCAGGATTTTTTCCTGAAGAATTCCTGTAAGAAGAAACTGCCCATACTGGCCATCTTCGGAGATACACATGTATACTTCTATCTACATCTGTTTCATGAAATTGAACCCTAGTGAGTGTACATAAATCAAAAATTCAAAAGAAAACAATATTTTTTCTGTCTTTGACAAATTTTTAAGCATTATCACCTATGCATGTTTGCTGCCTCTACAGCCACAAAGGTATGCCTGTTGTATTAGAAAAAAA
Source organism: Lanius collurio (assembly GCA_020086605.1). Taxonomy (NCBI): domain Eukaryota; kingdom Metazoa; phylum Chordata; class Aves; order Passeriformes; family Laniidae; genus Lanius; species Lanius collurio. The sequence goes on from JACBWW010000015.1 coordinate 21,757,337, forward strand.
TAAGATGGTTTATATTTTTAGTTAATATTAGGTCTTCCCAAATTATGTAAACTATACAACTATACCTTTTTTTTTATAATTTCCAGTGTTTGGTGATCTAGTTGACAATGGGTCTTCTAAAATACATTGCACCTGTGGACTTCCTTCTTTCATGGAAAATTAAGAGGGACACATCCTGGCTTCCTTTTCTAGTGCCATTATGAGCTGCATCAGGTGTACTGTTGAATGTTTTCTTAACTTGCATGTTTTGATGTCAGGGACATCACTAAAAAAGTGCGCAATTCTAATCTGCATACCAAATCACTGAAGACTGTATGAATAGATCTGCTTAAAAGAAAAAATTCAAAACATAAAAGATATTGAATTCCCACTATTCACACTGACCTCACGTATTTGTATGAATGGAAGTCACACCTTTTTTAAAAAAAAAAAAAAAAGGAAGAAAGAAAAAGAATTTTAAATATTTAGTGCCTATATATAAATTCAGAAAGATTTTTTTTTCTGTGCTGTTATATTTTGTTGAAAAGACCCTGCCAGTGCAACAAGGCCATACACAACCAAGAAGCATTTTCTGGGTAAAAAAAGAGCATTTTTCTGTTTTCTGAAGGTTCCCAGCTTAGCCTGTTTCTTAGTCCATTTTCAGAGGTAGCAATGTACCTGTAAAAATTGGGTAAAGGAAGGAATAGCTGAGGCAATGCTAATATGAGCCAAATGATTTTCCTTCTTTCAAACAGTGCCTTCACATAAGAAACAGAGTGTAAATCTTCATCAATTAATTATACTGAGATGTAGGACAGGAAAAAATGGAAGCTGTATTAAATGTATCAGTGGATATAATTTCAAGTACTCTTCCCACACAAGACCTATAAACTTTTCCTGGTAACTGTCATTGAATCTCATCATTAAACTCTTGAATCCCTGTACAGAGTTCCCTTCCTTAACTATTCCTTTTAAAGACCAAAACAGCAAATCTATTGTTTGTTTTCCCACCTTGCAGGATAAAACTTCCCCATCCACCAACTAATTCCAGCAGGCTGATCTAGGAAAATGTCACCTGAACAAACTGATTAGTATCCAAGCATCATTACTGCAGGACAAACAAATAAAAAAACCAAACCATAGATTTGTACGCTGTTAGAGATGAACATTTAAGTCCTTTTCATAAATAAGCTGGGCAGTTTTATACCTACGAAAAGAAGGAATTAATCTAAGATATATTTTTGATAACTATTTAAATGGGATGGGCATGGGCACTTGCCATATATTTGGAAATTTAATTTAGTACATGATAGCCACTTTGTTTTCTTCTGGTTTTGTGTGGACTTTTTCAATGTACTGTAAGGACATGGATATTCTTATTTTTACATGCATAAAAAACTGTGAAGATTCACTCATTAAAGTCTTCTTCCAGAAAATGATAGTGGAAATTACACTAGTGTGGAAGAGTTACACTGTACACATGGGTGTTCTCTTCTGTAGCCAGTCATGGAATTGTTAAGTTTGGAAAAGGCTTCCAAGATCATTGAGTCCAGCCATTAACCAACCCAGCACTGTCAAGGCCACCACTAAATGACGTCCCTAAGTAACATACCTACACATTTTTTTAACACTTTCAGGGATGTGTATTCCACCACTTCCCTGGGCAGCCTGTTCCAGTGCTTGACACACAAATTTCAGTGAAGACATTTTTCTTCATATCCAATCCACACCTCTCCTGGCAGAGCTTGTCCTATCACTTGTCACCTGGGAGAAGAGCCTGAGCCCCACCTGGCTACAGCCTCCTTTTGGGTAGTTGTGGAGAGTGATGAGGTCTCCCCTGAGCCTCCTCTTCTCCAAGCCAAACACCCCCAGCTCCCTCAGCTGCTTCACAGAATCCTTGTGTCCCAGCCCCTTCCCCAGCTCTGCTGCCCTTCTCTGGACACACCCCAGCACCTCAGGGTCTTTCTTGTCGTGAGGGGCCTTAAACTGGACACAGGATTCGAGGGGCAGCCTCAGCACTGCCAAGTCCCTTCTCAAGCTCACAGACTGTTAACTCATAGCAAGACCCCAGGACATCTCTCCAACATTCTCCATTTGAAGATGTCTCTTAGGATCAGATGACTTCTCAAGGTCCCTTCCACCCTGGACATTCTACGATGCCCACAGAACACTCTTACATCAGGTGGCCACAACCTCAGTATCTTTCACACACAATTCATTTCCTATTTCTTCCTTTTTGCTGCAGGAGCCTGTTGCACTCACCTGCCTCAGCCTGAGTAACTCAATTATTTCCTTTTTAGGCATAATGTGCAGCAGAGCACAGGGGCTACAGAATAATCTTCCCTTTCCAGCTTCCATATTTACTTCACAGAAACTTCCTTTATCAACCACATTCATGTTCTTAGAAATGTGTTCAATAAAAATGATTTACTGTTTTATGGAAGTTAAAGGCCAATGACCCAAATCCTATAAATCATTAAAAATACTTTTTTTCATAGAATCCTAAGTTGCTTTTTTCTCAGTAGCAGAGAAAGCATTTTACTATAAAAAGTTACATTTTTGCCCACACTAAAAATTCTGTATTAAAAATACACTAAATGAAGGACAGATGTTTAAAACAGCAGACCTACAATGAAGTATTAAATATTGTTGGCACAGTGCACCCTTTGGTACAGCTTAGTCTCTTTTTGCAATAGGCATGTTTTCACAGCTGTAAAAGCACCAAAAAATTACTGTCTTTGCTCCAATATTAATAAAGAAATCTATTAAAAAATACACCAAACTGCTGAACAGATTAGACTATTGTTCATACATTCTATCATTAAAATAATCTGCTTTTACAAATTAATATTAAAGTCAAATGTTTTGAAGTTGTTTAAGAGAAATAGTGCCACTTATATAGAAAACCAAACAATTCCACTTATGTCAAAAGGAAAATGAAATCCTCAAGAAATCAAACCTGCTACTTGATGTTCTGCTCAATGACAAAAAGTCTGACTCACAGCAGCACAGAGAAGGTGAATAATCTCATGTGATATCACTCCAAACCTGTGCTGAAGATGCAGTGTAGGATTAAAGCCCTTTCCCACAAGTACAGGTGGTGTGTTAGAGCTATGGGAGAAAGTGAAACTGGTCATGGAAGAGCAGATTCTGTGGTCTAGGGGATTTTTATGTTAAAACATGATAAACACAAACAAGATGGGCAAAGAGATAACACACAGAACAGAATGATAATGCTAAAATCTTCAGACCTAGTAACTGTGAGGATGAACTCGGTAAATCCATAAACCACAGTAGGACATGCTCACCACTGTACATAGGTTCTGCTACATTAAAGGTTTAATTTCTATGTCCCAGTCTGGTGGCTCAGGGCTCCAAAATCAAACATCGCAAGTTCACGCTCTTTGCCAAATTTTGTCTCAGTCTGTGTTTCATTTATTTGAGCACTAAGCAATCAGCAATCATCCCAGTCCTGATGAAGTGATGCCTACTTAAGTTTGCAGCCCATCTGGAATAAGAATAGGTCTGAGATGTCCATAGGTCAATTTGTTTTAGTCAGCACAACTTCAGATATGAATCAGAAACATTAGTCCTTGTGACATGAAACTCTTTCACTACTCAAAGCAATAAGGAGAGGAAATCTTACAAAAATCTGCCTTTAATGTTAAATGAAAGGTGGAGCACTTAGCTTGGGTCCTTGAGGGAACCAGGAGAAATATGAATGTGTATGCATCTAATAATCTTTGTCCAAATTCCTGACAAAGAAGGGATGGGTTGCTGAGGAGAGATAAAGCTTGATTAAAAGTTCAAAACTCCAGAAAGCAAAAGCTTCAAAAGCAAGGAAAAAAACTTAAAAGACAGGGGAGAACAAGACAGGATAAGGACACAGCATGTTGGCCAGCGTGATCAACCAGCAGGATGCTAGCACATACAGTAAGAGAAACAAAACCCCATAAGGCTTTGGGAGCACAGCTCCTGCTCAATAAACAAATTCCTTGAACTGGAGACATTTTCTTGGAAGGAATTTTTATGGCACAAACATTTCTACTCTCTTCTGGAAGCCCTGAAAAACCAAACTCAAACCTCCCCCGCACCGCACACACACAAAAAACCTGAAGATGTTGACAGCCCAAGTGAAACATGATCCTCATCCTCTAGAAAACCTCTTGTTATCTGTCTTGAGTTGGTCTTTGCTAGAAAGTTCCTATCCATGTGTGAAAAGCTCAAAGTCCATGACAGAACTAATTCTTTCCCTGAAGGAATGCCCACACCTCTGGAAGCCTTGCTGCCATGATGGGCATGTCCCACACCGAGCCCCACCAGACTTCCCCCGAGTACGAGGCTCCAGCTGTGCACACCTGGGGATGCAGAGGTGTGAAACTGCAGCACTGCCACAGTGGCCAGCACAGCCCAGCACAGAATGAAACAAAGAGAGTCCTCACCCCTCCAGTTAGACAAAAATCCCCAGGGACTATAAAATGCAAGGAGGGAAAGGGGAGGGGGGAATAAAAACAATCTCTGAGTAGGAAAACAGGATAAATTCATTGAATAAATTATTTACTGGAATTATTCACTTAGCTTCAATTACAATCTATCCATTCTATCCACCATCTACAACAAATTATAATAAATTATTCTATTATAACTTGGCTTCATGCCTGCTGATTTGAAATAGCTCATTTTTTCAGAAAATAATGGTCTCATGCTGTTCAACCTTCCAAAGGATTTAGATGTGCACACCTGGACATACCCAAAAGACAATTTCTTTTTGAGAATCTCAGTTCTTCTGTAAATTAAAGAGAGGGGAGTGAGCATATTATATTTAAATTGCCAGCAGATATTTTGACAACATAAAAAGACCCAAGATATCAATATTAAAACAAAACAATATTAAAACAAAAATATCCTGTTGCTTTCCTGAAGAATTTGGCATATGTCCTGCACTGGATACTCAAATGCAATTCTGAGAATATATAAGCACTCTCCATCCTTCTGCCATCAGGTCTCTTTACAGAGCAGATGTTTTAGGATTCTTCTAAATCAAAAATATCTTGTTCTGCTTTATCAGACCACCTCTGAAATTCATAAAGTTGTACTTCAAAACAATAGCATGCAGAAAAAGGAAAAAAAAAAAAAGAATGCTTTTTAATGTAATATATAAAAATAAGATTGCTTTCCACAGCCACAAAGAATAATTATTTGTTAGGAGTCCAAACCTGCACTGGGATAAAATGAGCACAGGTCCAACTAAAAGGTCTAGTTACAGTGAAAGAACAGCTGGCAAAATGTGCAGTTAAGGGTTTGCAAACATGAGAACGCTGCTCACCTTTCTTTCCTCATTCCCATACTCCTGCAGTCGCTATGCCTGCAAGCTGATGAGGCAGACACTGAACTTTTAATTCTATACACACTGTAATTTTTACAAATCCTTGATTTCAGCACAGCATGTATCATATTGCGGATGAAAGTAAAAATAAACAAGGAAAAATGTGAGTAAAAACCTCACATTTTACACAGTTTTACACAGTTTTCCAGTAGTTTATGAAACACCACCAAAAAGCAAGACATAACCAAGGCCTTATCGGTCTCTCTTACCAGGGGCAGCTGCTGGAGAAGCAGGATAAGGCCAAATTCTACCCATGTGAGCAATCTGAAGGCAAAATTAAACCAGGTCGGTGAAAGAGTGGTCATGCTCTGAATGGGATGGGTTGGTTCTGTCCCTGGCAAAAAATGGACAATGCAGAAGATAGCAGTGCAGAGGAATTCCACAATAAGTCATATCCCCATTTCAAGAACCTGAAAGCACCTTGGATGTAGCCACCTCAGATTCCATCTTTTCAAATATGCATCTCAGAAAAAACAGCAAACATCACACCAGTAAGATGAAACCCACACTTATTTTTTCCATCACTCCTTACAGAAGTGTGGGGTTTTATTCTGCTAGTATCAACATGTTCTACTGTGCTAGAAGGGCTTTTGTAATCCTGAAAACACACTTCCATGTAGTTTCATTGCTGTGTCTACTACCATTAAAGGGCAGGCATATACTTCAAGACAATAATTCACTTATCTAGTTGCCAGAGCCAGCATTATGTGAATAAGCTTGATAGATCTCTGCTCCTAACCTATCAGAAAACAATTTATGGAATCTAATAAATTAAAAATGAATTGTCTCCAGCAACCATATATTTCACAATAAATGTACGCTCTTTGATCTCAACTGACTGTGCTGTGTTCTAATTAATTTTTATACAGAAGTTTACTATTGCCCCTTAAATAGATTTTATACACAAGACTAGTCAGCCAGCATTTTCAGCTGTGCCTTTGTCTTTTCACCTTCCAACCAAGTTAAAAATTCACAGAATTCTAGAATTTATGGCATAGCTTTCTACATATAAGCCATTTCATTTAAGGACAGAAAGACCTATATATTTTCTCTGCTTTCTTGACCCCAACAGGCACATAATAGAAAAGAAATACATGCCAACAGCTTAAGGACTTGCCTCTAGACAGTGTGACTGAGGAAATGAACTCCTTTCTAGCTCTCAGCTGCTTTCTTACCCAGCAAAACGTACTGGAGTTACTCAGTCACTGTATATCCCCTCCATGATCTTCTGGGATAGGTACAGAGCATTTGGTATTGCTGTTTGAAATGGCAGAGCAGCTGGCATGGAGTAGGGTTGTGGTCCTATTTCTTCTGGGGTGCTGTAACTTCACATTCATGAGCTTATTTTCCTCTCTCAATGACCAAGAACCTGGAAAAGACATCTACAACTGCATACAAAATCCCCAATTTGGACTGGATGGTCTATGCACAGAGTATTTAGTGCATCTGATGTGTAGATTCTGGCATCAGACTTAGGGAAAGAAAATACCAGTGAGGCTGGGGTAGAAGGCATTAGCCTGGGGAGAAAAATAAAGGAGAAATGAGGAGATTGGCCACTGATGCCATTTGCCTCCTGCTTTGCCATGGGAGGTAGGTTCTGTTCACCTGCAGGACTAAAATGAAGTAAAAAAATTCTAATTCATTAGAAAGAAAAACAACTTTACTCTCTTCTCCAAATCCTCCTCTGTTTCTATGCATTCATGTAGAAAGGTCTGAGGCTCTTTATATGTTTTTGCATTGCACCATCACTGTCCTTGCTTATAAGTAATAAGCTGTGCCTCTCTACCTGCCATTAATCTCTGAAGGGCAGTATGATGCAAACATTTAAGCTATGAAAGATGCTCTAATATATTTTATATACATATACGTACATATATAAACATATACGTATGCTTCAAAAATTAAAATAAAAGATTAAGGAAATGAAAAAAGTATCCCATAAATTCCTAAGAATTCCCATTCAGAAAGAGAATAGCAAATTCAGCCTCAGCATCAGGCATCACTACTCAACAAAAAATTCTTGTTGCATTCCATGTGGTCTAGAGACACCAGTAAAGTTGACAGAATATCCACTTGACAAAAGGTCAGAAAACTGTCTCTCTAGAGTGGCTTAAGTATATAAGGATCCTCCCTTGGGATACAGACAGATGACCCTGAGAGATCTCTTTCAGCCTTTTTCTGTGACTCTGTAAAAATAGTTATGGGGATTATAAAAACTGGTATTTTAAAAGCTTTCTTTTATCTGTGGAGAAACTCTGTCAAGAGGCATTGTTATACTTTGATACTGTCTTCCTATAGACTGATATTACAATGAGTAAGTAAGAATGTGCAGAAATTAAATTATACTTTTAGAACACGGGGGTGGTGATTTTATTTTCTTTTTCATGTATAGACCATACAAGACCATTTATGTTAGATATTCAAAAATTAAAATAAATTCCATAATACAGACAGGAAGTCAGTGCAATGGGAACCAAATGGGAGTAATGGGACCCAGGTGGTTGGAATGGGCACAAAAACCCACATAGATGGCCACGTACGGCACAAATTGGAGCCTGGAGATGATTATATCTGGAGCCTTCCAAAAGAAAGAATGGCTGTAAACTGTTAACCGTATCAATGCAAACATCTTGGTAACTTACCACCAAGGAACGAGTGATGAGGGAGAAGTGTGTAATTTACAGCTTTAATTGTAGCTGATACAACCTGATGTGTAGATACTGAACCTATTCCATATTAAGGAATAGGGCATCATACGCAGAGAATTTGGACTCTTGATTAGGATGAGACCTGAGCATAACAGGAGTGGAAAGATCTTACTTTCAATTTGAGTCAAGAAACGAACAGCCACACTGCTTCAAAAGTCACGGGACAAAACTGTCAGGTTAGGACAACTAAGGATAATAAACAGAATAGGAGGAAGCCTATTACCCAGTATGAAAGCTTGTAGAGCATATTCATTTAAGATTTAGTAATATAATTTGGGCCACTGAAATACCTTTATTTACTTATCCACCTCTCTATTTATTTCAAGACAGAAGACTAACACTCTATGGAAAAAAAAGATCATGTATAAAGCACATATAACTCATGAACAAAGCTCTCCTGGATGAAAACTAAACACCTTTAAGAGGCTTTTCATTAAGAGAAAGAATACTCACAAGATGGCACAAAATGGTAATAACTAGCCTAGGTGAAAAAGGCAAGAAGCATTTCTGGCATTGGGTATATAAGACTAACACCTTTAAAGAATGTAGAGAGACCTTGTGAGCCCTGTTGACAGCGGAAGATAGAGTGACAGGGAATTAAGAGCCCGTGTCCAGGACTCTGTAGATTTGCATTTTATAAAAGTGTCCAGCAAAACCTGTGACTGAAGGACAGCACACTGATTTTAGTACTCTTCCTCCACTGCAGAAAGAATGAGAAAGTGCACATCATTTTACTTGCTGCACTTTATAAAGCAGTATGGCTTGCTTGGCCCCTCAGGGATTCTGTGATAGCTGAAGTCCACCAGTTAGCACCTTTTTTAGAAGGATAGATTAATTTTTTGGTGAAGGAGGGAAAGAGAGAGGGAAGACATTACTGCTGTATATCACAGTCCAGCTTGAAACCTTTAGGAACACTTTGAAAGTATACGTCCCTGTTGTACACTGACGAAATACCAATTTGTTAGCAACATACCAGTGTAGCTACCCTAGCAAAGAACAGTGGATCAAAAAGTACAACTTATAAAGGCCCCTGTAAAGTGAAATTTTTAACTTGTTCAGATCTGTCTTGTCAAGAGAAACTGATATTATTTGCTCCTGCTTAGATGGCACATCATCCCAAGAAAAAAAGATTTAAAGTACATATTATGAGCAATATTTAATTGGGGGGTGGTGGGTTACTATTTTCCATTGTACTGCCATTCATCTGGATATATTTCATTTTTTATTAATCTTTTTTGGTATTGTTTTGCTTTTCAATGAGAATCAAAAGCCTTTGGTTATATTTAGCATATAGTATAAAATTAAATTTAAAAAAAACAACCCTGAAAGGGTTCCAGTGAGGAAGCAATTAGAAATTTTTAAAATTATACAGACTGTAAACAAGTAAAGAACAAAGCACTCCAGGTTTTAAAAGCAAGTGGAAGTAAAAGTCACTGTTTCAAGATGGTAATAGAGTAAGACCAAAACACAGCCAACACCATCAGATTGACCTACAGTCTAAAGGCTGACAATGTAGAGGACTTTATTTTTAAATTAGAAGGCAAAAAATATGAAATGTGAAACTTCTGTAAAACAGAAAAAGAGGGGGGAAGAAGAAGTGAATTTCTAAAACACAAAATACATCAACATTGTGGCTAAGCATAATCCATGTAAGTTTGGTGCCAGTAACCCAATCAATAAAATTTCTGATGGTAAACAGCCTGAAAGAGGTGGCTGGCCTTTACTGCAGGAAGAGAATAGATCTAAGTATATCCTATGTGAAAAAGAAATGAAAAACATCTGCTAAAGACACAAATGGTTTGTTGGCTGACATCAACAGCGGGAAAGCTTCCAGTATATCAGCTCTGGGCTTGCCAGCAGGTGTTGCTGCAATTATTCAGAACAATTAGACGTGATATTTTCAAAAGCACAGAGATGACAGGGCCAGTAAATAAGACAAGCATGGTATTGTCAACAACTGAAATGTAAGTATTTCTCATAAGTCTTTTGAGGACCTGTGCAACCCAGTATTTAAAAGCTAGCCACCAGGGCCTCAAATTTTACCAGTCAAACTAATAGGAAATCCTCCTCCATGACCAATGCCACTGAAATCCTCCAACTAACATGATTTCTACAATATCTCCTTTCCTATGGAGTAGAGAGAAATATAACTGTGAGCAAATACACCAGATAATATTTTCAGATGGCACATAGTTGAGTGTATTTATTAATTTTTAATAGGCATGAACTTTCGCTGATGTTGACATTCATTATTATTTAGATTAACTAACTTGATTAGTTTCATTACAATTTTTTTTTCTTTTCCTTTGAGGAAGAGTTCCAGTATTTGTATTCTTTCACTGTCCCTATGCTTCAGCTTAGAAGAAGGCATAAAACACAGCTCTCATATTTAGATATTGGGTTTCTCAACATTCTGTGAGTATGACTATGCATACAGTATTTTCTACCTGGGCATACAGATTAACAGTACTTTGTAAATAAACACCAAACATAGCATAAATTTACCTAATCCTAAAACCTCCCCTTTTTTGCCACTAATGAACTGCATTATGCCCACCCATCCTCATCAGGATTATTTAGAAAAGGTTCTCAAAATTATGTCCACATCATGCTTTGCTGTCAAGCCTGATTTAAGTCGCATTCTCATTTCATTCATCATTTTAAAAGAAAACAGAGTTTTTTGATTTTTTTAACCATTCATCTTTCTAACTGCCTTGGATAAGAAAAAGTCTGTTAAAAAAAACCCAAAGACATGGTGCATCTTTCATCATTTTGAACCAATAAATAAATGTTCATGGAAATCAACCGACAGGTGCAGTGGCTTCTTCACACTGAACTGCATCATGACCACTCATCCCTTGATCTGCTGTCTTGCTCTTGGTTATACAGCTGACTTCAGTGGACTCTGCCAAAAGCAAACCTCTCTGCCATTTACATCATGCCCTGCATTTCATGGAAAACCTGCACTGAAGATAGCAGTTTTTGTTTCATTCGAGTAAGAGAGCTAGGCAGAGGGCTCATGGCAAATACACCTGCTTATTTCAATGTTATATTATTGAGACATCTCCTAGATGTGTAGCCCAGCTTCAGGACCAAGAGTCAGTCCCTCCTCCCCAGCATGTTTTATAAAGTACTGACTCAGTGCAGGTGGAGCAATGACACCACAGTTCATGTTTCCCTTTTATAATTAATTTCCAATCATTCATACCCTTCAAGCTGAAAGTTAATTACATGCTCAAGTCACTTGCTCTGAGATTAAATGGTACCAATTCCTTGCATGCTTAGAATAAGTTACTTAGCACACTCTCAGCTTTCATCTAAAAAAACATGCACATTGCTCTGTGCCTCAGGAAAGACACATTAATGGAGACTTTCAAAATCTTCTCAGGATGCAAATTGCTATTTAAGTGTTAAGATATTACTTTGTTCTAGAGGCTCTGAGGGTAGAAAAAGTAAGGATGCTCATGACTGCCAGAAATATTAAAAAAACTCCATAAGAGAAATAATACCTGGTAGTGCAAGTGTAAGATGAGAAGTGGTTTGACAGAAGGGATGCAAGGGAAAATCGCTATTTGTCTTTAAAGTACATTTCCTTAATCTACAAGTTTAAACCAAACAAAACAACAAAAAGTTGTTCTTCCAGCAGCCTGCTTTACAAACCACACCTGAAGTCATGCTGCATGCTCTCTGGCTAACATTAGAAAGCAATTAACATTTTTTTTGCCAATAAACAAACCAGAGTGAAATACAGCTCATTTTCTCATACCACTATAGAGCAGATAAAAATAAAGTCATCACCATTTATTTTTGCACTATGGAAAGCAGAAGTATCTTGGAAGACAGACAGATTTCGGACCTCTGGAGAAGGATAATAGCATTTGTACAGAGTCATTTTCTGACCATATATGAACTTTACAAACAAATCCCCTATTGCACACCATCCAAGCTGGAGCTGTTAAAAACTGGGGAAATGACTGAATTTGAAATAGAATCCTTTTCCAGTCACATCCAGTGAGTATGAGATTTCCTTCCCTTGAAATGTTGAAAAGGGCTGCAGAAAAACTCTTTGCCTTGTGAGAGATGCACAGCTGCTCTTGGTGGCTTCAGAAATGGAGCCAGCACCTGCCATTTAATGCCTGTGCTATTATAAGGAAATAAGAAACATCTTTTCTTCTAAGTGGTATAAAATTAAGCAAAATTCTTAAACCAGACATACAAGAATAACCCTTTCAAATTCATTCTGTTATGCTGAGAAAACGTGATGCAAAAGCTACACTCAAACCCACCGTGACTTTGTGCACAATGTGCAGAGGAGACAAGGAGTGTGAAGAAGGAATAGAGAGGTGGAACTTAAGCTGGCCTCACTCTTACTGGCACAAGATAGCTGAGGGCCATAGGTCTACTAAAGCAAGCAGAACTGCAACACTACACATGCATCAGCCTTATAAGACCCACACTTTCCAGCACAAGAAGACAGGAGTTATTTGAAGTGAAAGTCATCCCAAGTAAAGGGCACAGCTTAGAATCTCACCTTGCATGCTCACCTCTGCAGGTACAGGACCCTGGGACAGCTGATGAGGCTGAACCGGGCTGCCCACCACCTGCACCCACCAGGGACCGCTCCCAGGATTGCTGGCCGCAAGCAGAATTGGTTTCCTCCAAGCGCAGGCGACAGTGGGACTCTGGGCAAAAGTGGAGCAACCCAGACCAGGTTCAGTGCACTTGTCCCTGCTAAAGGCTCTCACAGCACGAGGAGAAAGAGTATTTTAGCACACACAAAAAATTAATTAGCAAGAGAAAGGGTTACAAGCCCCATAATTCACGGGTCCCACATTAATGATTAGCTAAGTGAACGAGCTGCCCAGTTGGTAATTTGATTCGTTGGAAAGGAAAAGGCACTCCACGGACCTTGAAAGGTTTTAGCAGAACTGTGTGTCCCAGGTCACCCTGCTTTCCCCTGCCTTCACCATCTCATTGTCAAGCTCAATTTGCCAGTAAGGTCCTGACAATAAACACAAAGATACATTTCAAGGTTAGTAGGCAAAACTCTTAGTGGATGTCATCATCAGACAGTGTAGTGATGAAATGAAAGAGATGTGGTGTTGGAAAGGGTAGGGGTTTTTGTTTTGTTTTGCAAATGGCATAGATTCATTCAATTATCACTCTTCATTTATTTTACCTTCATCATTAATACTTCATTTGTATGCTGTTTCCTCTAAGCCCCACTGTCACATGGGCTTGGAGGAAACCTATGCGGCTAAAAGTAAGCAGAAAAACATTCCCAGGAAGTTGAAGGATATTATTTATTGCTTGGAGGGAGAAATGAATGGTCTGCTAAACTCTCTAGATACTGATATGTAATTTTCCAAGTCAAAGCACTGGGACAATGTGCTTGTTAATTAAAAATCACACTTTATACTTACGCTTTCTGAGGTGGGATGAAACACAGTAAATAACTATGATTCACTGGCCTATTTCAATTTTTATAGAAACCATGGTCCCACTTCAGTGCCTTGGCACATAGTGCAAAGTATAAGTAAGGGGTATTCTGACCTTAAGTGAGAGATTTCAAACATATGGTATGGCCTGTGGGCCAAGTAACAATGTAAGCCATAATGATAAAGAAAAATCAGAGTATTTTGTTCACTGCTGCAAGAAATGCATTCTTGAGTGCTGGTTTGACACAGGAACAACAGGCTGAAGACTTTCAATGTGTACTTTAGAACACAATAGTCACCTGGTTCTTCCTCTTCATGGCCTCTGTGTGAAGCACTGTTACGTTGTTGAGGTCATCCGTGTTAAAGTCTGCCCCTATTTTCTGACATGAAAGACAGCATCTTAACTAAAAAGCACATTAAAAGCTCCAGTTCTTTTCCCAAATCCTTCCTTCTGTATAGTCAAGGAGGTTCCATGCATTTGTAACTCCCAAAGTACAAGAATGTCAATGTAGATCAGATTTCAAGACATCTGAGACTACCAGTATTCAGTAGTTTTAACTATAAATCACAGAGAAATATTAGCAATAGCATTATATTTTTTTTACACAAATATTAAAAACTTCAAAGAAATTGGAACCAGCAGCAATACAAAACACAAATAAAATAAAAATTTTAAATGGCATGAAAACTTGAGTTTTCTTATGCTGTAAGTACTCTCATACCATATCTCAGACTAAGATAAACTTGAAAGGACTGTTCACACAGCAAATGCTGTTTCTAAACCAGTAGTAACGAGCAACCACATGTAATTCTCTGCATTCTTGGTTTGCCTAAATGAGCACCGGTTAAGCAACTAAGTCTTGCTCAAATAAGAGTGGACTTCCTCCATGCAGGGAAAATGATAAAGGTCAGTGATCAAGGGACTTGGTGCCCACAGCGTTCTGTAAATGTACATGCTGTTGAATGTGCACCTGCCCTCAGGCTAAGCAGCATTTCCCTTGGATGTTAAATACTCTCATGGTATCCATACATAACATTGTCAACGTAACCACTTTAAACAAGTTTTTCTCAGTGATAGGCGAAATTCAATAGTAAGCAGCACTTGGTAGTGATTTGCAAACACAAATCAAACTGAAAAATCCAATAGCCATTACCCATCCAAGGACTAAATTCCAATGCCAGATCAGTTTTTAAATTTTCATGGCAGTGTGCCAGTAACATCGCTGTACAGGGCACCTGCAGTCAGGTTCGAAAGTTCTGATTAAGAAGGTTTTTCAGGTTAGGAAAATACATGGCCATTCATAAATTTAAAGGTGGTAAGGAATAGAAAACACTAAATCGCTCTGTGAGACATGGAAGCCAAAGAGAAGCTCTCTTAAAGAGGGAAAGAGCACTCACTCCCAAAACATAAATGGCTTCCTTGGTTGTGTGAGCACATTTTTGCTTTTTTTTAATTTGCTCTCAAGTTTATTACAAAACCTGAAGAGCTCCCAAAGTCATCATGAGCTTTTTATGGTACTGAAAAAATGGAAAGTGCCACTCTTCTGACACTGAAAAGTATCATGACTGAGGCAACACTGGCATAAAAAGTAAATTTATGCCGATTTTCCCATTTCTGTGTGAGAACATAGATATTTAAAAAAGGCCTAAACAGTGCAGAGGACACCAGCTTGAGGATAGAAACAAATACTTCCTTGTCTATTACTAGGAAAGACTTTGCCCCAGATGGTGTCTGAATGGAAAGGAATATTACAAAACAAACAAA
This sequence comes from Lanius collurio, assembly GCA_020086605.1. Classification (NCBI taxonomy): domain Eukaryota; kingdom Metazoa; phylum Chordata; class Aves; order Passeriformes; family Laniidae; genus Lanius; species Lanius collurio. Next base: position 21,772,613 of record JACBWW010000015.1, read on the forward strand.
AAACCCCAAACTCAAACATAGGTTTTACTCTTTAATCTCTTGAAACCAAGATATTTCAAAAGTATTTCTTCAAAAATCACAGAGGGAAAGAAAGAATACCCAATAACCTGCCCTGAATTATAGAACTTTCACTCAGAAATCAGTATTTCTTGGGACAGATCACGAAACGCAGGAGTCAAGAGCCCAGACATTAGAAGAGTCACTTCCAATATGGGAGATCCAGGTCTGAGTCCCCAGGTCAATAAGCATCTCAGCATACATACAAAGAGAAATAGCCACAGGTGGAGAGGCTTGAAGTGCTCAGGCACAGCGTGGGAAATGAAGGCCCACATCCCTGACCTGAATCAGACAAACTCATGACATTAGACTTGAACCCTTCACAACCCACATATGTGCTCTCTGCATCAGGTATTGGCTGGTTAATGTAAAGGTCTTTGTGGTTTTGGTCCAGACTATAAACACATTCCCAGATCCAAGACAGCTTTCCAAAACACATTTCCTTCAAAATTGATGTGTTACAAGCTAAGTTCCCATATTGGCACACAATCATTACGAATAATGTCAGATATCATGCTCAGCCCTCTCTCTGCCCTGATAAATCACCAGATTCCCCAAGGACTACCTATATCATTTGTGCAGTGTAAGGACTCCAAAGCACTACATTTAACTAAGGCATGCACCTGTTTTTATGAAGTTACCTTTACATGTACCTATACATGGGAGGTTTTTGGGAAAAAAGTCTTACATTTTTCTTCTTTTTTTTTTTTTTTTTTTTTTTCTTTTTGACTATGCCATAATCTCTTTTCCCCCTAGGAAAGCAGAGCTTTTGTGTCAACCTGATTACTGCATTCTGATGGGGACTCCTCAAATAGAACATGAGATATAAATAGCAAGACAGCACAACATGAAAGAAAGCATCCTCCCCGGAAATGCACTTCCTAAAGCTGAAATTGTACAATGAGTTTCAAGATCCAGAATGACTTAAAAAGGGGGCAGGCTGGCTTTTCACATTCAAAAAACCAAAGATAAGCCACATCCAGCCCCAAACACAAACTGGTTGCAAAGAAACATAGCCATGGCCACTATTGTATTTTTATGTCTATGGTCCTGCTCCAACTACTAATGGGGGAAGGAGCCTAATAAAAAGTGTTAACCCTACTGTTCTTTCCCATGAAGCCATCCTAGCCATCCGTCTTTTAAAACCTCTGGAAGATGACTGCAGCATCACTCAGCCTGGGAGTTCCTCCCATCCTAGCAGGTAACCACTGACAGCCCTCCCAGGCATGTCCACAACAGTCAAAAAGCCCCAACATTAACCCCTGTAACATCCAGTGCTGTTCAAACTCCTGCAGACACAATGCTAAAGAGGCAGCATGTGACTTTTCTCACCCCAGCCCCAGCAGGTAATTGGACTTTCCATGGATAATCCCAGCAATCAGAGAGAAAATCCCTGCCTCCAGTGTGACCCATTAGCACAGAGTTCACTGATCTGTAGGTTAACATGCCATTAAAGCATCTCTCTGTGGGGCTTAGGAAGGGTCAAGAAAACTCCATCACAAAGAACAAAAAATACCTATGGAGCTCATACGTGGTTATATCAAGATCCTCATGAAAGGTCAAATTCATCTTAGAGGTTATTCCCTTCCCTGGAGCAAGGCCATTAATATCTACGGTCCCGGCACTTTCTCCACATCTTCCCTTCAATGTCCCTTAAATTTGCAAATGTTTTACTAAATTATATGGGAAAGCAAACAACCTCTCTCATTGTAAGGTCAGATGGACACCAATGCTGCATTAGCTGCTCTGCAATACTCTTCACACTTGCAGTTTATGGTCCCTGGTTTTTAATGAGACCTTTTTCTACCTGTTGCCAACAGGAAGGACACATTTACCCAGGGTAATGATGTGCTCTTCAGCTACTGAAGAACAGTTTATGCTCTGTAACCACCATGCAGGTTCAGCAATGGGGCATCAATTCTATGCCTGTAGTAGTAGTAAAAGTAACCGTAGTAGTAAAATACAATAATAGTGAAACCTGTCCAAGCTGTGATCATCTATGGATGTACAGTCACAACACTGAAACTATGAGGATGTGGACTGATGCCTTATAATTTGTGTCCAAATACACTATGCTAAGTCACTTTTCAATAACTTTACTTTTTCTTATTCCTTACTAGTTGCATTTTGGCCAAGGTATTAGACAAAGAACATCCATATAACCTTCAAACAGAACCACAGACAAATTTGGGTAAGGAAGAGGAAAAAAATAGGAGGTTTCATCTTGCATTTATCATTTATTTATAAACCTCAAAGAGATGTGACAGTGCTGTCCTCTATGAAATTCACTAGTTATAAGGCAGTTGGTTCTTTCTCTCTTTTATTTTTTTCAATGTCCATGTACCGGAATAGATCTGTAATGAGAGAATTTCCCAGCAGATTAGTTTTATTAGTGTTAATTGTCCATTTAATATACATTTCTGTCTCCCCTGTTGCATTTCCCAATGAAGTCTTTTAATGTTTCTAGTGATAACAGTGACAAACCAAAATGTGAAGTAAGTGATACACATAGGAAATAATGATCATCACGATCTTTAAACACAGACATGGTTTTCTACAGGTTCTCATATAGACTGCTTTTCTGGTCTGGAAAACACCTCTCTTCTTGTCATTTACTTGCTAAATCTTAAATGGGCAGATAGCAGCTTACGTTATGCACCCCATGCGTGCAAAACACTGGTGTTAACAAGTACAGCTAAGGGTCTAATGTGAGCTCTGTCTTGCCTTTCCTTTTATTTGTTAGTCTGAGCCTCAAGCTTAAAGTTATTTCAACAGACTTTTGTTTTCAACACATATTCAGTATGTGTCTAACACCCTCTGAAGTTGCAAGCCACCCTCCCACTCAACCCCAAAAATCTTCAACCAGTGCCAAAGTCTATATTTTCTTAACTTAAATAAGTAATTCCAGGGCTGTCAACTGATAAATTTCATTCAGGGAAACGCTGTATTCTTTAAGCAACACATTAATCTTCTCTGAACTAACCATAGTAAACATCAATGTTGAATTGTACAGATTTCACATGTTGCTGCCAGCAGAGAGTTTTAGAAGAATTATCCCCTTTTTAGGTAACCTGGCTTTTAAAATGACACCCTAGAATATGCAAACAAAGAAGACTAATGAACTCAGCAGCCTGTATGTATTGAGGAGGCTGGTGAAAAAGATACTGTGAGTAATGGAAAAAGGTTCATTTTTCAAAAGCTGTAGGGAGCTGCCTGTGTGAAGGTAGGCGAGGAAGAATCTCTTTCCCTTTTCTTATAACAGTTTGCTGTAAACAATCATTTCCCCTCTGTTATCAGAATATCCTGCAGGGGTGTGTGTTCTATGTCACCTTGACCAATTCACAAAGCAAGGGGGATTTTTCACTCCTAATAACCTACTCAACTCCCCACCTTTATAAAAATTATTCATTTTTTTAACTGAAGTATGTAAGACTATCCATTGACTACTGTCCTGCTCCTCTGAGAAAGACTGAGCATTGACTCTGATTGCTAATAAAACAAAAACAGAACTTCGAGTCAAAATCTTTTTCTTATTTTCTGCTGCTAAAAGCAGTGCACATAGGGCGACAGTCTTGCCATGCAAGTACTACCAGCCATACACCAAGAAACAGATGCTTTAAGCTACAACCCAGACATTACTATGAGACAGTATTTTAAATGACCCACACTACTTTCAGTGGGGGAAGTAGACTACTTGTGCGTATTTCTTTTCTGATGCTGACTGACCTTTTCAAGCATGTTGCTAAATTAAGAAACTACACAACATTCCTTTGTAACTGTACACGAACTCCCCACATGCAGAACATCTTTACACAAAGGCAGCACTATGCCTCAGTCACAACACCAAGCTCTTGATGCAGCGTCCTTGAAGAGCAGTGAGCTGGCTGGGACGCTGGAGGCAAAAGTGACACTAAATCAATTACTTACCCTCAAATGTCTTGTTTTAAATCTGTTGCTTCCACTGGGTCATAATGTGAAGCAGGACTGCTATGATTCAGAGAGGAGATTAAACTCGCCACGGGGGTTTTATTTAATGTTACTTAAATAACAGAAACCTGAAATAAAATTGTCCTCAGTTTGGCCAAGATTTTTCTCACACTCCCTTCTCTCTCTCTCTCTCCAGGACTGCTACGTAGTTGTCTATAAATACTGGCCCCAACACTTGCTCAGTGCTTTCCCTGCCGATGGCACAGGTCGGTGTTAATGTACACCACGACATGGCTCAGATGAAGTTCTCAGCTGCTCAGACAAAGCTATGGAGGGCTCCCCACCCCTCCTGCCTGGAAATACCTCCTGCTGCCAGCTTTACAGATGCTGCAGGCCTTTCCTTCAGGCCCAGATAAGGCACAGAAGGGGAATTATAAGCCTTCATATGAAGAAAACAAGAAGGAAAAATTTGTCAGCTTTTTGCAAACAGGTGGAAAAATGGGGGAGGGAGAAGGAGGAGGAAGCACTTTTGTTTCAGCTCCTTTTACAGTGCACATCCAGCTATGATTATAGAATTTCATTCCCAGGAAACGTGGATGTCAAAAAATTCTGCAAAAAGGTTTTGTATGAAACAAGTTTTTCAAATTGAATAAAGTGTGTGTCTGTCACAGAATTCATACAAGAGCATTAAGATTGTATAGGTATTCACAGAGGGATGAAGAATAAGTATTAATACTGTGTGTCTCAACATTTCTGTCAGTGGCCAGGTATTAGGTATCCAAATTCACATTTAATCATTATGCACAGTATGACAGTAAACATGAGACATCACTGGTGGCAGGAACTCACAATCTTGCCCTGCAATAAAAAAAAAGTTTCAAAGTTTAAAAATCAGAAAAGCATAAAACTGACGTACATCTCTGTAAACACAATGAGAAACTGGGCTGTTAAGAGATGGGTACCTTGAAACAGAAGACTAAGGGAAATTGAAAAGAATATGGCAAGATCAGCACAAACAAATATGTATTTGTTGCATGCCCTCAGTGTGGGCAGGCACCACAAATGCAGATAAATGTCCTTCCTTTCATCAATACATCGGATGGCATAACTGGGAGGTTTGCCCCATATCATAACCGCATTAACACTAAAAGTTACAGGAGTTTATCTTAAAAACAGGGTCTTTTTAAGGCAGCTTATGACCATGAAATTCTCCTTGTCAGGACGATATCTATACATAAATCCAAGACTGCTCCTAGGCTTACAGGACCATCAAGTTTGTGTGATTAGAGCATGCACAGTCTGGCAAAATCCCATGGCCAGTATGCCTGCACACCTTCGGGGTTACCACTGAGGTTGTGGCCAGTGCTTATCCATCCATTTGCAGCTCGGTCAAGTTGAAGAAGTTTTAACATCTCCTGCATCTATACTGAAAGATATATTAAGTCTTACTGCTTTACTTCCACTGCTTTCACCAACAACACCTCTTGGAATTGCTTTTAGTACCTCATGCACATAGTTAAGGCTCTCCTTGCATAAGATTTATTTATCTTTATTGTGCAGCTTGAAAAAACTAAGACAATCATTAGTAATGCATCACTACTGAAGGTGACTTCGTTTAAATGGACATTGTTTATAAAATCTTGGTTTAGAAGCTTGTCACTGATGCCACAGAAAACTTTTGTATTTAAATGAAAATACATTTGGATGACATGGGTAATTGCTAAGCCTTGGTGAAGTGCCAGATGCAAAGTGTAAGTAATACGCTCATTACAAGTTTCTCAGTCATAAAGTTCCTACACATAGCTCTCATCCTCAATCGTGTACATGACAGTTTAATAATATCATTCCATCAAACTTTTAAGCTGCCACAAATAAATTCCTGCAAAAAACAGAAACCAGAGTGGTTTCATAAAAATGAGCAAGAAACTGAAGTTTATCACAGCTTTATGCGTAGTATAATGTCAAAAACTTATTCCTGGACATCTACATCTATAAAACAGGGAAGCATCTTAGATTTTTAAAATTTTTCAGGAGAAGCCTGTAGATTTAATGAAGCATGCACATTCCTGTACTTCTGTAAATAAATAAACAACACCACTTTACCATACCCCACCATTACTGTGCCACAAAAAAATAAAAGCAAAAGAAGACATGTAAATAAGATTCAAGGGAGGATATCTCAACTACAGCTATTAGCAAAGGCTGGGTTTATAACCATATATTTATTTGGCATTGTACATGCAGAGAGGTTACAGCACAGGTGACAACACAAAAGACCAGCATCACTTGCTATCAAATGATACAAGGACAGTGTGTTGATAAAAAATAAGAACTTAGTATGCAGGAAAAGTCTGACAGCACTCAGAGGATGACTGTTGGACAAGAGCAAAGGAGGAAGTGCAGTGCCAGGCAGATGTTGAAGAAAAAAAGCCTAATTTTTAACATGTCAACAGAATCTCTTAAAATTCACAGGCAGCCTCCCAGTGTTGGAAACAGCAACTTACATTAAAATCTCACAGCTGAAGTGTACATAATACAGAAGAATTAGACACTAATTTAGGTCTGCCTAATGTTTTCTAAGTTTCTGAAATCCTCCAACAAAATTTTCAGGAACAGGAGAGCTTTGGAGTAAATGCCAACTGTGCATTTTTAGGTCCTTTCGTAGTGCCTTTCCTACTTTGATCACTGAAGTCAATGTCACCAACCCATGACATCCAAAATTAAACTTGTGCAAGGTTTAGCTCAATCACAGCCTGCAGTTTGTAAAAGAATAACTCAAGAAAAATGTGAAATTATTACTGCATTATTACTGCTGCTTTTTTGCTTGCATTTTGAATAGCCAGCAAAACTGCAGCTTGACAATGAGACAGTTGTTACTACATCACTTAAGCTCGAAGCCTTAAAATGCAATCTGGCTAAGCCTAAATCTAGAAAGAACACTAATGTTAATCAGAGGTAACAGGCTTACTTGAAATAAGCCAACACTACCATAAGTTTTACAAGGCTGTTGTAGTTACATAAGATAATCCCCATGGGACACAGAACAGTAATGGAACTGTATGGACCAATATAGTTCCAAAATGACCTTTCAGCAAGATAAATAATATCAAAATTTCATAGCCACCCAGTCTGACTTTAAAAAAGGAAAAACCTTCTGAATGAGTAACTTGAAAAAAGAAAACCAAGTTTTCTTCTTGAAAGATTCAAGTTATTTGGAAAGAAAGAAAGGAATGCGTCCAGCAGTAAGGAAAAATTATTTCCAGTAATGCTATAAAACTGAAAGATTGTAGCAGACACTAAAATCCAAATTGTGCCCAGAAGCCTGGATTTCTGCAACTATAAACCAGTTTAAATACTGAAAAATATTCCAAATATTCTGTGTATTTTTAAAAGCATCTTATTCTGTTTTCTTTCATTACATCAGTTATGATTCAGTAAATCAAGCCAAAAGTTCTGAAACCACAAAACAGCTTTAAAGGTCTGCAAGATTACTTTTAAATCTTCTGAAAACTACCTCAACATATTGTGCCTCAACAAACACTCCAACGCCTTATATAAAATTTCATTACTATATGAAAATCTCCATATGTGTCTTCATGCACACTGTGGTTTTATTCCATATAATGAATGAGTGAATTTTATCCTCAATTAAATGAAGACTTCTTCCCTGGCTATTCCTGCCACATAGGGAAAAACGTTGATGCTAAAAGTCAAATGTAGATTATGAGTTCATCCCATAGGTTCAAGAAATCTGTGGGGCTCGCAGATTTAAATCTGTCCAAAAGTTCTACTAAGAGTGGACTTGTTTTTCTACCTCTCTATTGACCATTTTCATGCAGGATACCTCCTGTATTGGTCACAAAGAGCTTAAATCATTTGACTTCAATTGTTTAAGAACGGTTTGTTCCAGAATTTAGTCTCTCTGGCAAGGAACTGTAAAGTACAATAATATAGTACACCATGACCATAATTTTCTTCCAATTTTTCAGTGGTCAATGCTCATCTGAAGATTCTTGTTGCATTACAGAAACATAGTGCCAGCATCCAACATCCCCATATTGTATGTAAACTAATCAATAAAAGATAGATAATTTGGACTATTTTAAGCCTATTTCTACTTCCTGACTCCGAATTTTTTTTCTCCTTAACTTCTGAAGTTCACCCAAAATTAGAAGTTTAAGGCATCCTATTAAAAAAATCACAGAAGTAAGTTTTATCTGCATACTTACACTTCCTAGTTTAAAGAAGGAAGATGTATATATTGGAATTAGCTATTGTGTGTCACACCCTGTAAAAGATGGTTTACACTGCCCTTTAATTGAAAAGGCAAGACAGAAATCCTTCAGAAAATGTTCTTGTCTTCTCTTCCTTATAAATGAAACTTCGAGTGAGCTGAGCAGATGACTGAAGCAGTAAGACCAAGTCTATAACATTCTGTAGTGTTACCTTTCATCCAGCCAAGAAAAATAGGAAAATAAGCACCTCTGAGGGTTTTCATAATGTAGCTAAAGCTTAGACAAACCTATATTAACCACACAAGAATAGCAACATCTGTCATCTAGGCCGGCACATTTTCAAATGCAATGTATGTGAAATTGTGGTCATTCTGAGTTTGAGCCTTCAGTCTTCATCACAGCCTGCTCAGCACAGCAGGAAAGTCTGTCAGCTGTGCAGACACTAATGAAGATGGCTTCAGTGTGCTTTTAGGAAATCCAAAGAATTTAAAGACATTGAGTTATTGTTACATGCATGCAAATGCTGTGATGGATTGGATTTTGGTCTTCACTGGTGAATAAGGAAAGCAGGGTTAAGATAACACTTGGGTCACTAATAACAACTTGCAAAGTCTTGGAAGGCTGAAGTCACAGGAGGAGGAGTCTCAGTAAAGAAGCTAGGCTGTCTGTAGGTCTAGTCAAAAACCTTTTTAGTGAACTGTGGGAAAATATGCTGGTGCATACCTGAGCTTTTATGGCCTGAGGTCAAGCATAAGGAATAGTTTTTAGCACACTTTATAGCAGGGTAACTATTTACACTTAACAAAAATTACATCCTCATCTCTTAAAATTGATGAACTGCAGGCCAATACCCTAGTGATTATTTAGTATAATAATGTTTCTCATTTCCTCACTTAGCTGACACTCATTTGAGACACCAATCTCTAAATCAAAGTTAGTCAAAATATGTAGTATTCATTTTTTAAATCTAAAACTAGTTTAGTTCTTCAATCAGAGAGTAAATCAAGCATAATCTTTCAGCTATATCACTGTGCTTTCCTATTCAGAAATTAACAATAGCAACACAATAAATAAAAATAAGCAACAGAAGACACAGCTATAGCCAAAGACAGCTAACACAAAGGAGACACACCTATAGATGACTTGTTTTGAATGCCTTCTCGTTGAATTACTTCATATAAAAGGTCAGTAAACAACTTGAACCACATAGTCTAAGCATCAGTGTGACATTATTATAGAGTTAAAAAAACTGTTACCGATACCTTGCCACTTCGATACTTCTCTGCATCAAATCATCTTTGACTGTCTAGTAAAATTAGGAGATCTGTTATCACAAAGACCTGGTTTCACAATAATGTACAGGATGGTGATCTCTTACAGTGAAAATAAATTAAGTGGCATTTCTTTTTCACTTAACAAATCTAGTCCATAATGCCAGGATTTATAGGATTAAATGACTGAGTAGTGAAGGCAAACTGATCATGTTAATGATTTTATTTTTAAAACATGTCATTGTTTCCTAATGTTTCATGCAGGTTTAAAAGCTGTCTGTATGAACAAACACCTGGAAAAATGCTGAAAATGGGGGAAAAAGGCAGAAGAGCAGAATGAGTTGCTGCAGACCTTCAGTGGGAAAGCAAATGTGTGAAATCATTAATTAGCAGAGATGATTTTCAACACTCTAAATTTAGATGACACATTCCTCCATGTATTCCTCTAGGAATACATGTATTCTTTTGTATGTCTTCCTTTATTAATGTATGCAAACAGAAGAAAAGGAGTTGCTGCCATTGAAGGGCACTCTGGAGCAGGTCCTTGGTTTTTGCACATCTTCCCCTTAAGCAGCAAAAGAAAGCAGACAATTGCCCTTGTAATTGTTTAGATGCATACATACACACATCTGTGGAATCATCTATATACCTAACACAAAGCAATGTAAGAAATCTGGTTAGAATATAGACAGAATTCTATAAAGGCAAGCTCCTTTCTAGAAATTCAGTGCAGCATATGTATAAAAGTTTTAATTCCACCTGAATTACAAACTGTAATGAAAGTGTAAAAAAAGTTTCCTTACATTTTCCTCCTAAGTTCAAAAATATGAGTTTAGTCAACTAAAATATCACCAGTAACTTTCAAAGTTTATAGCATCCTTAATCAGATACTGATTAAATACAAAACAAATAGAATTACTATCACTGAAGAAAATTGGCTAGCAAAAGTGAAGAGGAAATACTAAAACCACAAAAGGTCCCTTCATTTATAAAGAAGACCATGGGATTCTCCACGTTCCTTCAAGTAACAAAGTTTTATGATTCCAGCAAAGTAATGTGGTGGAAAATAGACTACAGACAGTAAATCGCACACGGCTGTACACATTGTTTTGTTTCTGCAAAATGAAAACCTAAATCAAGTTTTGTGAAATCTGAACCCCAAGTTCCTGTGATTCTGACTTTCTAGTTTCTTCTCCCCCAACACCTGATTAGTCTGTTCTTGATTATACACTCTGATATCTTCAGCTACCTTGCCGTCTCCTCCTTCTCAGGTTTGACAAGCACAAGCTCCATTTTTAACAGCAGCACTGATTTCACTTTATTTAGGTGTTCAAGGCAGACAATCTTACAGTGCTGTCAGTGGTGACTGTGAAATTGTTTTAATAAAACATACCTCAAAAAAATTAGTACTGCAAATGCCAGAAGGAATAAAATCTAAAAAAAAACCAAAACAACCAATTTTTTTTCTCCTTCTTTAGAATGCCTCTTTGAAACTCTGCATAAGTGCCAAACATCACAATGAAACTCTATATTTCATTCATCCTTGCATTATGAGCCACTCTAATAAACTTCACTCATCAAAGAGAATTTTAGTCAGCTTTAAAGAATTTATCTGCAGGCAACTGAAAGTAAAACAAAATTTGAATTTTTCAAGTTGGCTGCAGCTTCGTGAATCCTGCATTGTAACAATTGTTAACTTTTGCTCTGTCCTAGTTTTGGCCAAGATAGGGTTAATTTTTTCCAGTAGCCAGGAGGGGAACTTGGCTAAGGCCAGGATGTTATTTGATATCACCTCATTGCCAAGGGCAGGAGTAAGGGACTCTCAATTCCAGGGAGAAGGGTGTTCCTTCTGGCAGCAGAAAGCCTGATGGGAAAAATGGTCCCTTATTGTTTTAGGTGTAAATCATTTCCTTGTATCATACCTTTTGTTATTAATATTGTTACTGTTACTGTTCATTTTCATATCTCATTGCTGTTTCCAGTAAATCATTCTTACTTCAACCCATGATCTTTGCCTTTTGTGCTTTCATTTGGAGGAGGAGGGAGAGTGAGCTGCATCATGGTTTTACTGGGATTACTAAATTGGAGAATACCACTCCTAAACCATGACATGCTCATGAAGTTGATGGAAAACAGACTAATTTAATTTTTAATTTATGTTATTTTCTTAAATATGCCTGTCCATGATGTCTGTCACGTGTGAGAAATCACAACATGAAAACATGAAAAAGGTCACTCTCCCATCTACTACTGCTCTACCACACGGGGCCATGCTGTTGTAAAGGCTTCACAGGCTTAACAACAGTTTTCACCCAAACACCATTTAAGGGTCCAACCTCACAGAACATTGAATCTACCCAGAGTAATTAACAATATTGAACTGCAGAACCAAATGCTATTTATTTGGCAAAAACATATATGCAAGAGCACTGCACTCCTTGCACACTAATGAATGCGAGTAGAATATATGATGATGCATGAACTCAGTGTATGAGAGTGGCCAGAGGGAACTGCCTCTTTGCTTAGAAGGGATGGGGTGGGAAAAGAACACTGAAGTACAGTGGGCCCTTCTAGAGGTCCATTATTAACTCTCTACCATATTCCTGTTTACAGGACTGCTCCTGCTCTTTCAGCATGCCATTGCTTACCTTTGACTCTAAGGGCCTTTGTTTCCAAGTAATAAATATTTCGGACTCCAGGGAGCAGACAGGAAGATCATACATGACTCCAAAAAATCCTTTACTGTTGATAGATTATTGTAAGCACTTATTCATTATTAGCTGAAATGCTGCTGACTGCACACTTAATAAATAGCCTATTTGTTCTTTTCAACTGAAGCAATACTGTAAGAGGACTTTGGAAGAGAAGACCATTAAAATTATAAAGACATCACACAGCAGGTAATTTGCAGAATGTGGTTTCAGTTTTCTCTTCATTGCAGCACAATCAACAAATGCTGCATCAAAATTTCTGCTGCTCCATAAAATTTTTGTGTAGGGCAAGCTACTCATACCCCTAAAAAGTGACATTTTCAAGAAACAAGGCATTGAGGTGAACTGTAACTACACTTGTGTAGCTTTATAACAACACAGTCTAATAATTTCCATCTTCTTAGCAAAAAAACAGCAGCCTTGGCTCTCCCAGGGAATAAATGTTGCCCTGAAGCTCAAGACAACAAATGAGATGAAGAGCCCACTTTGCTGCAAACAACCAGAAAGTTGCCAGCACAAAAGCTGTACAACTCAGCATCCCCCTTCTCCCCTTTTTGTTCTTAAAACAAGCCTAATCTCATTTAGAACAAGAAAATATTCACATTTAAAGTTCTTTTGCCTTAAGTCAGTCTGTATAAATATTTTCAGCTACACCCTAAATCACTGTTAACTAGTCCCTGCTTTTAAGACCACACTTAACAAACTGTCTCTAGATAACTGTCTCTTAATGGCTACAAGACGGAAAACAATCACAATTTAAATTGCTTAAAAGGATTCCACACAATTAAGAAGTGGATTAGAAACATGTTGTACAGGAGGGAGAGATTAACTGGGAAGGAAGAGACAGAAAGAGAAATATTCAAAACATATGACTGTAGAGTTAAATTTAAAAAGCACCAGCCATACTCAGCAGTTAATGACAGTTAATTTGAAAGACTGACATATATCAGAGCTAATACTTAAGTGATCCATTCCTATAATAAAAGCAACTATATCATGTATATGTAACCTTCTATCTCAGTATTAGAAAGTCCTGATACAATAGGATATCCCAAAGTTTCTAAAACGCTTCTGAAAAAAATCATGTGCAGAGCTTTTACTCAAGCACAGTAAAACAACACCTGTAGGAATAATAAAGAGAAAACATGCCTAATAGTGCATGTTTCTTCAGGGCACTGTATGCCAGTGTGTCACTGTAGCACAAGCGAGCACAAATGAACTGAATTACCAACAGTAAGTCACTTAGGTTCTGCAGTCCATCATGTCTTCACTTTCTCACTTTGGTTAAAAAAAGCACACAACCATAACAAACAGCAAACAAGTCAAAAGGTTGCATCCATTTCAGCCCCCATTTCTTAACATACTGTTGAACTTCACCATTGGGCAGCTCACTGACTCAAAGGTGCTGATGGTTTGTTTTCATTTACTATGAGAGTAAATTATGCAACTTATCTACAGACACATCTCTCGTAGGTGCCTCATTTTATTTCTGATGTTGGTCTTCACTGAACAGCTGCATGCCTGCCCTCACAGCTGGATGCAAGCTGCTGGACAGCTACACTACTCATGGCAGAAGAAAAACAGAGGTAATGATATGCAGTGAATTGGGCTTGTTTGAATCAGACTAAATATTTGGATTAGAGTCAAATTCTTTCTATAATACATATTGCAGGCATATGTGTGACAGTCAGAAGATGAGTTCATTGGAGGAGAAATATAACATAAAAGAATAAGAATTACTCCAAATGCATGGCAAAGCCAAGCTAACTACCTAAGTGTTTCTCAGACAAAAACAATTCATTCCTTTCTTGCAGTTCTAATAGAATTAATTTTCTAGTAGAGGTAGTAACTGCAGTCTGGCATGCCTCAAGTATTGTGGAAGCTTTGATGATTTGATCATCGTGATGGGATGCCCTCATTTCCCCAGCTACATTTAACTCATGCACCTTCCTTTTCTTCACACAATGAATGTAGTAATGTAAACATCATTGCAAGATATTCTAATGTATCAGTCCCCTGATTTAAGATTTATTGCTACTGGGACAAATGTTATCCTTGGTTATGTTATCCAGAAAAGAATCCTACACTGACTCTGCTGTTGACAGCTACAGAACCACACAGAGTTTACACTAATCTAACAGCAACTTTTTCTATAGCCTTGTGATAAATCATGTTAACAGCACCATAGCAAATTTTGATCCTTCCACACTGGCAGGTTTCCTTCCACTGAAAAGCCAAGATCCCAAATGCAGGAGCAATATGGGGCACCCAGGGTCTATCCTTGACATGAAATCTGAGTGAGGTCCAAGATGTGCAGTCTCACTAGAGACTGTTTGACCCTCTCTACAGTTAGTTATTGATCCACTTAGAGAGATCACACAAAAATTAGAGATTAAGTGCCACTACCATTTTGAAATAGGCTCCAAATCAACTTTCTATTTCACTACTGCTCCTTGTTTTACATTCTCAGACCCTCCCATGAGAAGAATGACTTTTTAGCAAAAGATGACTTCCATGTATATAAATGCAAAGTAATTCAAAAAGTTACACAACATGAGAAAGCAACTGATGAAACATTCCAAAAGCTGCATTGGCAACAACAAAAACAATTTTAGTGCCATCTCAATTACTCTTAAGTATTCACATTATCTAGGAATGCATAGTGTGTTAATTAATGAAAAGCTGCTCTTACTATTTTTAAATTAAGTTTCCATGCTTTGCATCATTGTGGTTCAACTCTGAAAATGGTAATACATTTCTTTATCGTGGTAAAGGATAACTACTTATAGTATTTTCTGATCAGCCCAATAAATTGTTTGGTCACTTCTGCTGAGAAGTAAGAGAGCTATCTTTAAGACAAAACTCCACATTGTATTTATTATTTCGTATAACCATACAATAGCTGAGGTTTTAAGGCACCTTAGAGTGAATCTAATGCAGCCATCCTACTCAGAGCAGGGCCACCCAGAACAGACTTCTGAGGGCTTTGGTTGGATCTTGAACATTTCCAGGGATGAAGACTCTACACCCTTTCTGGGCAACTTTTGCCAGAGTTTGAGCACCCTCACAGTAAAAACTTCTCCCTTCTCCCTTATTTTTAAACAGAATTTCCTGTATTTCAGCTTGAGCCCACTGCCTTTCTTTCCATCACTGTGCACCACTGAAAAGAGCCTGACTACATCCTCCTTGCATCCTCCTTTCAGATATTTATACACATCACTGGGGTCCCCCTAAGCCTCCTCATCTCCAGGCTGAACGGTCCCAGCTCTCAATCCTTCTCCTAGGACAGGTATTCCAGTCCCCTACAGACCTTCATGGACTGGCTTCACCATGTCCATATCTCTCACATATGAGGGAGCCCAGCACTGGCCCAAGAGCTCCAGATGTGGCTCAGCAGTGCTGAACAGAAGTGCAGAATCCCCTCCCCAAGCTGCTGGCAGCACACTGCCCAGTGCAGCCCAGAAAGCTGTTTGCTCTCCTTGCCACCAGGGCTCATTAATGGCTCACATTTATGTTGCTTCCTCAATCTCTTCTATTCTCCGAGTTAGTGTTCTGTGAATGTCGCTCATCCTTCAGTGCTGATTACATGGATTTTATTAATTTGAGAATTACCTCATAACAGTGAAAATTCCTCTCTTTAGCCAAACATTAACAGAATCATTTAGTTTGGCAATCCAACAAATTTTTTAATCTTAAATTGGTGGTTTTTTTAAAAAAAGAAAAAAGCTATGGGAAAGAGCAGGTGGATTGACAACAAAATAATCTTCAAAATAAGCTATATAAAGACATTGAAAATGCATCTGATCTAAATGATGGGTTAGACAGAAAGAAGAAACAGGAAATGAATGGAAAAATTTTCACTGTGTATCACAATTTTTTGGTTCACCACAGATCATAATTTATTCAGTCAGGTATGGAAATTTCCACAATTATTCACAGTCTTGGACTCATTCTCCATCACTCTTCTCAACATGTTTTTGCAAAGGGATAAAATGTAATGAACACAAATCCATGGGTTCTGTTCAATTATTAAAAATGAGACTTCCAAGTTTGAGAAGTCATTGGGTATTTCCTTTAAAAAAAAATTTTTGTTTACAATTTCCCTGCATGACGCCAACATCACTTCCAAACATTTACTGACTGGTTAGTAACTGAAAAGAATGAAAAAGAGGGAAAACTATTCTGAGTCCCATTTCACAGGTAACTGGCAACTCACTTTATGACTACACAACAAGGGCAAACAACATGTAGCAAGAAAGCCAATTATGGCCCATGGGGTTAAAAAATGAAGCCGTCAAACATCTCTCTCTCTCTCTCTCTCTCTCTCTCTCTCATTCTCTGTAATTATGTAACTGATTAAAAGCTGTGTACCTGTATGTATTTGCTTGTTAACACAAGCAAGCAAATTTTGTCCAGGTATCTGTGAAGCCAGCAGCATGGGAAAGTATGATTGTGTAGCTTTCTTGCAGCTTAAAAAGCCACAGCTAGTAATTGTAAAGAGAATTCAGAATTTTGATATAGCATTTCTACATATATCCTTATATATACACATACACGCATATCAAAAATTCAAGGGGCATACTACTTTGACCCTCTATATCTCTTTTTCACACAATTTCTAGCTTTCTAGCAGAAACTTACTGTCTTTGTACTTCCAAACATCACAGGAGCTGGGCTGGAATTGGTCAATAGCAACTGAACATTACTAATGGATGGACTTACAGATGTTCATAGTGGTCACAAAATCCTGGTGGGAAACCAGTCTCAGAGGAATATTGTATTAGTATCTCACATAGCATTTGAGAAATGTTTAAGCTGTAGGAGTCAAAAGAAATTGGGCATTCAAAAGTGAGTCAGAAAAACCTCAAAACAATTCATTGCCTCATCTGTTGTGCCATATATCAGCTTCACAGAACCTCTGACAAAAACCTGGGTGTCTCATCTCTACTGCAGCAAACACACATGGTGCAGCCAGATGTGCAGTTTGCAGCTTTGGTTCAAGCGGACAAGAGGGTGTAAGCACAAAAATACTCAGCTGGGAGGAGGAGAGGTGTTATCTTTTAACAGAAAAAATTGGAGGAATAAAAATAAAATCTTTCAAGAGTATGAAATACCTTGCCTTTTTACTCCTTGTTCTAAGAATGAACTCTTTGCTTAGCAGTCATGAGTGTTTTAAAAGCATTAAGACAGTTAAACAAGCCTGACACTCAGCTGATATTTTACCTACTGCAAAGCACAAGAATAGAGAATGAAAACACCAGCACCTTCTTTTTAACTTCAAGCCTTAAATTTAAGGCTTTTTAACTTCTGAGTGACCATGACAATTTGTTAGTTTATTTTCTGACTATGAACTATTTTTCTTGAGGAAAAATGCTTTCATCATTAAACTAAAAATAAAACAGCTCACAGATTAGCTACAAATAAGCAAAATTCTGAATGAAAACATACTGGTAATGACATATAGTTCAACTATTTTGTCTGGAAAAATATTTTGAAAACATGCAGTATGTAAGGAGTCATGTGTTTTTAAAATAAGATAGGATTTCTTAAACTTACAACTACAACCAGAAGCTGAGACAGGAAAAGCAATTTCAGTCATATTATCTTGTGATAGAGAGGTGTTTGGGGTTATTATGTCCCCTTCCAATGAGAGGATATGGAGCCCAAAGGAAAAATGTCAGATACTTAACACAGCTGGAACCAGCAGGTTTCAAATCTCTGGAAAATGTTTCTGACTAGATAACATGTGCCTAACTGAACTGACATTAGACAAAAGCACGTCTATCTCCTCTAAAATAAACAAAGAGATGAGAGAAGAACAGAGAGGAGGTAGCTTCTGGATTAGCACCAGAAAAAGAAGGGAAAGATTTAGTCACCCATGATGGTAGAGAAGCAAACTGCCCAGAAGAAGAGGTTCTAAGATTCTTCAGAGGCAGCTGAAGAATTTGGAATTAATAGATTTACTAAGGGAAAAGAGTAACACCAATCAACTCAGGCAGAATTAACATGGGAGAAGAGAGATTTAAAGCATTTAATTCTGAGTCAAGAAAAGGGAAGCATGCATAAAGAAAGGGTAAATACTTCAAAGCACAAGGTGTGCTCAGCTGTGGAAAAGAGTGAGGCTCCTGTATCTATAGTACACATAGCAAAGTGATATGAGGATACATGAAGAATCCTCAAGAAGAAGAAGAGGAAATATTTTAAAAGTTATCTGGAGTAAAAAAAATTGTTGAAGAGTTAGTAGGAGGCAAATATTAAAAAATAGGATTTATGTATGTTTGCAAAAATTAACATTTTACAGCAACTAAAGGCAAATCTCATCTACTAACTTACGTGGAGAAGAAAAAAGAAAGGAATATTGCTACAGCAGAGAAATGAAGCTAACTGCTAAAATCTAGAAATGAAACATTTGTCAAGGGGATACAGATAAGGACAAGAGAAAAATTTTGCAAACTCTTCTTGGAAAAAGTTAAAATAATATAAGTTATATTTGCCCTCCATTTATCAAAGAGAAAAAATTTAAAGGATTATTTCAGTCTTCAAAACCTTCAAAGTAGGTACATGAAAACTCATGTGTAGTTGCAAACCAAGCAGATTCCATGTCAACCTCACTGGTCCCTTAATTTTTGAGGCTGGTATTTTATCATCACAAAGCCATTCAGATTTAGCAGGTTGGCTTCCAAGCTATGACATCACGAAAAATATTAAATATTATTTATTATTATTAGCCTAGATTTGGCAAAAGTAAACAAAACTACAGTACAAGTTACATATATTAGAAATTCTATCTTTGAATTGCTACCACACGCCTCAGATTACGTTCAGGGAGTGCCAGTTCCAGCATTCAGAGTTCCTGTACACGTTACATTGCAGCTTAATTTACAGCAGCCCTTGCACATTAAGCTTTCATGGTGGTAACTGTGTGTTACATTACTTTTTAAAGAGAGATTTGGATGACACTGATTTGTCCCACATACACAGACCTTACACCTACCTGCCTGTGTTAGTGTCTCTGGTCTGCTGATTCAGGTCATGTCTTATGTTTCTCCCCTTGACTTTTCTTGGCAAAAGGTGCCGTTCATTTGTTTTATCAGACTTCCACCTTATATTTTGGCATGTCACTGTATTTATCAATATTCAGCTCCTAAGCAATACTCCCCACTATAATTACATTGTTTTGCTTCTCCACCCTTGTGCACCAACACACTGTACTTTAATCACAGCTTGAAAACAACCTATCCACCCACTCAGCTAGCCAAATGCTGAAGTGTCTCCAGATTTTCAGCTTTCTTTTGGCTGCAAAATGATCTTCCTAACACAAATGGGCAGTAAACATCATAGCTGGTTTCTCATGTTTGCAAGCAAGTAAACAATTTTTTGGATACCTCTTCAGCTGCAGAGATGTGTGCTAAGCTGCAGCAGCTCATGGCTGTCCATACGAACCATGCATCAAGAGCATCAAGAAACAGCTGCCTGCAAGGATGGAGCAGCAACAAAAACTGCTGAATTCAAAGCAGAAGGATGTCTTCCTCCTCTTTGCTACAGAACACTAGGATTTAGGCTCTTCTCAGGAAATTTGTCACATCCTACCAGAATGCTGATATCAAGGATAATCCTGCCCTGACACTCACTGTCCTCATTGTAGTGTGCTCATTGTCCCGTGGAGGCACAGCCAGAAAAATACTAGTACT
>JACBWW010000015.1:21792514-21894322 GCA_020086605.1 Lanius collurio
TTTCTGTAACCATTCCAACACACAGTCTGACCACACCAGGAAGATCAGCACCCATAGGAGCTACAGGACCCACATCTCTCAAGGGGGGAGAAACAAACAACCTCCATAGAGGGCAAAATTTCCCTTCCATCAAAATCAAAGATAAAGCTAAGGAAAGGAATAAACCAACTACTCTGAGAAACTGTCAGTCAGTGCCTAAGAAGCCATCTTTTTATTGAATGTAGTCTCCATTTCTGCCCCATGTCTGAGAAAGGCAGGGCAGGTAAAGCAGGAGTAAAAGTATGACATGAAATCCAGCAAAGCACTGTGCCCATGCTGCTGCAGGCTTTTCTGTTAAAGGGCTGACAGAAATGCTCATGTTTTGGTTGAGCAAAGTTTACAGGGAGAGGTGGTATCTTTTATTAGGACAACTGATACAGCTGGAAAAAACAGACAAGCTTCTGGGCATAGAAAGCCTTTCCTGCACTGTCCTGAAGGGGGATTTGTTTGTCTGAAGTATTTTGTTTTTCCAACCATATTGGATCATCTAATAAAAGATATTACCTCTCTGTGCAAACTCTGCCACCCTCACCAGTCTTTGAATATCGTGGCTGAAACAGCAATACTATTACAATTACTTTAGTACTGATGGTTTGCAGTACAGACTTCTGCATTTGGTATAACAGGCATCAATTGATTTCACAGAGAAAAGGCTACCATTTTCAAAAGCTCATTATAGATAATACTCATTGCCAACATGGGCCAGTGTAAAGCTGATGGTGATGAAGGCTGAAAAAAATCCCCACCCAAAAATCATTCCAAGTCCTGTTATTACCAATCATCTCGGGAAATGACATTTTCACATGTGAACTACACCCTAAATGGTTTATCATGAGGATACACATTCACATAGCAGAGAGAAAAACACAGAAAGCAGTAAAGCCTTTCAAGCACTGCGGGCCTCAAGGAAGGTCTTTGTGTCTTACGCACTTTGATGTTGTGAGTATTTCTGGTGGAACAGGTGAAGCAGCTGACTGTCCTGCTGCATGGCAGGCACTGTGCTAGGAGATGTAAAACTACCTGAAAGATCAGGTTCAGCTTATTAAAACATACTTTTCTTTCCATAGTCTGCCACTGAGTTTAGCACAAATCTAACTGAAAAGCATTTGTACAGCAAATGAGAAAAATCAGTTCTTGCCCTCAATTTAAAATAAACTGCTATTTATTATAAAGCAGGCCATATTTAAATACCCTTCACTACTCTCTCTGCTCTCTCACAGGTGAGCAGATTCACTGTAAGAAGGGTGTCAGTAAGAAAGCCACAGTTTAGTAATTTTTCAGTTAATTACATTTTTTGGACATATGCTATTTCTAAGATATATTCCAAGTTTTATTTCAGACAACTATGAAGCAAAATGTAAAACATTCTCCATGACATGTCTGAATGGTAGAAATTTATTTCACAGATTTGTTTGCATTCAAATTACAAATGAATGATTCATATTACTATTTGACTCAGTGGTGTAACTATAGATTAACCACATTAATTTCAGTGGAATTTCTCCACAGTTTTGCTTCACCTCACAAACCAGAATGGGTGTGGTAATTATTATAAAATTCCTTGAGATTTTATAGATTGTGGTTCATACGTATCAATAACTGCAAAATTGTTTTTCACCACAAAGTGTTTCATCTTTACAGGATGGCTGATGTTTTGCATTTTTTAAATAAAATAACAGCTACAAAATAGGTTTATTTTTTAAGCAGAATTTTTATAAGCTGATCTGGCAAATATTTATCTCTTACATATATTTAAAATCTATTAATATATATTTATGCAAATATCAATTACTCTCTTGAACCTTCTTTTGGGGGCAGGAAGTGGAGAAACGATTTTCTAAAGAAGTTTATTTACAGAAATGAACTAATAAAACAATCCACAGCCTGACTGTACACCTGAAATAAGCCAGACTGACCAGAAATGCAATACCAGAAGACTGTAATTTTGAAAACGATATGGGGGTTGAGAGAAGGGGAAGGAAGAAATTAATTTCTGCATGCTTTAAAAAAGAAAAACAGTAAGCTAAAATCAGTACAAGTAAGTTCCTACAGCTTTCCCCATGCTGGGGAATTTTAGGGTAATGAGAAAGACTTTTTCCTTAAAGCAGAGGTGGTATGACAAGAACTACAGTCTCAAAATACTTTATATACAACATGCTGTTTCTTCACTTTGCTTTATAATTACCTGCAAAAAGTAAGTGAAAATGAGACACACATTTTGTTCCACTGAATATCAGACTTTTATGCTCATTTCAATGCAAACAAGGAGATGGCCAAAAAAATGAGCTTCAGAAATTGTCTAACTTTGGAATAAGATTGCCTTTTTGTTAACCATGCCACCCTGGTGTGAGCTGACCTTCAAAAGGGCTTGAGTAGTTTGAAGCTGTCTTCCCATCCAGGGTGTGGTACAGCCCAGAAGCCACAGATACCAACCATTAGTTGCTCGATACCATGGTGCATGAAATATTCAAAGGAATGACCTTAGATTTTTTCTGTAGGCAACACACATTATACACCCAGTGTTGGTTTAGATTTTCCATGGTTATGAAACAGAAGGTAATTTTCATGTGTTCTATCACATCTGGGCTAATAATTTTTTAATATTATTATTGTAATATTAGAATTAATATTATTTCTGTATTATGTGCTTTCAAGACTGCTTGAAGACATGACTGGAGAACAGGTCAAGCAGTCTCTCATGAAGACTTTAACAGATGAAGAAGGGCTTGTAACTGATAATTTTGTTCATGAAGTTATTTCTCTACATGCTCCACAGAACAGGCACCATTTGATGAACACCACAGACAGGAGCAACATAGCCCATCCTCATCTAACTTCTCATTGCAAGGTTAGTATTGATTTTCTTTGAGCACTTTTCAGTCAGCTCACAGCCACGTACCTGGTGCCCAGACCATCTCTCTGCCTCACAGAGAAGAAAGGTACTTAGTTGCTGCTTTTTTTTTTCCCACACACAGGAGAAAATATACAGGTGACTTATTTTCAAATGGAGGAAGAAGGCACTCCAACAGACACAGGACTGAGATAACAGCATTAATGGATGATGAGTTGTCTCATGGCCATGTTACACTCAAAGACCTGTCTGGTCTCTTAAGTCAGCCACACAGTGTTGTGTGTTTCTATTCAGAGCCATGGAAAGGATAGGTTTTCTTTATACCTGCTGGTTTTGTTGTGTTAAATGCAAATATCGAGGCATGCAACATAGCAGACATCATGTTGGTTTGCACAAGTTGTCTAAAAGATACTGAAACTCGAACCTAGATATTCCAGATGACACAAAAGATAATGACCTAAAGGTCCACACCCCTCTTTGACACCTTTTAGTTATTTCCAGTATTTACAGAGGGAGTAAGATAGAAAATTATGTGTAAAACAAGATGGATGAATTCCTAGTTCTAGTTAATATTCCAGGCTCCATGTTAAGTGGCCTCTAAGCTACCCTTGAATGCCAATATACACAGAGAAACAAGGAATAAGTCTGCTTGACCTGAACTGGAAAGAACTTTAAAACCTCTATGTACAGTCTGCATCAGAATATTAGGGGGAAAAAATACAATAAAATTCTTCATGCAAATTGCCATCTGGGCCAGGAAGCTGAGCACAATACTGTTTTCATCATCTTTAATGATGCACAGTTTAGTTCACGAGGAGGGGGGAAGGAAATGGGACCAACCTTTGACCAGTATGACAGCAGCATAAGTAATCCCTTATTGCATTATGAAATGATTCATACATGGGGACCTGTTACATTACTGGCCTGTTAACAGTATCACAGCTCCTTACTTTGACTTTTTTCATTTTGTTTTACATCAGACAAGCCTACTGCTGTCATTTGCAAAAAACAGAATAGCTGCTACAGTTTTAATATCAAACACAGGAAAAAAATACACAGCAGCTGTTCATATTTTCTAGGAAGTCTGTTATAATAATGATGTCATGGAAAAAGGCTGGAATCTATTAAAATGGATCAGACAGGCAGGCCATTCAAAGCCTTCAAACAATACACATATACAAGTTGCACTATATACCTTACTTTAAAATAAAAACAGGCAAATAGTGGAGTTCCTTAAAAACATTATTGAGATCAGGCAATTAAGGTAATTTCATAGATTTACTTCAATAAATTCAGTTTACTATTGAAACTACCCAATAAAACAAAATACAAAAGCTACAACCAGTTCACTGTCAATTAAGCTCACTTTCACCTATAAAAGCATTGAAATCTATTTTTAAATCACTGGCTCAAGCTACACAGGAACAAAGAAGCTCTCCCAGCAAAAGAGCAGCAGTGGATAGTTTGGAAACTAATGATCCAATTTACCTTGTGTTTTTCCAGACTCCATTAAATCAACTATATATGACACAAAATTTTGAATATTCTGGGTTACTCTGATGATGTAAAGGGAATATATTACAGACAAAGCATTATAAAACTGAGATCAGGTTAAAAAGACATTCTTAAATTTCTTCCTTTTCAAACCATCAAGTAGATTTTTTGTCTGCTAATTATAAAATACCAGGTACAAAAAAACAAAATCAACGAAAATACTTCAAGACTCAAAAAATTAATGAAACTACAAATTGGTTTAAAGTGGCAATTCCATCAAATCATCTGAAGAAATCTGTTTGATGACAGCCTTGGTCATTTTTGCATAAGTAAGCTATACTGCTCTCAGTATACTCCATATTCAGCTACATTCAACATTATTACTACAGCTATCTCTAAAAACAAAACAAAACAAAATTTTAAAACTTACTATCAGAACTCCAATCCAAAATTCAAACTTCTAAGCAGAATTAAAAACCCCAGAAAACAATGACACTTCACAGACATTTGATAATGTGGGCATTAAACACCTCCTCCTGCAAATGGGTATGTCTGAACAAATTTGGGTTCACACAAGTCGAGCTGCCAAACCTGATCCCCACTATCCTGCTCACATTTCCTGTCCCAGTAAAAGGGGGAGGTTGTGCATGCACTAAAAGCAATAGCTTTGGCATACAAGAGGCTCTGCACTTGACTAACGGCTCAAAGGATTTGCGCCAGGGTATGATAAAATGAGTCTGAATGCCTTATCTTAGGCACCCCACAGTGTTCATAAATTTTATTTTAAGTTGTTACTGGAGATAATAAAATAGCATTAACATTTCAGATGAACATTCAGAGCAGCTTATAAACTATTCAGTGATTAATGTCCTTGTCTCATGTTCTCAATTTTCATTGCTAGTGGAGGTCATATGTTATGATGTCAGCTTGAATCTAGAGTTCCATTTTGAGCAAATTTAATTTAAATTATGATCCTAAGGCATATGGTAAAAAATGCTTAAAAGTTCTATACTGAGTAAATTTATTCTATCTGCTAACAGGATAGATTTCACATTCTGGTGCCACTTACTCATCAAACAAACACAATTTGGGTGTATGGTCCCAGACAGTAAAGATGCCACAGGTTGAATGTGCAGGAGCAGAACTCATCTATACCAAGATTTAACAGCATCATTACCAACCCTGAGTGCAGGGGTTTGCAAGACTCGGACAATAATAGGAAATTAATCAAATCCCCAGAGCATGATGTAAATTGAATCTGCCAAAAGGATTCAGAAGGAGGAAGAACAGAAGTCTTAAAAGAGATCTGAGCTGGAGGAAGGCTCGGGGCATATTTTCTCTAGGAGCTAGTGGGATGGAGATGTTTCATGGGGCCTCTCACTAGTAAGACACTCACCCCTTTATTCTGCCATGCTCATCAGACTGGACAATTCCTCACCAAGTTGCAAAGAGAAGTTTTATGAGATGGCCGAGATCAGAGGACAGTAGGTTGCCAGTGAAGGCACTGCTCTGCTCTCCACAGCCCATCCCACCCTCACCCTCCTTCTATTTCCCTTGGACTATCACTGCCTTTCTCATGACCCTGTCTGTGACATCAGCTTACACAGATAAACCACTTGAGAGTTACCTTGGTCTTCTTTCTCCCTGGTCCCTGCTTCCCAAAAGAAATAGGTTTCAGCTGGGTTTGTGCTCCCTAAGACAACTCACTACGAGCCCAAGTAAGAGACAGCTCAATAATCTGAGTGGTTTCAAGCCCAGGGTATAGAGCAACAATTTTTTGCATACTGCCATATCCTTTTCTCATGTGCATTGGTTCCATGGGAAACATTAACAAAAAATTATTTCAGATGAAGTTATTAGGTTTGATGTTATGGCTTATTATTATTTCTTCTTACCATAGAAGAAATATCCATGGAATAACAATAACTAATTTAAAGTCATTCTCAAAGCAAAACCAAGCTCAAATGGGTTTTTCAGGTATGCAATGCATGCAGCACCAGAATTATTATTGCTTTTTTTCTATCATTTATTACTGGGGGTTTTTTCCAGTAATAAATGGTAGTGCAGGTATACAAATTGAATATTTCTATACAGCCCTTGAATTACAACAATTTCTTATACTGGTAAAGCAGTGGCAGAAACAACCAGAACAACCCACTGGAGCTACTTCAACCACCACATGAGGAAGGGCGTTCACAATTTACGTAGTCCCTAAAACTTCAAAGCTCAATTTGAATTGGTCAAGTGTTAAAAAACTACTGCTAAGAGAGTGAGCAATCTTCCACAGCATTTTACAGCCAGATGCTTATAGTGCAGCATATGCCAGCTCAAATGTTTTGTATTACACCAGTATAATTCCAAAAACAAGGAATAGTACAGGAATTACATGGAGAAAGCATGGACCCACTCATGGGGTTTTTCTGTGTTTAATTTACTAAGGCAACTTTTTTTTTTCCCCAAAATGACTGAACTGACTAGGAATCATGTAAGATGTCCGAGGTATACCCTTCCTCCAGGGAGGCATTTTAAGCTCAGAGTAATCCAAAACCTTTCAAAAAGTCTTTAGTGGGAAGCAGTAAATCCATTTACATTTATTCAGATATACAACCAAAAGTGATGTATACATCCACACAATTACATTGGTTCTATTACTATCTTTGTACCCATTTCAGATTCAGGTAGATAAATAACTAACTAGGATACTGTAGAAGCAGGAACATCATTTGCTACCATGTAGTTAAATATGGTAAATAGATTACTAATCTTACAATGTTTCAAAAAAAAAAAAATTAAAATGTTCTTTGTTAAAGGAAATATTTCTAAACTCAGCTTGAAACATTCTTGAACAGCTAATAATAAAAAGATTCATTTTCTAAAATAATGGGACAAAGCTTTGGGACAGAACATAGAAAATTAATAACATTTTAATGGTCCTAAAAATTCTTATATACCATGTTCCTACATAAATAAAGATTAACATAGAAAAAAATATGCTTAATTAATTTTTTTTAGTTTATAATGTTTGGAAGACAACATAGCTTTTTATTTTTTTAATATCTCCATGCAACTTACTGGCATTTCAATGTTAGCACATCCATTTTTATAAGAAAAGGCTACAACTTTATTTTAAACTTAACAGGCATTCATTCTTTTTCCTTTCAAAATCTAGGTATAAGTAACAAAGCACCAGAGTCTTATAAATTTTCTAACACCAAATGCAAATTAAGTAATGAAATTGCTCTAGGAAAAGTTCCAAGAATGTAAACCCAAAGGAACGTCAATACAATTTCTCAACTTCAGGCTCTTTATGACACTGAGGAAAGGTAAAAGAATATGGTTCAGTCAGGAAGCACTATCTGTGTATGGAAAAATGTTCAATTCTCCAGTTTCAACAACTTCCTGTATTGTGTTTATAAGCTCTAAGATGAAATAGATGCATACAAAAGGAAGAAAGTGAAAGGATGGCAAGGGCTCTGTAGGTTAAACAGCTCACAAAGTTTTCAGCAGTCTGGAAAAGTGGATTGACCGTTCATAACTTAAAGGACATCCTCATATATTTTGTAACCATCTATCAAATATTTCTCTCCTGAACTTGCGGTCAAGTGAATTGCTTACCTGCATTGTATCAGTCTTCATTCAAAGCAAAAAAATGCACAACTCTCCCCCATTATGTGATAAGGTAAAACTGCTCACATTTTGGTTTTATGTTAGATTTGACTATAAGGCTTTACAACACCATCTCAGCAAAGTGGAAGTTTTCCCGTTATAAACAGAGTAATTATTTAATCTTTCAACAATCCTCCTGAAAAGACTCAAATCCTTTTTTCTTAAGCACAAGGCAGGAGTTTTAACAGATTGTTTAAACAAAGAGCTGTGGATGTACCTGCTGATTTTTTGCTCAGCAGATCTACTTCTTGTTTACCCCAAGGGAGACATCAGTCAGTGAATGACAACTTAACTTGCTGGGCATGCCATTATTTAGCAATAACCCCAAGGGGAGTAGGGACATTTCCTGAATACGAGTTTAGGTCTCCCAGTGCTTATCTGAAAATATGAGACAATGACAAGCAGCCTGCACCAGAGTCATGCTGCCAACACCTGGTGTCAGTGTGCCCATTTACTTCCAGCCACTTTCTAAACTAGCTCCCATTTTTCTGTCAGAAGACAATTCTTTACAAATCCCTTCTTGACAGACATCCTAGATACTAAGCAATCAAAATACTATCATTCAAACTTGAGAAAGGCATCCATCTTTCTCAAATATGCTGCTTACTACAGCTTGTATCACTGTGAGCATCTCAAATGATTTTTCTTCAGCTTTTCAAAGTGTAGTTCATGAAGATTAAACACTTCTGTGTTTACTATATGATAGTGCCTTTTAATAACAATGGCCTTTATAAAAAGAAAATTACTTCAGTTCTTACCTGTAGAACTCCTAATTTTCAAAAGTATTCTTGTCTCACAGTATAAGTAAGATGGTATAATCTGCAATAGAGCAGAAAAATAAATCAATTATATATGATATTGTACATTTAACATAAGTTTTAGAATTCAGTCACCCTTGAGCAAACTGACAGATGAAATTCTAACTATTTTCACGGTGTGGCACATACCAAGCAGTAATTGTACAATATTGCATATTCATACTAATAACTAGTACCTTTTTCCTTTCTCAGTGCTCCTGCTCAGACATGGAGATGTTAAGAGTTTTTATCTACCTCCATGCATTACTCCATAACACTCATGCTGTGGTTAAATAGATTAAATAGTTAAGGTCCTGCTGACACTGTATTTCTTGTCACTAAACACGCCAATCAATTGAATTAGGTGCTTTAGGAAGAGGTGCATGGATGGGCCAAGAT
Organism: Lanius collurio; assembly: GCA_020086605.1. NCBI lineage: Eukaryota > Metazoa > Chordata > Aves > Passeriformes > Laniidae > Lanius > Lanius collurio. The sequence goes on from JACBWW010000015.1 coordinate 21,801,761, forward strand.
GCACTCAACTACCATTAACTTCTAATGAGCTCTTCAGTAAAAACATGCAAAAAACCCCTCATACTCCCTGAAAGTATGGATCTGATTACATCCCAGTGAACACTCAGGGAAGCCTAATTATAAATTAACACCCCAAACTGCAGCTAAACAAAACACTATGAGCCTGAGTTTCTACTGACAAAAAAAGGCTCCCTGTCAAAAAAAGCTGCAGTCACACTGCAAAAACATTCCAGTCAAGACAGCCCACATTTGTATGTCCACCTCTCAGTGAGAGCAGAAGCTATGGGCTCTAACCTTTCATACAAGTTGCTGAAAATACCACTAGGTATCACAGCCAGTTACATGTACTGTTCTTTAATCTGCACCTGGTGCCAGACTTGGGCCAAATTTTTCATTTATTGTTTACTTGAGGGCTCTTTGCTGACTTGATTTTAGAGAGAGACTGACAGAGTCAGACCAAGAAGCTTTGTTGCAAGAAACAGTCTAAGTGAGCATCTGCAGAACTCAGATAACTTTTTCTTTCCTAGTTTGGGGTTTTATTTTGTTCTTGTTTTGTTTTTGCTCTTCAACTAACTTTCCTAGGGTCAGCATAAGCTGGCTGTGCTCTAGGAAAATTTGCTGGTATAACTTTCATGAAGAAATTATGCCTAGCCTACCTAAACAGCACAGCCCTGAGCCAAAAGCCAGCAGAAGAGAACAGCAGCAACACTATTTCAATGTTCAGATATCTGAAGGCTCCGGTGTTGAGCCTTTGTTCTCTGTGCTGGTTCTCCAAGCTGGACAGGCAACCACAAGCCTCAGATTACACTTCACTGATCCAGGGAAACTGAGGTGGTGTTCAGTTTCAGTTCTGCAATGTGCATGTTGACCTGCCTGTTTGTTGGCCTAAACAATGAGATTTCAGGAAATGAGGAGTTTGCACTTTGTCTTGTTTTCAAAGAGGGGGATCTCTGTCTCAGAGGCCCAGGTTGGTATGGGAGGAAAGCATAACATCTGGACCCAGGCTCTTGCCCTGCATTCCTTCACTGAGCGAGTTTCTGCTTCTAATTCAACGTGACCAAAATCAAACACAAACCTAGAAACGGGAGGTGGTCTCAACTAGCTCAAATTCCTTTAGCACAATGTTTTTGTTACCTCTGGTAAAACTGGAAGATGTTTGTAGGAAGAAGACAGGGAGATTACAACAGTTTGTTCAGTAATGTTTCACAAACACGTATTCCCACATTTGGAAGATTTCATATAGTCCATCAAAACAAAACCAAAACCTAACCATTTCCAATAAAAACTATATTGTTTATATGGAAATTTGAAAAATTCACATAATCCAACATTAATAACATCCACAGCAATGAAGTGCCAGAAGTTAAATGCAGAAATAACCTATATAACAAAAAACAAAAACAACAACAAAAAAAAATTCTTCAGTATCCTATATAAAATAACTAAAACTTTCCATCCAAACTTTCCATTAAATTAATGATAGATAAAGTTGCTCAAATGTGCAATTCAAGAATTCCAGTATGAGACTCGAGCAAAGACCTTTGATTCTATAGCATGGAAAACAATTCCACAAAGATGCTTATAAATGACATAGCTTAATCCCCCACCTAACGCCCAAAAAACCCCATACAATAGGAATAAATGACACACAAGACATTTCTGAAGAACAATGTTCACTTCTCTCCTGAAAGTAAGAAACACTATCTCATTGTGTTCGTGTATGGGAAACAGAAGACTAGAGTTTCAGTTATTTGCTTGCAACCATACAAGAATTATAATCTGATGTCTAAATCAGCTGCAGTACTTTTGTATTGGTTTGTCTTCCTTTTAAAGTTTGTCTGACTTTAAGTACTTTTGGACTGAAGCCTTGCCTTATGCCTCCAAGCAACATTTTATTATTTATTCTGGCTAATTGATTTGTCCAATTCCTCATTCACATTCAGAAGGCACCTTCTGTTTGGAAAGAAAATCTAGTGCTTCTGGACTTCAGATTGAGGATACTCACCAGAGCCAAGCAAAGGATTTTTTTTTTTTTTTAAAAACAGGCTAACATTCACACACTATTTTGTGTGATTTTGTTTGTTGTTTGTTTTAACAAAGACCTTGGCAGCTTTTCTCTTTGTTTTGCTTTACTTTAACCTTAAATAAAAAGATTTATGAAATTCATGTTCATATCCCAGCAGCAACTTCTCAGCAATTTCAAGCTACTTTTATTCATCGACATCTGAAAAAATGCCTATGTGGCATGAGTTTCTGCCAGTGCTCCACTGCAATAAACCAGGATCCTGAAAAGGGCAAGAAGGACAGCATTTCATCACATTAATTTACTTATTGTCTATCCCAAACACAGACCATAAACACTCCACCATAAAAACCACTGTTACCAGCTCGGTTCAGAAATTTTTCTTGCTCAGAGAGTAGCTGAGGTACCCTGCAGTAACTTATTGCAGAGATCTAGCTGTACATCCCACTAGTAATAGATGGACTGCAGATTAGGTTCCCTTTCCTGTTCCTAAGTACCAAACAGCCTTTTATTGTACAATAATGTCTTAGCTTAGTTTTAACTTGTACTTCACAGCACAAGAAAAAGAGACAGCAGAAAACAGAACAAATAGAAACCCAGCTGAGACATGGTTTCTTTTACAGTTCCTTCAAAACTAGCGACACGAAATATAAAGTTTCACCTTCTTATCTAGAATATGTAAATGTTTCAGATTCTGATCTCAGGCTGACTTCCACCGACAAGAGCACTGTGGCTGCCTGGGGAGCTGCCGCTGTCCATCTGCTTTACACTGATACAAGATTGCAATCAGATCTGGGTCATCTCACCTCTGAGTTTGCCACACACATAAATTAAGTGATCACATGCATTAGTGCTTGTGCTAACTGAAGTAAAATTTATAAGCAAAAAAATATTTGTAGCCTTTTCCCTTCCACCGACTAATGTGAAAACAGTGATTTAGCTATATAAATGAAAGAGGAATTTCTTTATATTTGCTCTTCCCAGAGGAATACCCACGCAGTATGTTTACCCACATGCCTATGGAAAACAGAAAAAATATACCCACAGTATATAAAATATACTATATAAAATACCAGAGAATTTTAATAGCTAATAAGCTATTAAATGCAGAGAATACATATTCTACTATTCAAATATTGCAAATACATGCACCTAACACTGTAGAATGATAGAACAGTTTGAGTAAGAAGAGTTTTTTTCAAGGTCATTTAGTCCAACCCCCCTGCATTAAAAGCTTCATAGCAGTCACATGAATATGCACTGCCTAAAAATCACTTCAGCGGGTTTATACATGTTACTATTTTTGAGATGCCTGTGTATATCCTCCTGGATGACAGAAGGATTTTAAGAAGTGGCCACCAGAAAATGCATGAATAGTGTGATGTGCCAAGTCGCTGCTTGCTGTTAGCCCCTGCACTTTTCCCTCATGCTTCCAACCACAAGTCACTGCTATAGTGGGTACGCTGGCAGGGAGCTGTGCTCTCCTCACTCAAATCAAGCAAGTCCCAGTGGAAAGAACAATTCAGTATTCCAGCAACTCAACACGGAGTGCTGACTTTGAATAAACTTTAACAAGGTGTTCATGGCTGAGAAATAACAGCAGGGGACCCCTGAAAGTTTCAGACTAATTGGCAGATGCCTTTCCAAGTCAGAAAAAAAATAAAACCACAAAACCCAACCCTTGTTGTTCCGAATACGTAACAAGTCACATTACAGAACTCCAAAGCTGCATCTCAACCATGAAACCTCAAAACATGATATGCTAAGCATATACAATACAAAAAGCAAGGAAAAAACCAGACAGAACTGCTAGACACATGCTTTAATAGCACATACCAGCTTATGTTCACAACTCCAAGTCACTACAAACATCAGCTCACCCACATGCACCCAACTCAGGTGCATTTCCTATGTCTTCTACCATCCTTTTCTTAGTCGCAAGAATCACAAAAGAAATCAAGTATTACATATGGAACCAACCTTTCCATTCAGTTTACAGAATCTCTCATCTCTCTTTTTGGAAGTTGTATTTACAGCACAGAATGTAGCAAAAGACAGCAAATGACAAGTTGGAGGAAGCAAGAGACACCTCCCATGTGGGTCCCTGTTTTAAAGGACATATAACTGAGGGACTCAGGTCTATAGCACAGATTTACTGTATTTGATGACTGCAGGAGTGTAGTTCTTAACTAAACAACAGTCAACCAGTTGGACCAGCAGCATGTTCTTTCTTTTCCGTGTCTTAGAGAAGCTTGACTACAAGCAAACATAGTTTTTGTGAAGTTGGTGTGTTTATTGGCCACCAAACTAAATGGAGGAATAGAATGGTCTTTGTTAAATGTCAGCTGAGGCAATGAAAGTTACCACTGAAAGACCAGTGTGAACATATGTTACACTTCTGCTGTCTCTGACAGATGTGCTGGCAAAATTCTGCAGTTCAGAGCCATCCGGTGCCATCTGGTTACATTTATAGTGGGAACCACCAGGGTTTTGGAGCAAATCACTCATGGGGACAAAAATGCAATAGCCCCCATTTCATAGCCAGAATTCCCTAACTCAGGAAGTCACTTTGCTTGCCCAGAGCACAGCCACTGTGTAAGCTTCATAAGAGGGGCAGGAGGCTTTCAGGCCCTTCCAGCTGCATAGTAAGGGTTTCCTCAGGTGACAAAGTACTGACTTGGTTCCATGTGTGTCTCCTGCATTAAACTTGCACAGAGGAGCAAACCCAGTAGGGAAAGCAGGGGAAATAGGACAGCAGGAAAAGCAATAGTTTAGTTGCTCCCTGCAGATTTTCAGACAGAGCACTGGCTGCAAAGCCAAGCTTCGTATTACAAGTGAGGAAACAGCTTCCTGTTGTTTGATCTGCCCACTTTAGTAAAAGAGCACTTGCTAAATGCGGCATCAAAGACATTCTAATTGTCATCATTGCTTCCACCTGTCCCCTGAAATACAACTCCAAATGCCATCTAAAACCTCAGGCTCGGAGTGGCAATGGCGTGTGCTTCTCGCCTAATGCTACAACATGAGCAGTCTCAGTCACATCTTGAGGATTATTCTGCATTAGATGCTGCTCTGACGTAGAAGTAAAAGGTTGGCACCCTGTCCCCTAAGTAATACATTTGCTCTCAATGACCTATCAAGATCAGCTGTTCAAACTTCCTATTCGAAGAGGAATTCTCACAAGACTATTTTTGAGGAGTTAGGTTTTGTTTTTAACAGATTAACAAAAGCTCTTTATAGGAAATTAAGGTCTATAATCATTGCTGCTTCTACTGAATAAAATCAGAGCAGTAAGTGAACAGCCAAGCAAACAAAACAATGCAGTGAAAGTGAAATTGACTAGAAAATCATAATATAGCCATATTATCATAAAACTTTTATCAACAGTTCAAATAACTAATAAAGTTAATTACTCTAAAAGTTAAATAGAATAAACTAGTTATCTACTTGCATAAATTTTTGTTTCCATAAATCTCCATCTCTAGTAAAGCCCATAAATTACCTGCATCATTAAACCTCAGCAAACCTTGCAGTGAACATAAAATTTGAGTGCTTACACAACAGAAATCATGAAAAAAACCCACTCCAAAACAATCTGAAGCAATCTATATAAACTGTTTCAAATAAACTTCTTAATCTGAAAATAGGCAGGATCACACTTACTTGAAAATGCCTGGATCTTTATATTCTGACTAAATCCAGAAGAACACACTCCTATTTCTCAAGCCTGGCAACCAAGAGACCCACAGGGCAGCCTGGGAAAACTGGTGGAGCTGCTTTGCTTGCAGGGATTTTGCAGGGGAACAAACTGCATGTGAGCTGCCAGCTAAACTCTGAGTGGGCAGCGCATCACACAGTACGGGGAAGGCGACTAATTGGTAGAGGACAGGAGAGCCTTTCAAGGAGAAGGAAAATTCATGGCAGATGAACTTCTCTTCTGCTCCCTTATTCCACTCTGCTCTGCTCTTTCACATTAATGGAAAATATCAAACTAACAAGGCAGTGCAATATATTGTAACACACATTTCTCTGTCAAAATAAGGCCACATTTTATTTCTGTGATACACCACAGCAATAACACATTAGTCAACATGCAAAACCCTAACAATAATAGTTCAAAAATAACAAAAGCCACGTGTTGGCTGGTGTTCCCTGTAGTCTTTGTGTAAAAAAGAAGTTGGAAAACACGTCAATATGACAGAGCTGCAAGATTTCAGGCTCCAGCCATATTCATACATAGACTTCACAAGAACCTGGAGCCAACGGTTTTGCAATCCAACCATGGAGCAGCCTTTTACACTCTCCTCTCCAGGCTCTTGCCTGAACATAACAATCTTGAAAAACGTGGCTACTGACACCCTGCTTTATGACTCACTGAAGTGTTTTGAGCCTGGGAAGTCACATCTGGAAGCATGCTATGACATGCTCTTCTGCTCTAGAGAACAAGCAGTAACCAAAAGCAGAGACCACTATGGACTACTTTGTGATGGGCAAACTACTCAAAACACAGCATTGGGTCTAAATCAAACCCCAGAGTCCTGCCTGGCTTTTCCCTCTTTTTCCATTTGAAAGGATCCACATGCATTCCAGCCCTATTCTTAAGTTCACTCCTTCCCATTCAATGCTGATTTTTATGTTCTATATTTTCCTCCCTCCAAGTATTAACCACAGCAATGTGAAGCAGAAAATTCTTATAAAACAGAAATACAACACTGGCAGATTGTGAGCATCAAACAACTGAACACTTCCTTCTTTGCTAATTACAGTGAAAAGAATTTACCTTGGCAGAGTCTTCAAAACTCTACTATTAATTTTCAAATATTCTTCAGTGATGAAACTTGTTTAGATCTAGAATTGTTTCTACTTGACTTCTCTTGTCTCCTTGAAGCTTTTCATCTTCAGAACCAAGTTCAACCGAGCACCAAACTTCTCATTTAGGAAGTTTCTCTCATATGTTTCTTACTTGCATAGAATCTCTAAGGTGTTTTTCTTCCTTTAAAAAAAAGCCAGATGATGATGTTGTTACATTAAAAACTTTTTTAGTGTTCATTTCTTCAGTGCCCTAATCTTTAAATGAAGTTTACTAAGGAGATGGCTTCTAGCTCTGTGTTTCTCAAGAGGGAAAAAAATAATGTGTGCTTGTATGTCATTCAGTCCTGTTTCCCTATTTTAACACTTAGCCTCCTGAACAAAAATACCTATAATTCAGTCCCCATCACTGCTAGAAAACTCCAAGCTATGCTGTGCTTTAAGTGCCTGATTCATCAGTTATTGGTATATTCTTTCATCACTTTTAAAATTACTGTGCAATAAGATGCTGAGGTTTACACACTTGTTTTCCCTGTACACTGAAATAACTTACACAGAAAAAACAGGGCAAGCTGCATTATGTGTCAATATGTGCCTCTTAAAAGGTTTCTTCTAAGTGGCAATGTTTGAGCAGGACACCCTTGCCCTTATATCCACCTTAAAGGGAGCTGGATTTATCCTAAGGCTACCAGAGGTCACTTTGCACTTCAACAGCATCCTGCAAGTGCCCAGGACAAAACTTGGGATACAGATTGTCCCTGCAGGCAGACACAGTGGAATTAAGGCTGCCACCTGAGAGCACCCTGCCTCTGAGCTGCCATCACCTGCTACAGGCTGCAGCATCTACCTGGGTCTTTAAAATAATGGCAAAAATGTTTGGAGCATGTTATTCCAGATCTAATGATCCAGGAGTACTAATGGGTTTAGGAGATCACTTCAGCAGTGCTCATATAGAAGCCGATGTGTAGACAATAAGTGTCAGATTTCCCCACAAAAATATTTGGATTCATGGCTTTTCAGCAACTTTGCAAAACTAAAAGCAAGAAAAAATAATTTTATGCCAGGGTTCCTGAAAGAAATAGAAAATATCTGGATGATGAAGCTTTTGTTTACACTGTTAGGGCCCACATGGAAGTCCTTTGCACAGGCACTGAGTGGGTACAGAGGGAGATTAGACATTGGCATTAGATTAGAACCCATTTTTCCTTCGAAGGAGGCACTTCTGGAACAAGGGCTTGTAGCACTTCACAGAGCTCCCTGCTTTATTCAGGAAGGAACTCATGTCTAATTAAACTAGACAGAACAGACTCTTCATCATTTCAGCTGGAAAAGCCAGCAAGGGAGCTCCGCTAGCACAGGGACAGCCAATTGCGGCTTCCCAGCTCGCCAGCAGCCTGTAAAGCTGCTACTGGGGGGCCTTGGCATTGTATTCAAAGCTACTTTTAAGAGCCAATATGGTAAGCTGTACAAGATATGATGTGCAGGGAGTCCCATAAAATCCTTTAATGGAAACAGCAGGCTTGTGTTGGAAAAGGTTTCAAGGAGCCGTGAACACCAGTATGAAGATTTCGGCTCCCGCAAGTCACCAGGGTCCGAGTGCACAGGTTCCAGTAGCCCCAAACCTCACTACAAGGTTTTAGGATGTTTTCTGTAAGAAAGTTTGCATCGTTGAGTCACAGCTCATAGAGAAAATATTGATATGATGATGACACAGCACTTTTTTCCCCTGCTGCTCTGCTGTGTTAAACCATCAGAGGCAAGGTGAGATGCTTAGCCAGCTAAAAGCCCAGCAGGAAGACAGGCCTGCCAAGCAAGCTACGTGTGCAACACGAATCTAACAGGGACACGCGCCTGCTGCTGGGACAGTCCCATTTAATGTCCCTGGGATGAGTTATTCTTGGATAAAGCACTATCAATTTCTACTCCCTCTAGGTGGAAGGCAGTCCCAGGCTGTCTTGAGGAGGTGTGTAACACTGAGGGTCTTTCTCTACCTCTTCTTTCTTCCACTTTTTACAAATGCAATGAACCTTCTCTTTAAGCAAAATCTTTGCAGAGTTCTGCCACCGTTGCCTGCAGTGCCAAGTATTTGCCATTTTGAAGAGCATTTCAGAGGTGTGAATGGGGATGAATCCAGCAGCTTGGCCTGTGGTTATCAAGCACCTCTGAATCTTTTTTTTCTCCCTGTGCTCTCGCACCCCAGTGATGTGGGGTACAGCTGCTCTGCCATACAGGGATGTGCTGGCCAGCTACACTGGATAATTGGGACACCAGCCTGGAAAGCAGGCTGCAGGACCACAGGGAACATCAAGGCACTTCTGCTTCAAGGAGACTCATTAGAAAATGGGGATTCCACGGCTATGTAGGCCTCTGCTTATGACACTTTACCTACCATATCATCCAAAACTCCCTTATAAAACACTATAACAACATCACCAGCAGAATGTGACTATCACCAGAGTATATTTTTTGCCTTTTTACTGAAGTTCTTCCCAGCTCCTCCAGATTCCTCAAAGTCACCACAACCACTGGAAGAAAACACAGCAGTGGCTCTAAGTGGGTCAAAGAGAAGACCACCAGAAAGAAGTCCTTATACACTGGATCTGGAAAACCCCGTGTCTTTCACATCTAAATAGCAACAACACTTCAAGTATTCTACAGGATGACTTTAAAAATTGCAGCCATCAACAGTCAGAATATGGACCACTCACAGCTGTATGTTAGATCTTCATTTCTAAAAATTATATTAAATCTGGACCATCAAAAAACACTGCTTGAACAGAAGTATTTTTGATATTCATGTACAGTAATTGCATCTTACTCCTGCTCTGAAGGATTAAAAGCACTAAGGTGGTCGTTAGGGGATCTCATCTGTTAAAAGCCAGAAACACTCAGAATCCAGGGAGGGGGTAAAGAAGGGGGAAAAAGTAATGCAATCACCTTTTCTTGGTGTTTGTTTTGTGCATAAGAATTAACACATTTCCCAGTTTTTCACCCAAACTACAATTTCACACTGGAAAAAAAAAAAAAAAACAACAAAAAAACTCTTTGGAAAATAGTGAATGACTTCTTCATGACTGAGTATCTGAATTATATTTGAAAATACAGGAAATACATTCTCCTAATCAGCCCTTTTACCTACTGCCAAAAAAATGAGAGTGCCACTTCACAGCTAAAGCAAGCTGTTATCTACTCACTTTATAATTCACTCCAAAACCTTACATTAATGCAATATTGCAAATGAGCACTTGAATGCAGAAGAACCAAAAGAAGCAAATGATGAGTCCCTCTGGCCTGTGCACACATCCTACAGACCATTGTGGACCATTCTTACAATCATTTTTCCCAGCACTATTTAATCTTACTAAAACCCAAAACTAAATCCTATATAAAACCACACGTACAATATGTAGGAATATCATCTCTCCCTAGCAAATTCTATAAGAAAATGTACTTTTTAAACTTCTGCTGGCATACTGTATCATTCAGTTCATACCCTTTCTGCTTACAAAATTCAAGGTTATCATATATTCCAGCTACTTTAGGTGTGTTCTCATTTTTCAAACCCCTTTTTTTTACCTTCCAACATAAAATATCCCTTTGTCCTGAAGAAAAGCTCTCACACTTTACTTAATGTACAATCACTACACAGATGGCTTATGTATGTGTAATTAAAAATAAAAAAAAAATCTACATATCAAATCTATTGGATATATACCAAGCAAGTGCACAGTTCATCAACACAAACTAAATGCACAATATTTAGAGGGCTTCAGGTTCACTGCCCAAGTACAAGCCATATGGCCAGCTCTACAAAAACTTCACTTGTTAGACATCAGCTATCAAACATGGATGCTTTCCATGCAACTGGAACAAGCATTTTATCAGAACTGGTAAGAGATAAAGGCCATGGAATCTTTAACACTCTTAAGTGATAGATGATTGATCCAGTTCCATGTTCTCTGCCAAGCAGGGAGGAATCCCCCAAGGGAGGGAGACATTTGTATACATGCAAGGAACACTTTCATTCTGAGGTGAAGCAGGCAAGATCAAAAGAACATTAAAAATTTATAATTTGGAGGATCAGAAATTAGAAATTAACCCAGGTTTGAAAAATACGACAAGTGTTTTAATGAAAATACAGCACAATAGTTAATGTATTGTGACAAGGCAGAAAACACTCACCTCCTAAGACAGGGCACCTGAACAAACATTTATTATCCTGACCCAAGAACAACCAAAGAGTTCCAAAGTTTATGTACTAATGTTCCTTACTTCAAAGATTTCCTTAAGCTACATCAGAAGGCCAAATTTCTATGCCTAGAATTTTAGCACTGAAGAAAAGGGAGCTGACAAACTGTCATGCTGTCAAGAGGAAAACACACTGAGAAGTGTTCAAATATGCAAAACCTTTATTTTTCTTGAAATAAGACTATTCCCATTTTCTGTAATTGCAAAACCTGTACCCACATGAACTTTGTTCCCACATGACCTGGTAAAAATTTCTGTTTCCTAAGATACACCTCGATAGCCACTGCAACCCCGTCTAAATTACTCTGTGTTACCGGGTGCTTGCAAATCAGGAATTTGATCTGCTGGCACCTGGCAAAAGAGAGACACAGCTGAAGTCTTACAGAGAAAAGGTCCTGTGGCAACATGGTTTACTGGCAGAGGGCTTGGGTCAGCTGCTAGGACTGTCAGAAGGTCACATGAAAGAGGATTTTAAAAGTGAGCAGAATAAAATGAGAGCGTGAACTTCACTAACTACACCAGCTTCTATAGGATTGCTACAGGTGTGGAAAGTTAGCATATTTGGGGAAAAGGAGTGTGCAAACTGGAGAGAAGTGTAGTTGGCTGGGGAAGGGAGGAAGGGTGTTTCATGTTACAGTTGCAGCTTCCGCCTTCCCCCAACTGATCAAGATGTAAATGACCAGGAGGACACATGGGCCGGGATGTAGGGGTCTGATTTCATTCCCGTGCAGGAAACACGGGGACAAGTGTTAGACATCCAGGGCAGGGACACCAAACACTCTTGATTTCTGTGTGGGGCTTAGACAAGTTACAGCAAGTCTAAAAATAGTGAAGCTAAAGATAAGAAAAAGAACATGCTTAGTAATGCTACACTCTTTTTCAAGGGGATTGGGCACAGTGGTTATCAACATTACAAGATGGACATGATCTAACAACAACATTAAGGCATTAAATTTCTAACTCATAGGTTACACAGAGACAGAAGTGGCCATTCTCATCATACAGTGATAGTCTTGTACACTGTACCAGAAAATCAAGAGAATACATTGCTACCACAGGAAAATAACCAGGTACTGACAGTCTGTGGCATAACACCCATCCAGGAAATATTTTCAGGGGATTCAACTGATACAGAAACAATGAACAGTTCTTACACTAATGCCAGACATCATGGATTTATGTGAAACAGATTTAGAGAAACAAAGTTGGTTTCATCCTCTGACGAGCATAGCAAATCTACCAGATTAAATGAGGGTTTACAAACTGAGAACATCAATATTTCTGTGCTATTTCACTTTGTACTATCCAAAATTCTGATCAAAAAAGTTGATACTAAAAAGACCTAATAAGCACTTATTCAAAAGACTGGATGATTTGAGACTCATCACCAATGTAAATCCAGACTCTACCAGTAACATCTGTATCAACCAAGCCTCTGCACAGCACTGCTGACATCAAAATTAACTTAGAAATTTGTGTTCCACCTTTAAATGACACCTTGAAGTCAGAGAGAATACAACAAAAATGTATAGTAAGCAACTGAAAGTGCGATTTATTTAACTTAGAGAAGTTCTAGAAACAGATTTCATTGCAGTTTCCCAAGTGCCTCCTTTGGAAGAAAACACCAATCTTATTTCAGCTGATGAATGTATAAAAAAACCCCTCAGCTATGGACAAATGTTCCAAAAAGGATGATTACTCAGTGGTCTAAATTACCAAGGCCAGGAACTTTGAATTCTTCAACTCTTGACTTTTAAAGTAGCTCTTGATAAAGTATCAAAAACCTTTCCAGAATACATATAATGACAAAGTACAAATTTGCAATAATCCCGTGAAATTTATTGTCTTAATACAGGGTAAGTGCAAGAAGTGTGATGGTCTGTGACATGAAGGAGGATCAAACAACTTTTTCAACAAACTCTTCTGTCTTACTTGCTTTGATTGTACAAATGACATGAAAGAAAAAAAAAAAAAAAAAAGAAGAAAAACCCCAATGGTCTTGAAGGTAAAAGGTAAGAACTTTAGGCATCAGCTATATTTTTAACTTTTACAAAAGAAAGCTAACATTAATGTTGCCTCAACAGTGAAAAGGGTTGACTTATACTAATAAATGAGGAAAATGCACACCATTCTTCTCTTTCATTTGCAGCAATGTCTCAAATACTTACCGACTGCTTGACTTGCTGTTGCTGATCAGAGGAGAATGAAGTAGATGTGCCCAGTACAGTACAACATGAAACTGATAACTGAATGCCAAGTTTGCTTTGGTAGCATATGAGTGATATGAAGCCAGTGGAAAGGGAAAAAAAGCTAGTCACAACAAAAATCCCCAAGACACTTAGGGAAAAAACAACAGCTAAAATGAGCAATTGATCTCAGGGAAGATATCCAAGTCAAATTTAATCATATGCTCAGCAAAAGCAAGCAAGTCTCAGGCAAAGTGGATTACCTTTGCAAATGAGCAAGCACTGAAATGAGAGTTTACTCAATTCGTTTACATACTCACAGACTGGAAATACAGCTTGGAAAGGAGCAGTATTGATAAGAAAAGAAACACAGCCGGGGAAGACCTCAAAACCAGACAGGAAGACAGGTGGCAGTGTAAACTGGTAGAAAGGCCAGTACTGAATAGGAAAAGATCAGAAATAAAATATTGCATGGCTCGAGAAGTTTAGCTGTAGAAACAAATTGTTCAACCAGATTAAGTAGGAAGGTCAGAGCAGAATTGCTAGGGCACTTCACTGCCTTCCCTTCGATCAAAAACACACAGGGCTTGTCAAAGTTTGTACAATGCCTGTTGGATCACATACAGCATAAACAGCTTGCCAGGCAAGTGTCTCAATGAAACAAATCATGCTGCACTTCTGTTTGTCCAACAGCACCGCCTGCATCGGGTGCTGGACATGCTCTCACAAATTCCAGAAAAATTTAATCTTCTAGGACAAGAGTAACTAACCATCACTAACCACCAAAACAAGTAGCTACTGCCAAAAAACACAGAAAAGCTGTAGTGTCAATGAAGCTACACTTAAATGTGGCACCTTTGACCTGCACAAAGTAAAATGCCAAATCCCTTCCAGCTGGTGTGATGCAGGCATAATCTACTACTAACTCTGATACAGCTAGTAATGAAGAGAGTCTATAAGGAATAAACACATGAAAATGAGGAAATTATTTCTGAAAATCAAATAAACTCCGATGAGCTGGTATCACGTGGTTTCCCAGCGCTGGAGGAAAAGGTTGCCTCTGCAGGTATCTTGAAAAATGGTTTTGATTTTGAATAACTTGAGTGGCCCACAACTGCATCCCTTCGGTCCTTCGTGTCATAACCTTTACTGAGCAAGCAATATATAGTCATTTCTTCCTGGTCCACTTTTACCTCAGTTCACTACACATGAGCAGCTTGTAACTACTATCAGCATCTGAGCTGATTCACTGAAGAGCAGAATTACTGCTTTTGTGAAAACCATCTTTATACATACACTAGCCTTTTTAGCAGATTAAATATTTCTTTTCACTTCCTGAATTCAGTAATAACCTGCTGTTTTGGTTTTTTTTTTTTTTACACAGACTACTTTGCAGTCTTAAAGGTTCACACAGAACCAAGACAATACGTTTCTTTATGAACATACTCAAAGTTTTCTGTATGAACTTGGTTAACAGTCTGAATAAAGTGTCATATAATAGGAGTACTTTGGCCAGAACTGGCAGCAGAACAATGTCATGCTGGAAGAGAATCAATTTAAGGAAAACCAGAGGAAAAAAAATCATAGTGTGCATTGATGATAAATTCAGAACATACATGAAACTAGCACTGAAGATGTTGAACAAAAGTTCTGATTTATGATAACACTCCACCAAATAACATCTCATTTAGCTCTAGGATGGCCCAAGATTACATACCTGAAAGGCAGCTCTGCTTTTCCTACATCATCTCATAAAAAAAGGTTCCAACCTAGAAACTCATTCACTGGTTGTCTCAGTGTGCTCTGTGTCCAGCTGAGGTTTGCCCACACACTGTCACTGCAGCTCACACAAACTGAGTCATACAAAAGCCACCTTGCCCACTCTATCAATGTTGCTCCATCAGATGAGCACACAACGGATCTCACGTTCAGCTTCGCTGCACTACAGGATTTCCAAAACTTCAAGTGGTGTATTTGTGCTTTGGAATAGATCATAAGAAACCATACACATCCAAATCTCACATCTCTTGTGAGGAAACACTAAAGATGAAGAGGGCACTGTAGAAATGCTTTACAAAAAGCATTTTTGTACTATTGAATATTATTCAATTCAGGGTACTGACAAAACTCTGGATGATTGCACTCCTTGATAGTGCTCTCAAATTTCACAAATGTACAAAGAATTAATTTTCACCTTCTAATCTTGTGGATTAAATATGCTTGAGGAAAAAACTGGAGCAGAAAAGAGATTCTCTCAGTTTATAATTTACATATTAAAGAGCACTTCCTGCTCCGAGCAACTGTTTCCTTAATATTGTTTTAACAAAATTCATCATTTTAAATGCTTAGGTTATGATGTTTGCATCAAAATAAATGGTTCCCAGTGCAAAAGCTGCTCTACTTATGAAATATGGGGGGAGATGTTGCTATAGGAAAACAAAATATTATGGAAATCTGAAAAAAATGAAAAAAAATTACAGCCACCACAAGTGAATACCAAGAAATCTGCAAAGTCTGTTTCTGTGGACATGTCTTCCTGCTATTACTAAATGTTTTGCATCTTTATTCTGTAAAGACTAAATGATCCAGAAAAACTTGAATAAAATACCATTCATTCCTAATTTCTGAAAGAAAGAGTCAAGATTTATTTTTCCTTATTTTTAAAATTAGCTACAAGTGGAAAGCACTATTAAAAAAAAAAAAAAAAAAAGCACCAGGTTTTCTGCTTATTTGCAAGTAGTGAAATCTCTATACACTTTCTCCATGTATTATAAATATATTCTCTTCTGGCATGCTGCTCAGCAAAGACTTAATGTAATTGTTCTAGATGTCAAGAGATTTGAAGGCATAGAGTTCCTCCCAAAATGTGCTCAACATTTGGCAGAACTGTACTCTACTAATGCCTTTGAATTTATTTATCCATTGAATACTTCAGAAGGTAGCAGAAATTATCCAGTTTTAGAGAATACAATCCATTTGATTTAGGTTCCAAAGGCCAAAACAAGGGCAAGTGGAAGCCATGCTGCTAAAATTACCTTCCCTTAAGCAAATATACTGAATGAATACCAGTGAAGTCCAGGGAAATGAAAGCACAGGGAAGAAGTAACAGAAAAGTGGCAAAACGGTTCTTGTAATAAGAGAAATACCAGCACTGGCTGACCTTGCTAATAATACACAGAATGCTTAGCATTGACAAGAGAAGGCAACACAAATGAACAGGAAGCTGTAAATCTTTAGAGCCAGAGGAATCTCTCCGCAAGTAGCAACTAAAATAAGCCCCTTGAAAACCTGCATGTGTAAGTTTACTGTATTTCCTAGTCCTTGGGCAGCAGCAGTGTGTTAACATACATGCCTTTTCTCAGCACATGCAGCATCTCAAAACAGTTGATATCAGATAGCAATTGTATGCACTGCCTCAACAACAGCCAGGAGACAGAAGGATGGAGAACCAAGAACAACTGTTTAAAATGTATGGCCAACCAACAGCTTTAAATCACTTTGTTGCTACTTTTACCAAAAAATAACCAACAACTGCATCAAAGCTGTAGCAAAAGTGTGCCGAAATACATGTAAAGCCCCCACCCACCTCAGTATCCAAGCCTGGATGTCTCTGGACACGGGAATGACTTCTCATCCAGCCCATCATGACCTCGGGCCTAGGAGTGGTTTGTGTAGTTTTAAAAGCATAAACCAACAATATTCATATTCAAATGCACATACATATCTCACTAAAAAAACACACCCATCTACCATACCACTAGCCTTCAGCTGAATGACAGTCCAAATATGCCTAGATTTTGACAATGCACCATCTCAAGGTACACTTACTGAGGCTTTCATTACTTTCTGCTCATGTAGCTATTACTGTAACCCTCTTTGTGCTGTAAGTTTTATGCTCCATATCTGAGAAGAAAAGAAATAACCCTTTGGGTGGTAAATATGGATCACACTTGCACTGGGACCAAGTGTTCTTCCTGGACAGAGATGGAAGGAGAGAGGAGCAGAAGCCTGGAACTCTCCTGTTCTATACAGCAAACAAAAGCATATTTGCTAACCCAGGAGCAGGTTCCACAAGTGCTACACATGCATAAACTCACTGGGAAGGGCAAGGGCAGCTCTACAGGAGTATGCACCTGATTTAGAAAATACCTGGGCACATCTGATAGAGAACAAGCACAGCTTGACCAAGCCTTCAAATGCCTGTTGAGTGTAGCAGGTATTTTTAGCTTTCTTTATAAACTGAGAAGAGTAGTTCCCAAAGCTTGGAAATGGATTATTTAATTTAGTTTTATTTTTCCTGGCATTTTATTGCAAACACTCTTAAAGCTGTTTTCAGGTTAAGAAAAACAAGTGAAGGGAAAATGCACAGGTTAGAGTTCACTCTTCTTGAAATCTAGCCCAGAATTGCTAAGTGTTAATCTCTGGAGGAAAAGCAAACTAATTCTGTAAGAGTGGCTCTGATTTTAGGCCATATGACCTGTTTCTCACATCTCACACAGATTTCATATAGTTCTCAACAATTGACTGTTTGGAATATTTTGTTCATTAAATGTAATAATTGCATCAAGCTCTCTTCTCTCTTAATAAGCTTTCAAGAATACATGCCAATAGCAGCAGCGCTGAGAAACTGGCTACTGACCTAATGTGGTTACAGCAGCTGAAATTTTGTTTCCTTCAAACATGAGCAAAAACAATATGTTAATAACTGCTTAGAAAAGATAGTAACCAAAAATGGGGCTTTTCACCTTTTTCAACTGGTTGATGTTTTTTAATCCTCAATAAAGTTGTTCAAGTGTATAACAGTGTCACCAGTGGCATTTTGTGAACCCATGTATTTTGAAATACAGGCTGTATATCACATCTCACCAAGTAATTTCTGTACATGCTTAGTACATCACAAATCTGTGTGATATTCTCCATTTAGTGTTTAAACACTAAATGGAGTAAGGTCTGTCTCTAACTGACATTGATCATTATAATTTGCTTAGATTCACTGGTGGGGAAAAACAGAAGAAAGATTTTCTTCATTTTTCACTAACCTGTTTATCCTTCTGTAAAACATATTAAAGGTTATTGTATTTGTTGCAACATTAGAATGGGTATTCGAGCAGCTGCTTCAGGAAGCTACACTAATAATTCACCTGTATACACAGGCAAAAATGCCAGGGGATTTGGTCCCTCCAGACACCTCTGGCTCCACAGTTCAGGCTCTTTATTAAGGTGTCCCCCTTTCAGGTTCTCTTGCATGGACCACCACTGTGGTCCTCACTCCCTGTCTGCCCTCAGCCTAGGAAAATACAGTGCTCAAACTAAAGGCTCTTCACCCTTTTGAGTTCTGTTCTTCCCTTAAAAACACATTTCCCTACTTTGAAGGCTGCTTTAGTTCCCAGCACTCCAGTGGGAAAAAGCCCTCAGTGTCTCTTGGCTGACCAGCAGATGTAACATGCCATGTGCCCCTCAGGTCTTAATGCTGAAGAGGGAATTGGCAAAGCCCACACTGTTTAAACCTCTTTGGACTTCTTTTGGTAAGGCAAAGCAAGGCATGGCATCCCTCCTTTCCCTCACTATCTGTGAAAGAACTCAGATTCTCAGGCCCCACAAAAAAAAAAAAAAATAAAGGGAAGAAGGGGGAAAAACACATAAAGATGAAGATAATGGAACGAGGGCTTCCCAGGTCAGTGGAGCACTTGTATAAAGAGTCATATCCCTCTGAAACAATGGCAGGATCAGTGCAAGATGCTTGGACATGAACATCTCACAAAGCTGTGTACCAGGGCCACCAGCACCCTCCCCCAGCTCAAAATGGATGAGAGAGAGAGAGAATCTCTGGCCAGGATTGCCATGGCCTTAAACAACATGGCACAACAAGTGGCAAAAGGACTGTACAGTCTGACCCTGCACTGTGCTGGGATTTGACATCTTGTACAGTGAAGTGCAGGAGCTTCTACATTTCTGGACAAGGTTTCCTGGAAATAAGGGTGTGCTGGCACCATACAGCACTTCTGCAACAAGGCTCCTACGTGTGGCACACATTTATGGAGGTGCTGGCCCATGAAGATGAAATGAACATCCTCAAACAAAAAGTTTTATGACAACATTTATACTTCATGCAGGAGTTGCATTTAACTTTAAATTTGTTAAAATGACATGCTGCTATATAGTTTTCTAACAAGACATATAACATGAAGTAAACATGACTCTTGCTAAAAAACAAAAGCAGGCTAATAATATTAATTTAATTTCTTTTCAGATAAAGAAGAGAGGATGGCTATATTTTAAGAGGACTTCTTTTAGAAATCGAAAAACACAGATGACCTTAAGTATAGTTATTATTACTTTCCAGTACATCTAAGGCCCTATCTATTCAATTAAAAATAAATACTGTCACTCTAGTTCACTGCTATCATACCAGGTATTTCCCCCCCTCCGTGATAACTATCCTTTTTCTGGCTTTTCTTCCCACCCTTTATAGCCACACTGCAAAAATACAACTGATGTAGAGAGTGGCCACTGTGCACAAAGCCAGGACTGAATCAGATTCGTGGACCCGATCTCCTGCACTGTGGTGCCTTTCTGAAAGGCAGCGTGCAGCTCAGCCTGCAATGTTGTGCTTGGATGCCATACAGGTCTCCAAAGGAAAAAAAAAACAACCCACCTTGTTTTCATTCCAGCCGTGTTTACATAAAGGCTCTAATGATCCCCACCAGCAGGTTATTTCTAACCCCTGGCCTCCTTCCCACCCCTGTGAGCCCCTCTCCAGCCAGCCCCCATGGTAACAACCTGCCATTCTCCTCAGCAGCAGTGGTTGAACATCTGGCTGTAAACTGCCATTGCCACACGCTTCAAGCCCTAACTATTTATCCTAGCTGGAGAAGGAAGGTAGAAATGGTTAACTCCATCTAAATTCAACTCTACTGGCACAGCAGTTTTTGCTACAGCATCACTTGGCATCTAGGCAAAGCCAGGCAACAACTCCCATTTGTAGCTGAAGTTACGTTTGTAGTGAATTAGCCAGTATTTATCTGACTGATTCTAACATAGGTCACTGAACTTCACCCTGCTTTTCCTCACAAAACTAAGGGAAGGTACAACCTGGCAGTCTGCGGGTAGTTGCTTACTTGCACATCACTCACAGCCCTACAGAGAGAGTTAAGTGTGATTCCTAGGATCTCTTCCTAGGAATGGGCAAGGCCCGTGGTTTTATTTTTTATTGTAAAGAATCCCAAACAGAGCAGCAAGGAGGCCCTTGGATGGCTGCTCTAGGCAGTGCATCAGCACAAATGATCAACAATAAGAAAATGTAAAGCAATCTGTGTTTTCACAATGCTTGTCACAACTCTGCTTACTCAGCCAGGAGAGGTAGAAGTGCAGATTTAATCAACACAAAAAGACTTCAGCCAGCTGATGAGATCTGCCGTGGCTTCTGCTAATCGCTCAGCAATTCCCACAGATCAAGGAAGCTCTTCCAAATACCACTTACAACAATGTGCTTTACATTTCTAAGGATGTATGGCTGAATAATGAGGCACCTGATTCTGATATTTTAAGCACTGTTTGTGTGCCTCACTGAAGCCCAAGGGAATTTCACCATGTGTCTTAAGGCCACTGCAGGTGGCTCTTGACCCCTCAGGTGACACCAGCACAGCACCTCGTCTCGGAGAAGCAAAGGAAAACTCCATATTCCATGTGTCTTGACTTTTGTAGCTTGGCTTTGTCTATTTTATGCATTATTAAAGTGGCAGAAATCATCAGGAGAATGCACTTGAAAGAAATTTAAATGCATGAAAATAAACACCTGATTTTTTAGCCCAAACTTCAGAAAATAAATGTACTTTTTTCATGTCCTAAAACAGCAATCATGTGGGGTTTGGCATTGTGGTTTTTAGTTTGTTCACTTGGTTTTTTTAAACTTTTTTTCCCATTCTCATAGTTGAATAAGATTAAATCCACAAGGCTATTTTTATTCATTTTTTCCCAGCAGCACTTAGAAAGCTGGCTGCCTCTTCTCCTTGAGCAGCTCATGTCAAACTCACTGGAAGCCTGGGATCCAGCTGCACAGCTAGAAAATTTCTCATGAGCATCACATTTTACATATAGATGCTACAGACATTAGCAATTCCTGACCACTATCCAAGCCCAGCCTGTGAGTCTACTCTAACCCTGGTCCCACATATAAGTCTATTACTGAATGTATTAAAAATTCTCACAGATAACATTGGTAATTTGCTCTTATATTAAAACATGGTTTTAGGAGGTATTTGTAACAGAAATCACCTTTCCAGGGCTTTTAACTTCACAGTAGGTTTATTTTTATACTTCTAGTCTATTAGCATAGAGCCAAGGAACAATCTTGTGTTGCTTAATTTAAAAACTATTAACTTTTCATCTGAAATTAATGTTTAAGATTATTAAGCTACAAAGCAACATAATAATAGCTATACCTGCAAAGATCCAGAATTCTTGCACAGAAAACTGCCTAAGTCACTGCACTTTCCTTTTAACTTGTGAGTGGTAAAAGCTTTGGGCCAGTATATCTGGTTTTGGTGCAAACTGTAACATACATACTTGGTATTGTGCATGAACTTGCAGCAACAGTACCATCCCAGAAAGGGATGTAATGGTTCCAGCCTTATCAAGGGAACAGAGTTCATGCTAGGACATAAAACATCCCCTCCTTTTGTCTCATGCACAAACACAAGAGCCATCTACTTCCCACACCTGTTTTACCTTCACTACAGTCTTTATGTTCACCTTTACATGTTCCTGATAGGCATTACTTTGTCACACAACATTGTTGGAAGGTTGTTGGATGAAATGTAAAAAGAATCTCACACATTTTATGCTGTCTGTAAGTCCGAAACTTATTAACTACTCTTCTGATATAGTTTGTCTATGACAACATGCTTGCTCATTATTATTTTTGGCTTGGATCACAGCATTACTTGTATATACTTCTTTTTTTAGTGCTTATTAGGTTCAAGAACTGTGGAGGAAAGTAATTTCCTCAGCAGAAACCTCCAAAATTAGAGAATGTCCTCAGAGTAAAAATCTCCGCTTTTTTGAGTCCCTCTTAAGTGCAAGTCTTATGCTAAGGCAAGGGAAAGGGAGGAGTGAACTTGGCTACCATTTTGTTAAAAATTTATCTCAAAATCAATTCATATCCCACTGGATATCCCATTTCTACTGTTCTTCTAGGGAAAATAGGTGAGGGACTGAGAGACTTAGCAACCCCTCATGTCTGTTCTGAACAACTGCTAAAAAAAAAAAAAACAAAAAAAAAACAAAAACAAAAAAAAAAAAAAAAAAAAAAAAAAAACAAAACAAAAAAAAAAAGAAGGAAGACTTTAGAGATCAGAAGAAAGTATGGTCTGATGTACAACCATCATGCCTATGGCAAATGAAGATGATTTATGATTGTATTTGTTTTCCTTCCTTCATCACCATCCCTCACTTAACAGCATACTTCAGCCCTTCTGGAATCCAGCACAATTTCCTGCTAAGCTTCAACAGAGGGATGATCAGGCTATTAATGGACAGCAGTTGCAATGGGTACAAAAGCCAGTATAGCTCACACAGATGGAAGTATGATAGTAGCCATCAACAACTTCTACTCTGGAAGATGAAGCCCTCTAGAAATATCTAGAGATTCTCTGACTCTGTGATCCTTTCCCTTCCTTTTGTTTTACTCAATGTCTTTCAAATACAACCTTTTACGTGTTCAAATCTAACTGGTAGCATCTTTACAAAACTTACACCAGCATCTTGATATCAGAACTATTTCTAGTTTTCTATAAAATGCTAGGATATTTATCATGGAAAATGAAGGTAAAATACAACATGAATATGTTCTATGCCAAAGAAAACAAGTCTTATTTGGGCTTCATAGATTCAGGAAATGGTTCAAGAACAACTGAGTGAAAATGGAATTTCTGTGATGCTGCTAAAGCCATCTAACAAAGTTAGATTTTTTTCCTCCCAGGTTACAGGACACCTTCTACATGTTTTAAATAATAAAAACTTTGGCAGGTCTTATAATCCTCCAATACTCAAAAAAGTCTCTACATTGGAACAGCTTAATAACATTTTATTCTACACACCCTATCAAGCCTGTACTAGTATTTGCACAGTAAGTTACTGTGGGCTAATACAATCATTGAATCAAGCTCCTTAAGACTGTGTACTCCACATAAAAGCTTTGGTTGGAACAAGGGTGAATGTGTGCATGGTGCTTACTTTCTGTTTGCTTGTGATTTCTGTTGCTTCATTTGTACATCTCTCCTTTCCTGAGCATCAACATAACAGGAAAATGAGATGAAAGCTGCAGAAGCCTTCAAGATCAAGATACAAGGAATCTTGTACTTTGCATGTCTGTCTCTCCCTAAGACCTCACTGTACAGCAAATCTTGCACATCCAGGGAGAAAATAAAGTGAGATAGTACATTTTTTTTGAGATCTATAATTAGATGAGGAAGTTTTTTAAATGCTGAGAAGCAGATGTCCTATGAAGAAAAGTGACAGAATGGATTTATGTTTTCTGTCTAAAACATCAACCTAAAAGCTGTTCTCCCTAAAAACACACACAAAAGAAAAAAAAAAATTGTCCAGAAATTTTACAATTGGACAAAAGAGCATAAAATCTTGTAGCATTTGTTTCTGTTTCTTATGTTTCACTACTGATTAGCTTCCATATCAGTTAACACTAAGTCAATCACTAAGTTCTGAATCCATCCCATGGGGTTTTTTGTTCGTGCTTTCCTTGATTGCTTATGGGTTTTTTCCCCAGTT
The DNA here is from genome assembly GCA_020086605.1 of Lanius collurio. Taxonomy (NCBI): domain Eukaryota; kingdom Metazoa; phylum Chordata; class Aves; order Passeriformes; family Laniidae; genus Lanius; species Lanius collurio. The sequence goes on from JACBWW010000015.1 coordinate 21,825,812, forward strand.
TTTCTTCTCCTGTCCTTCCTTGAAGTACCTCTGATTTTTAATTATGCTCATTTGGACAGTTTGATGGCTTTCAAAGACAGAAGCTGTAGTCTCTGTCTCAGCATGGCCCCAGAAAAAGGTTGACTATGTCTGACGTTAAAGACCAATACAAGATTTCGAAGTGCAGCTATGGATATACATAAAGAACAGGAAGAAGCACTGAAAGGAAGCAAGAAGCTTTTTATTGGATTAAATGTCACTGTGGTGCAGGTCTATGCTGTATAATATGATAATGAACATTGCACATACAAGGACACAGATTCAGCAGGTCTAAGAAACTTTCAAATTTGAAGAGACTGTACAAATTTGTTACTCGACCACTGAGAATACTGAACAGAGCACACCCTTCAAGGCCTAAAGTTTATTTTTTGCTGTCTCTTGAAACTTTGATAAGCAAGTTTCAAACTCTCAGCTTCAGTATTTTGTTAGTATCCAAGCTCATACCTTTCTACTCTATTCTTTCGATGTGTGCATCTGATACTTTGTAGACAGCACCCAGGCACTTGCTTTGAGAACTTCAGCTATTACAGCCATATAGCAATTATTCTTTCTTTGTTGGCTGTGAAAGAAATAACCAAAACAACAAAACTATATCTATGTTAACCAAACTAATAACACAAAAACATGCAGCTATGTTTGGGAGCTCATTAGCAAAAAGCACAGACATTCCCTTGCACAAAACCTCTTTCAGCAGCATCAGATATAGAATACTTTCTGTATTTGTCACCTTTCAGGTCTGAGTTTCCAGCACGCTTCTTGTTATATGCAATTAGCCCCATGCCAAGGTTTGGTACATTTCATAATAAATCCCTGACCACATTTGCTTCGGGCTTGGCAGCTCTGGAAAGGCTCTATTCATCAGGGCAGCAGTAAGCCACAGGACTCACCACACAACTCACTCGCAGAATTCCAGCACGCTACACTTTTCAACAAGCCATCCCCTCCCTCCTCTTCTCAAACAGCCTGACATATGACTGTGATTAAGTAGGATATGAAAAAGCTCCAAACCATTTTTCTCTTTTTCATCTCTCTTTTCACCTCTTTTCCCTTCAGACAACACAGACACACACCTTCCCCTCTAAGGAAAACCCTCCCTTCTCTCCCAGCACTGCATGGTAGATAGGAATCTTTTTTCTTTTTTTTTTTTTACCTTGCCTGTATTTAAAACAGTGACCATCTGTTACTTGCAGGAAGGCTGTGTCTCCTTCTCAGGTTTCTCCAGCTTTGGAGCACTACCCTCACAGCAGCACATAAGGCTGACTCTCAACTGGGAATGCTCTGAGAGGCACCTGAGAAGAACAGAACAGCAGCAAGAGCAACCACTGGAAACTGGGCCATCTGTTCATGGACAATACAAATGGAAAACCCTCATGTTTCCAACATTCCACCAGCTACAGCGACAAACAGGGAGCTGGGAGAGACACCAGGGAAGCCGGCATGCCACAGGGAGCATGAGTGGGGAAACAGTAATCTCCATCGTACACAAACTGCATTCTTCTCTTCATTGCACCGTGGAACAAGTTTGCTGGCAACACTGGGACAATCCACTTACCCAAAAATCCACTCAGAAGAAAGCAGAGTCCTGGATAAAGAAGCTGCATCATGTTCAGTAGCAATGTAATTAACTAGGCCTGAAATGACCTTTTCTTTTGGCTAAGAAAGGGTGAAAAAAACTCTGTTAACTCAGAATTATCTCATCTCTCATAGAAGGGCACCCAAACTGTCACACCAGTACATAGTTTGATTCAGGTAACCCTTACGACAACTTCCAGCAGTGCCAAAGCATCCCTGCCTGTGTTTCCACCTTCCTTTCATCTCCAGGGACACATTTTCAAAGCTTCATTTCTTTCTCAGGAACTCTTGTCGTTCTGCTTAAGGAACTGCCACAGGAATAAGTGGGACACTGCTGAGCTGCAAAACCTCCATTGTACACTTCTAGCAGGCAAAAGATGGACAAAATTACTTTTAAATGGCATAAAGTAAGCTCCAAAAAAAGCTGCATCTCAAGGGTTGCAGTCAAAAATCCAGGCACAGCATGGAAAAGGTCATGCTGTAGTAACAGTCCAGGTTTTCCACAGGTCTGATTTCTCCTGAGGTCCCTCCTTTCAGGATCCATCCTCTCCAGAGAACTCTCCCTCTGCCAGAAGTCTGTTCGCTCCAAAGCCTGAATACAAATTACAACATCCACTTTTAACATAAAGCATACAGTCATGCCACAGCTAACTATACCCAATGGCAAAACCTAATGAGAAACTAAAGGAGAAATTATACCAGGAGCTTATCTAATCCTATCTTTTCCTTGTTAACCTCCATTTTACCTTGCCAAAACACTAAACTAAACATGCATCCTAATTTTATGTCATTGCCTTGCTTGCCTGGAGCTGCTGAATACCAAAATCCACAGTAAGATACACTCACAGTTCTTTTTCTTCTTAATTCATTTTTTACTGAATCCAATACTCTAAAAAGAGTACAGCAACTGCCTATGGCATAATGAAGTCAGAAAATACACATCATCAAACTGCATCAGCCACAGAATGTATTTGATTCATCTAAAGACAAGCCAAACTTGCCTGAGACTTTAACAGTTATGCAGCTTGTGCTTAATGTCATTTGTAAGAGCAGAGTTCACCTTCTGCTCAACAGTGCCTGTGCGTGCATCCCGGCTCCGTTCCCTCCAATGGGCACAGTTTCACTCAGATTTTGGAGGACCTGATTGTGCAGCATCACACCATGTTTCCAAGGTTCCTATTTACCTCAACACAAAGCACCACTGTAACAGGATCAAAAGCTGGAGTAGCTGAAAGATTATTTAATAAAACAACAATGCCAAATTTACACTTCACCTTGAAAGATCCTTCAGGAGTTCTCACAAAGCTCTCTCACAACCCTTTCATAACTGTGTACACAGCCCTGGGACAGAGGAACACTTAAAGCATCCCCAAAATCCCTTTGCAAGTACAAAGGCGGGTATATGAAGTTCTACCAAGTTTCTAAAGTTATCCAGCACACATGGGCTGTTACTTTGTTAATGAAAGTGAGAAAAACTGGAATCAGAGTTTCTGCAACTTACTCTTCTCACCAACCATTAGTCTTGCTTCTAAGTTTACCAAGCCTTTCTCAGACAGCAGAGAAGTGGAGATGTTTAACATGAGTACAAATGGTACCAGCCCTACTCAGAGGAAAAAAGTCCAATCCATCTGTTTTTACAAATACATACACTTGACTTTAATCTAAGCACTATTTACAAAAATACATGCAGACATAAAAGAGCATAATAAATTAATAGCTCACAAGAGGCAACGATGACTAATGACACATCTTACTCTCCTTTCCAAAGTCCTGGCCCAAGGGAACACAGCAGATAAAATTACCTAAGTTGACTTTCTGTGTTTCTGTTAAGCCAAAACTTTGGTGTATTCTGAACTGTCTGTGTGATGTTTCCCAGCTGGAAGACATAAGCTTTCCTAAACAATTCAGGGCTTTAATGTGACCTTAACGCCATCATCTTCTTTCATACTGCCAAGGGATATACTTGTTAGTTTATAAGAGGTTTATCTTATTCATCAAATTCTCCTGCCTGAGCAGTGATATTGCCTACTTGTGGCTGTACTGTCAACAGACCCTGCAAGAACCTCTCCCGTAACCCGACTCCTGCTCATGGACAGCAGTCAGTAAAACTGTGAGAAACTTGTGCAAAACCCTTCTTGGGCAATTACTACATGACTGAAATGGCCCCACAACACAAATATGCTCTATAAATTGTTTTAAATCTGCACTGTATTTCTTTGATGAAAATTGTCACCAGTGGCTGTTGGGTGCTGCCAAATATGTACATATAAGTGATGCATTACCTGAGTCAGAGCTGCAAGCTGAGAGGCTAAACAAGATGGTATCCTGAAATTCCTGACACTTCTGCAGCTGCATGCAAATGTTAGCTCCTGATAGATTATTTTCACTGTATTTATTGACATAAACAGAGTAGATGGTGTGTTATAAAAGCGAGAAGGGAAAATGTCATTTCTTCTTTAGCACAGAAAAACCTGACTGGCATTCACCGGAGCTCTTCACATCCCACATCTTGTGTTTCAGGGATCACTTACAGAAATCTGCATAGGCTTTCCTATTCACTTTATCCTGGACTGTAATGTGATTATACATGGAAGAACAGCATGTGTGCACATGCACTTGTAATTGAAACAATCTTCTCTCACAATTTTCTTCCCCCTCCCAAATTACCTTTCCCAATATATTTCCCAGGTGATCATCTCATTTTTTGAAAACGAACTGTTTGTTTCTATTATCCTGCATCCCTCTTTAACAAACTTTTAACAACTTGATATCTACCAAAAGCCTACATGTTGATCAAACTTTGCAATTATTAATAAATACTTTTAACCCTTTGTTGATAAGATTTTCCCCATGTGAAATACTCGTGCATCATCATCTGCTCTGATGGTGCATTTCCACAAGCATTTACTCCAGTAAGGCCATGACTGCCTGTCCAGTAGCAAGTTTTATGGCATTTCTGTCATTCACCTTGCTCATATTCCCAAGTCAAGCTCACCATGGCTGATAAACCCATCCATTTTTATCAGTTATGCTAATAAAATGGAGAAATATCATGCCTGAATAAATTCCTATTACATAATTCTATCTTAATAATGTGAATCTTGCTTATGAAGAATGTTTACATCACAGCAAGGAAAATCACAAGTTTTGTGTGGGAAGGCAGACTGGGGAAAGGGAGAAGAGAAAACATCCTGTCATGGAAAATTCTCCCTGAGTAAGAGGGAAAAAAATCACCACAAGTTATACCCTGGCATCTACTAGCTTTCAGAAAACAGCAAATTTACTTCGGACCAAATATTTAATATTATTAAATTATTAATATGCAGTATTAATAATTGTAATATGTGGTTCAATGAGATGGTAACTGCAGCTTCTGGATGCCCAGTACCTAAAAAAGCAGTGAAAGATCATGACAAAAAATAAAAGCAAACTCTGAACAGGTATCAAACCATTCTGCTGACGTAAATAAATTTTTAGATTTTTTTTTTTTTTTCAAGTAAATTTATTTTGGTAGATTTTATGCCAGATCAAGTATCATCCTTCTTCCTGCAGCTGGTACAAGGCAGCTATAAATACATCATTGTGTGCTCTGCCAGGCTGACAAACACATGAGCAAGTTCTCACATCTGACCTGGTTCAGGGCTTGGCTGGGCTGAAGGCGCAGAGCTAGTGACAAGTATTGATGAGCACGGCCTCACAAGCAGGACTCTCCAAAACTGCCAGGACTCAGGCACCAATATCTGGGATCAACACAGTGACTTCCACAACATATTTTTTCTTATTTAAACATATGTAAATGAATAATGTTTCTAATTCCTGAAATGTTTCTAGTTACTCAAAATAAAAAAAAAAAATCTTATCACACACAATCAAAATCTTTTGGCAAATTTTGAAGTCTCAGATCTGTTGGGAAGCTTTCAATTCACTTCAGTGGGGTATAGATTAGGCCTTTTATCTCCTACCTGCAGCTGATTCAGCTCTAGCTTAGACTTGACAAAATCCTGCCAACTTTACCATGTCACTTCATAATAAACTGGGTTTTTTTTAACTGAAACACTCAGCTTTTGATGACTGCTTGCAATTACATTTTCATTTCCCTTTGTTGACTATGTACAAAAGTGCTGTAAATCTCTATCATTTGAAATGAGGTCTTCAAGGGTAATTTTGGCAGCCAAAGAGGAGCAGGCATCATGTTTGAAGTATTATTGTAAGATCTTTTTTTTCAAATCTGTTGGATTCAGATCAGTCTCAAACAAATTCATTGCTCACCTATCTCAGATGACATTTTAATTGTAGCTTTTAACTACACGTAGGCTAATGGAGGAAAACTGGGTATAAAGTTCTTTGACTGTACATTCAGATGGAGGGCCTTTACTGTGAATTTGGTTTGCACTGCTGAACTTTATATTAATTTGCTACCTATAATTAAATGTAACTAGGGAAAAAAGCACCTCTAAATTAAACTTTCTGGATATCTGAGGATTTTTTAAACTCTATCTGCTGAATATAAGTGTTTAAAACCAAAATGTAATTTCATAGTTCATGGTGTTATACAAAAATTTTCATAAATCTCCATATTTGCCCTCTCTTTTTCTTTCAAAAATTCCCACTGTGCATGTGCATTTTTATATTTATATGCCCAGAGCTAGATAATGTCAGAGGTCTACCTGGTGTTTTTATTTACTTATTTTGCTTTCAGGCATCAAAAATTTTCTTTTTTTCAAGCCAATACTGTTACCCTCATAAAAGGGGTTCTCTAGGTGGTCTTTATATGAAAAGTCTCACTGACAATATTTACATCTGTGAAAATGTTTTAAAAGCACAGAAGGATGCAAAAAAGGCATGCAAAAAAGGAAAGTAGAATTCCCACAATTCACATCTATATGAAACAAAAAAAGGAATGTCTTTTTACTGCTCTGAGACTCTTTCCACATTGCTAAGGTCCTTTATTTCCTTTTGTAGCACAAGCGTTCAGCGCAGCTCACATGTGTATAAATGCCAGAGATGTATGTGGAATAACAGTATTGGAAGGTTTCATGTGTTTGTTGGTGTTTTAGATATGTATACTTTAAAATAAAAAAATAACATTGCTGCAGAAACCTTGAGACTGAAATCGGTTTCTTTCAACTTTGAGAAAACAAGTGACACTTTCTGCTGCTGCAGCTTTGCAATATTAATTGCTTAGCTTTTTTCTTCTGGTGAATGATATTTATAACAAACGTAACTGGCTAAATACAGCTGAAAGCCATTAAAGTAAAAAAAGTAGGAATCACCCATTACATCTGCTTTTCATAACAAAGGGATACAAAGACCATATTGAACATTCATTCCCATTCTCTAAACCGATATTCCCGAAAGAAAAGCCCAACATCCATCCTCAAAAATTGCAACATGTCTTAGAGGCATAAAAAAAGAAAATCGACATTAAATAGGAAATCACACACTGCAAATAATGTACAGAAAATTAAATCTGTAAATAAAATATCTACTAAAAATAGAGAAGGCAAACATAGAAGCACTCAACTTTGGTAACTATTTAAAATCAAATATCAGTTTGAAGATGAAGGCATTTGAGGATTTTAATGTCTGGGTATTAAAAAAAATGTTTGTTAGATAGAAATGTCAAAACAGTGCATCTACATTAAAAACTTTGCAGAAGAGCAGTGTGTGATACATATTGCTGCAAAAACTGAAAGGCAGAACTCTTTAATGACTAAAACTACAAAAGCACATTTCTAGCACACAATTATGTAAACTAACAGAAAAAACATACAGTAACATATTAGGGGAGAATGCAATCCTTGGTACTCAACCACCCACTGCCATCAGCCAGTGCCTTTTCTGCTGGCCTTGGTTGGCTGTAAATAAGGACACACCCCATGTAACCCCTTGCAGCACAGAGTTTCCCAGCTTTGGAGGCAAATCTTGAAACCTGCACTCAACAATTGAAAACACACATTTTCTGATGGGAAATGTAAATATGAAGGCATACCTATTAGAGTAGAAAGCAGTGAGAGCAATGCCTTGTCCACTGGCTACAGAGAAAGGCTTGGAATTATAGTTTTAGACTGTGCTGGAAACTGGATGACCAGTATTGAAACACTGCAGAAGATATGCCAAGTGAATTCATGCAGAAATCTGACATAAATGCTCATAACAATTCCTTTCCTCAAGCCACTAACATCTCTTTTCACCAGGGAAATATTTCTTCACTCAAGTTAAAAATCTAATTTTTCACTGAAGCTATGAGTCTGGTATATTTAACAAAACCAAAAATTATGTGCTGTTAAAAAAATTATCTAGAATTCAATGAAAAATTCTGACTGCATTTTAAGATATTCCATAAGGTCTAAAAGCTCCTTAAATCTCTGTGACTTCTCCAGATTGAAGGACTAAAATAAATATTCTAGCTTCTTATTCATTACCAAAATACTCACATCTAATTAATACTTGAAATTTTATGGAAATTGACAGAAAGGTCTGGCATCTAAAAGAACCATTTACTACATTTTTTTTGTAATTCACATCACTTTGAGTTCCCAACCATACCATCCTACTTTGCACAGGGCTTGAAATTTTAAAAGCTTAGAAGAAGTTACAGTGCTAAGTCCTTTTACCTTTACTGAAAAATCGGTGCTTAAATTTTGAACACTTATTGAAAATCCAAAAATAAAGACTTGTACATTAACTCCAGCAGCATCATGCTTCAGATGCAGCCAAACAACTTCTTGCAGAAGCAAGACAATCTGAACCCAGAACACAATACATTGCCTGATGAAGGATCAGTTTTGTGATCCTAACAATTTAGGACAGGAAATGTAAAAAGTCTGGTTTGCCACCTATCTGTATTTAAAAATCTTACAAAAAGTCTAGAAAAAGCTTTAAATCTGTACTACATAAAATAAATGTCTCCTTTTCCCCCCTTAAAGTTGATACTTGTGTCAAAATCAGAACACAAAGTACTGCTTAGAAAGAGGCAAATACAGATTTATTTTAACAACACCTTAAAGAAGCAAATCAGGCTACAACTCACCTTTGATAGCACATGCAGTCATTCTAAAGTTGTTTGTTTAATCTTTCTAGTAAAAGAGGCCAAAAGACTAACTTAGTGAGCTTAGTGAGTGTGAGCTTAGTGCAATACAGCTTATTGCTCTCAGGAAGTCCAGTGCTTCTGAGAGCAGTTTGCCACCCCTAAATTGTATTCACACTATTTTAAAAAAATTCTAACATCATATCATGCATTGTGTAAGGCCCAAAGACTGCTGTGGGGCACTTCTCTCATCATCAAATATTTTTTTTTCCTCCTGGGTTGCACCAAGAAATAAAACAAAACAAAAAAAACAAAAAAAAAAACAAACAAAAAAAAAAAACCAAAAAAAAAAAACCAAACAAAAAAACCCCTCAGACACCTGGTGACAGTCATGAGGTAAGTGAGCTTGCTCATTAACTGCTGAGAACTTCACTATTTCTAGCCACTTTTTTAAGGACTTCCATACAGGCTAACAATACAAACTGGATTTTAACATAATTGTATATGGTGCCCTTTCCCCGTGGCATATTTTTACCCCATGAGCAGTCGCTTCATTAAGCTACTGAAGGGGTATCCCTGTCTCTTCAGAATGAACAATCCATCGAGTTTTGGGATTAAAAACAATTTTTTTAAATCTCCTTCTCTATTCAGTCTCAGGATCATTCCCTCCTCTAGCAGCATATGAAACAAGCATGATTTTGTTCTTCATTCCTCAAGGGTGAACAACTGAGGTTTTCCCTGGAATTTAAACTAAATTAATGACTAATACCACCATAAACAAAACAACTCTTCCACCCCCCAGTTCTTTGGTACCACTCTTTAAGGACAGTCATAAAGCTGCAAAGAAAGAGACTGAACACTCAATGGCTTTTAAACAAATGCTACCACATTTTAAACATGTGCGTGTTTGCCAAAGCTCTAAGCTTCTATTGCTCAAACCACTTGTGGTTTCTCAGCACTTCTTTTTTGAATGATTGTGTCTTTATAAAATAAACATGTTTGAGACTAAATTACTTGTGTGTCTGTTGGGAATAATTATAAAATTAGCTCGTTCTAATTTACACTTGCGGGTTTTAAAAACATAACCAAATAGCATAGTGAGTCTCCTGGTGAAACCAAAGCCTGGCATGTCAAACATGGTTTAAATCACACACATGGACTTTGATTTTCTCAGTGCAGCAGTCTGATCTCTACAGCAGGCTTAGTCCTTTAGTTTTGACTTCTAATTCTCCAAATAAGTATTCCATTTGTAGGTCTCCAGAGACATTAATTCAGTGTGCCAACAGGTTGTGCAATACATAACAAAAGTAATTCAATTCCAGGCACTGAGCTGTGATTTTCAAAAAGTACTATCTCCACGCGTGGTTTCAGTAATTTGCAGTATGTTGTTCATTCATAACACATAAAAGAACTTTGGGTGCTGAATATCTCAGTGTCCCAAATACGATGGACAGATGTGCTACAGTTCCAACCACATTACCTAGGAATGTATTTAAGGTCCAATTAACACTATTCAGGAGAGCAATACGTGATATATTTCAGCTGTGTCCCTCGGTTCCACTGATTTCAGTGACCTAAATTATGTTTTTCCAGGAAGAGAAATTATCACATTATCACAATGCTTCTATTGTACTATCCTGGCACAAGACATTACACTTATGTGCATTAGGTAGTCACAAGAGCAGATAATTTCCAGGGAACTGCAACAACCAATTTAATTCCAAAGTGTTTTCTGCTACTCTAGTAGACAACACTGGTTGATGCAGTCATTATTTTCATACTAATATGCCAGGATTCCCTTGAAATAGTCTCAGTTAGCAACTGGCAACATAAAATTTTATTCAACTTCCCCCACTTTTACTCTGGACTTGCCACACAGCACCTTTTCAACAGTGGATTTACAGCTCCATGAATCTACAAGGTGTATATTTGTGATGAAAAGTATTCATTTCATTTAATGACATAGGTTTGTTTTCACTATCAGTGGCTAGAACAACTTCTGTTAGGCATCCCACAGTCTGCCTGTTTATCCAGGGCCAGGGGAGAAGCAAATTGTACTTTCTGTACCAAGATAAGGTGGGTTTCGTTTCTGTGTTTGCATCCTGCTTTTCATTCCTCAAGGCTGCAAAGGTTACATTATCCTGCCCTTGCTACCACAACCTGTTTTAACTTATTTTCATCTTTTCATAAATACCTGAACAAGTCTTTTTTTAATCACATCATAACTAATACTTTAACCAGCAAGTTTTCCATGAATAGTCTGTGGTGTCAGACGTGTTCCACATTTCTTAAACACTGTAAATTCACCTTCCTCTATATTGGAGACTTTTTAACAGTTTTTTCTACCTCTTCTCCCTCTGCAATATAAACATATATCTCAACAGAATTTCCCTCTCAGTCTGACCCAAACTTCAGTCCTGCAAGGTATAGTAGTAAATCATATCATCAACCCCTTCAACTCCCTTTTCCTCCCCTACTAAAAAAAAAAGCTTCCTGCACTTCCTGACTTCCACAATACTTGCTACCTCCCCAGTTTGAGAATACCTGTACTTGTCCTTATACACACATGTATTAACACATGTACATGTGTGTGCATATATACATACATGCCTATATATGAACACATGTATATCAATTTAGTGAATATTTTTATATATGTCTATTGTACATATCCATATTTGTGTATATTCTCTATGTAGAGCAGACACACCACACGCATTTAGGTGGCTGTGCAGGGTGCAAAGCACTACAGCCTACATGGCCCCTTTTCAACACCCTCCACAGCACATTTTTCCCAGTGAGTTGTCAGGGGTCGATTCTTTCCCTAACCCAATAAAAAAGTCAATAGCAAACATTGTATTTAACAGCCTGAACTACACATGGGGTATTTTACCAGCGTGGCTTTTCAAGTGCACTCGAGTTTACCTTCTGGCTATTCTGAAGAATGAGTAACTCGTTCCACTCCATTCAGCACTCTTCCCCCAACCTCCCTCTTCTGTACTGATCACCTCTTAGATACAAAAGAAAATGAGCCACTATGTGAGAAAGAGCTACATTCCCGAGTTTAAATGTTTTAGAGCAGTCTAAAATCTAGAACAGACTATTTTGTTAAAATATAAAACAGGAACAGTAACAAAATGTCGCCTTGCAAAATTTTCTACACAAATCAGCCTTGCCCTGCTGATATTTGTTCAAAATTATAACATGCATCTATAAACTCAGTCATGAGAACAGTTAGTGAAAGACAGTTCCCAGACACAAAACATCACACACTACACTGTCTCTGACTTCACTTCCAGCTTTATACACTACTGAAAACATAAATACTACTCAATTCTCCTTCAATGGAAGAATAACAATAAATCTTTCCAACTGTAGTTACTGGCTGTTTCAGAGGCCTTGCTTTGTTTGTGGATAATTAGATTACAATCAATTAGTGGAAATATCCAAAATAAACAAGTCAAGACAACATCCAACTTCCTGGAAAGTTAACCTTCTCCAGAAAACCAAACATTTCAGTATTATTAAAGTTCTGTTCTTATTTTAGGAAAAGAGTAACCTTATTTTCCTTGCTTCGTTTACAATATAATGCTTATTCCTGCATTTTGTTTCCAAAAATATCACAAAGCAGGTCAAGCTCCTTTGAGGCAAATATTATTTCTGGGGACAGCATTTGCTTTCTGACACAGCTCTCTGTTCAGGGAGAAGACTGACCAGAACACACACATGCTCGATGATAAACCAAACAAGTATGAAGAGTGCTGCTGCCCCAAGAGGTTCTTCATTTAAGGGTCAAGGAAGAAAGAATTAAGAAACACATAGGGTGGACTGTTGGCTTGAACTTGAGCTATGTTGTGGTGAAAAAATTACACTGCTCATGATAACAGGGGGAGAAGATGTAGGAAAAGTTGAAGGGAAGCTTCTGGCCTTCCACTCCCAAGGACCTGAGTTTTCTCAGCCTGAGCTGGCAGCCCATTGGCATGTTTTTCAGCATGTTTTTGAAGCATTCATCCTACACTCATACCCAATTTACAGACTTAAACTTTCTGTGTATAATACAGATGCACATCATGTCAAAAATAAAGCAAAATTATTACTTAAGGGCATTGTTTTTGGAGCAGACTGCAAGTAGGAGCAGGGAAGAACAGCTAACATTATTTTTCTTCATGCAGCCTGCAGCCACTGCAGAAGTATTTAAGCTGAAGCAGTTATTATGATATGGGGAAGCATCACAGCTTAACAGCTACAATTAACTTTCAGTGGCACTGTTAGCTGAGCCTGCCTGTATAGCTCAAGTTCCTCCCATAGTTACACACTATCAACAATTCACACAGCTGCCAATTATGTTTGGGAATTTCTGTCATTAAATGCAATCCTTAAATCCTGCTGGATACTGGTAAATTTAAGTGTGAACTCGGAGCTCTTCCACTCCCACAAAGTAACACAAAGCAGACAAAGTGCTGCTGCTTTGTTTGTGCAGCCATGGGAAGAACACACCACAGAGACTCCAGATGTACTGATGTTTTCTAAATAAAGAAAGAAAAGCAGCAAGTATATATATATCACTGAGCAAGCCTTAATGGATGTACAAGAAATGTGGAGCAAACCCTAAGAAGGAATAACTTCTGCTCAAAGTTCAGAAAATACAAGAGTACACTGTTTCACCAGAGAACTGTGCTTTTTACAGGCAACCCATTCTCACAAGGATGGGAAGAAAAGTATTTGACTGTAACCAGCAAGTTAACACTGTAGGTACTCTTAAATATTTAAGTTTCTTTTATTTTTAAAATTTATTTACTACTTTACATGAGTTCTCCAGTGCAGGAAAGAAGGGTGGGTAAAAAAAAAAGGAAAAAAAATTATATTCAGTTAGATCCTAACACAGTAAATTCTCATTTCCTTCAACATGGGTTTTGCCAGAATGAGATTAAGCTCAGGCCATATTAATTTATCAGTAAATTATTATTAATACATTTTGATGTATGTTAGCATAGTAATTTTTCACCCTGCATCTTCAGCAACATAACACATTTCTTCACTAGGAGTGCACGAGTCCTTCACTAAATGTATCACTTCAGCAGGACAATTTCTTTCTCCTTTCATGATTGATTGAGAATTCTTCCAACAACAGTTTAACCTTTGAGATTATACATGCTAAGTATGTTAAAAATCCAAAAATGTGATTGAAATAATGGGCAATGGCTTCACAAGTTGCAAGGGGGAGGCAGGACAGGAGCACCAGGGTACATTAGAAGGATTTTACAGAAATCAAAGGCATTTTTTTTTTTTTTATCAGTGGATAAGAGATTAAAGCTAAAGCCTGAATTCTGAAACCAAAAATTTTGAAAGAACATTTTTATACCAAAAATATTTTGGCTGTGTTTTGCTAAGCAAGAAGGCAATATAAGTCTATATATCCATACAATCATAAGGATATGAAGGTGATTAAAGCTTTCTCATCCCCTACAGTAGTAGACTACATATAGTACAGTAAGCACTTGTAAATTCATAAAAACTGCATCCATACACAGTGGCATGATAGCGCTGCCTTGAACTACTGATCAAGAAAATTGTGTAATGCTTACAGAGAAAACCTAGAAATCAGCTACATCAGCACAAACACACAAAACTGATTTTTGGTCAATCTTCTGATTTCTCTTCAGCTTTGTCAGAGTTGTCTTTTCCTCTTTTCCAAACTGTTCAGCTTTCAATTGATAGTCTGAACATCGACATACAACTGGAGCCTTCATCATACCATCCTGCCAAATGCAATGCTAAACAAGTCAAAAGTAGATCTGCAGATGCAGTCACAGAATAGGCAAGGACTGGCTTGGTTAATACACATTACCACCTTCTAAAAGAGACTGCAGCCTCTGTCACAGAACAAATTAGAAATGACTGTGTATTAATTCCAGCCCCTCTGAACAGAAATTGAACCACACTTATGCTCCCTATCTGCATTGCATGAAGGGCACATGGATGGTCAATCTGCTGCAGGTGTGGTCACTGTTAAACCAGACCAACCCCACGATTAGCAGTTGTCACATCTAACCTAACCCCACTTTTCAAAATTTGCCAAATGTAAATAAGGAAAGACAGAGTTATGTAGATTTCTGCATCAAAAACTGTAATTTAAGAGTTCAACACTAAGCTCTGTGCTCTACTTCTAAATGTTTCTTGCAGGCTTTAATTCAACACACAAATCTATAAAAAGTCAGACCTTTTAGCACAACATGAAGGAAGAGTCATTGAGGACGGCATGTCTCTCAGAAGACTTCCAGAGTTTTGTCCCCTTCTCTGTCTCCTATTTCTGAAAAGCATGGTTAGGATAGGTATTTGCTGCTTAATTTTGAAGGTGTTACCTCGATTAACATAGACTTCAAGGTCCTTCTCTCTTCACATCAACCTCTGCACTCTCATGTGACAATACAGAGCAGTGAAGGTAGCACCAGGCAAGCCTATACATTTCTTTGAAAAGCAGCATGGAGAAAACTCTGCTGGTTTTAAGAGCCCTTGCTTAGGGCTTGTGGAAGCATGATGGAATGAACTTAGGCAGGCCAGTTCAATGGCACATGGAAAATATCACAAGTACCAGCAGCAGAACAAATTGCTATCCACTTTGTCATGCTGATCTACAGGTACCTGCTTATCTTCAGAGCCTTTACTGATACCTGCGGTAGAGTTACACATTCCATTCCCAATACAAGTTACATTATCACATATTGCAGTTACTATAAAGCACAGAAGTTGAGAAAAATAGCCCAAAATAAACAAATCCTCCATCGACAAACTTTCTATGAGCTCATAATAATGAACAGTGTCTTATCCTTATCAACAGATGCTGTCTTACCTTTATCAAGAAAGGTTGAAATGTCCCTTTCTCCTATTCAGCTCTCAGGAACAAAAGAAATGAACTCCACCCTGCAGGCAAAGAACATTTTTTTACTGATTAGTGATATTCTGAAAGAAGGTTTAAATCATTACAAAATAATACAGACCTTCCAATTCTTGTATGACACTCAAGCAAAAATATAATGCTATCTGGAAAAACACCCACTGATGGCACACAAGTAGTTATGTACTTACTACCTTATTTCAAGAAGTAACATGCAAACACTCTTATGAACTGCAGCCCACTGACAGCAAAATATTCAACAACATATGAGGAAAAATTACACTTCTATGCATAAGGTACACTTCCAAGATAAAATGGCAATATTGCACACCCATGGCACAATCTTTGACCACAGTTTTCATCTTAACATAGGTCCCAGAAGAATGAGATTACATGGCACACATGACTAAAAATAATTCTCGATCCCCTAATAATTTACATATCTTCTAAAATGAGGATCATCACTCCTCCTTGTTGTAACAAACGCACAAACTCGAGCTGTTCCAAGGAAGTAGGATGGGAATTTTATGGCAACAGAAGTTACAAGTCTTAGGGTAAGAGCAACAGTCTCATAAGCAGCAGAGAAATTGAAATTAATTTATTCTTATAGATATATAAATAAATACATAGGTATATATATATCAGTGATAGCCATAGAAGCATTAGAAGTCCTCAGCAAGCACAGCTTCAGCCAGCTGCAGAGGACTGAAGACAAGGCTGGAAAACTAATCACAGAGGCTGGAAGCAAAAGAGCAAAAGAAGATAGAACAATAGCTGCAGAAAGATGATGTTAAAGCCTGCTGGAGAACGAGGGTATTAAAGCTTGTGTTGCAAGGAAAAGAAATTTCATGTGTTGAACAAAAGGCACAAGAGCAGAGGGGGAAGGAGAAAAGGAGGACCAGAGCCTCATTGTATTTGCTCTTTAATTAACTACTCCATTATTACACTAGAATGTGAAGCAGAAATTATTCATATAGACAGCTTCCCAAAATCTTTACAATCATAGAATCATTTAGGTTGGTAAAAGACCTTTAAGATCATTGAGTGCAACCATAAATGTCACTGCTTATCTTATCTGAAGTAGTTTTACATATATCAACACCAATTCAAGAGCTACATAATGGTTCAAGCTCATTCTTCTCCCAAACGGTGGCCAAATACTCATCATCTCCTTCACAGAGCAAGAACACCTAGAAATTTTACAAGGGGATAAATACAACTGACTTGCTGATAATGGGCCGATTCAAGTAGCTGTCCTTGTTCCTACAGCAGGTTTGTCATTCTGGAATTTTAATAACCTGATGTTTGAAAGGAAAAAATACTGTTGTTTGTTATTAAAGAAAATACCCAGGTAATTAAGAGTCATTAATCAGATGTTACATTTTAAATATGCAACTAGCTTGTAATGACATCATTAATTCACAGTGTACATTAACACTTCCCTTTTTCCTGAATAAAAGAAAATCTCCATGAGTTTTGTTTGTATTCTGCGGAGAGTCATGTATAAAAAAACCTGCTCAAGTGAGTTGCTTTCTTTTGGTTTTGCTTCTAATGAACAGAGACCAGCTGCTAATGGTGAGTGACCCCAAAAATACCTCTAACTTTGATATCTTGGATCTTGCATCTGTAATATATAACACATACTAGAACTCAAAAAAATTACTGTCTTTACTCCCTAAGATTGACTGGAGATATTGTGAAAGCTTCCTTTTTCATTGATGAATGTTTTTAAAAGGGCAGAAATATGAGGGATCCTGTTTTTTCACATGCATTAATTTGTGCACATAAGATCATTTGTTCTGAAATACTCCCTTAAATTGTGTTTATACATCCTAGAGGCTTGTCTGGTGTTTATACAGTTACAGGTAGAAAAGGTTTGGTGTAACAATTTCTTTTTAATCCACTCTGTATCAGTAACTCCATCACTAAATTATTTTAAGAGCACCCATTTAACAGAACAATTTTCACCAGCACCAAAAACTTTCCCAAATTAGTAAACCTCCATGAGCAAACTCTCCTGGCCTGTTCTGAGCATTCACACAGCTCTGGAGTTGCCACAGCATTCTCCTCGCATCCACTGACTGACAGCCTTGTCAGTGAACAGCCTTTTCCTCATGTCCAGTCTGAAGTCATTCATATCTGTCTGACTGTGTCCTCCTACACAGTTAAAAGAGGGATGAGGACCTGACTGGGAGCTTACAGTTTATGCAAGCAGTTAAATTTCCATGATCTTTTTTGTGAAGGAGTTTAAACAGGATGGTTGGCAGTAAAGAATGACAGCTTCTTCCCTTCAGCTCCCACAAAGGTACAAAAATATCCTACTCAATTTTGCCATGCTCAGCAACAGGCAAAAACATCATAGGGATATTTTCACATGACTTTCCTGTTTTCTGAAATCTCTGGAAACCATTTTCCTAGTCCTTTTTACTCTTTTTCTCAGCTCTGTCCTGCAGGCACCAGGGATTGGTTTCAAGTAGGTGCACTCCACAAGTGGATGTCCCCAGTAATCACAGCACAGCCTCTCCTGCTTGAAACAATTTCCATTTACAGCCTTCAAGCATATGATCTCACTGTTTTATTTTTAAAGGATTCCTTAAATGAGGAATTTTCCCATGCTAAGCTAATGTTAAGTGCACAAATGATGATATATTTCACTATAGACTGACAAGACTGGTCTCTCTTCCTGCTTTATACATAAGACTGGACGTAAGCTCCCAGCTTCCAAAAAGCATGTTGTCCTATTTGAGAATGTTTCCCACTCTTTTCCTTAATTGACTTTATTTTTTCTAATTGGGACCTAGAGGAGCTGCCTAGCAAACAAATGGTTCAGCTGGCATTTGACCATATATTACCTCTATGGGCTGGGTTAAAAATGTAAATACCTTCCTTCATTTTATTCTCAGAAACACAGGAAAGACAAGAATGAGTAAAAAAAAAATCAAAACAACAACAAAAACTAAAAAATTAAGTTGTACAGTTTACACTGTCCTTTGCCAGACCAATACAGCTGCAATTTGACATTAAATGTGCCTGACCTCAGAATTGGTGTATAACCAATACAAGAGCCAAAGATGTCAATGCCCATAAAAATGAGAAGAGGATTCAATTAGTATTTACTCTATACATCATAGGAAACACTTGTATAATTTTGAGCTGATTTATTTTTCCTCAAATAGAGACAGAAAGTTGAACTTAGCTCTGACTGATACAATCCAAGATTTCACAAATAAGCTGATATTACTAAAATAAAAATATGGGAAACACTAAAGGAACCATAAAAATGTCCTGTTTCATGAGATAAGGAAGCCTTTTGCTACAACTTATATTTGTTTTGACTTCTTAAATGACGCTAAATAGTATTTTCATTGTTCTTTCACAGCTCTTTCAGAAGGAGCAACTGCTCTCACAACCCAATGACCAAAGGCTCCACAGCCACTGACAGGAAAGTGCCCTTTCCCCCTCCTGCCATTTGTCAACCTTACAGGCAAAAGCTGAGAGAGAAGCACAGATTGGAATGATTACACAGAAAGTTTGGGGCTAATTAAATACATTACTCAGCATCAATAGTATTTAAAATCTATGGAGAAAATTAATAGGTGCCATCAGAAAGCTTCTAATGGAGACAGATTACAGAAAAGTGTTACAGCATGAAGAATATAAGATTTCATTTGATGCAGCCTCCATGAGACACACACAAAAAAAAAAAAAAAAGAAAAACCAACAAAAACCATGTACAGAAGAGTTCATGAGTATTTTTTTGTAGTATGTGTGAGTATAACATACAGAAATACATGGTTTGATTGTAGAAACACAGATAATTCTTCTGGACAACAGTTTTCAACAGTGGCTTCAGTTCTCAAATCACCCAACATTATGATAGAAAGAAATCAATTCAATGCATTTGCAGTTGTCTGTACCTACCAGTTTTATCAGGGAAAATTAGAACTGCAGCATAGACAAGACAGTGACTAGGCACATCAATCTAATTACAAGTAGACAAAATAAAATTAATCCAAATATAAATCAATTCCTCCCCTCCTAATAGACTACATGATTTCATACAACAGAATCACATAAGATACTGCTTTCACTAAGGCTGGAACAATTTGAAGTTTACGGTTTTCTAGTGGTAAGACAAGCAGAGGCTCTCAAAAAAACCCCAAACCCAGAAGATTTAGGAAAACACTGAATTGATACTAACCTTCATCTGTGGAGAACTGAATCTTGGAAGGACAATATTCTAGTAGGAAATTGCAACCAGTGACCACTATAATCAGTGACAATTGTGAAGTCTTATATCCCCCCACACAGTCAAACACTAAAGGAAACTGCAGCACATAGCAGTAAGACACTGACAATCTGCCACCTTTAACATAATTCACAGATATGGATAAACTCTTCTCCATAGGTTTTCCAGCTTTCCTAGGGCTGCCAGTGTTTAGGTTGTCAGGAAAAACACCCTTACTTACAACATTCTTACAGAATGCAGTTTTGCTATCCACTGAATGCTCAGCTATTTCTATGCATTTCTTACTACTTCCTATTTTCTGTACTTATTGTGCTGCAAATTAGTGCCTTCTGAGAGACTCTCCAAGATGCAGGCACTAAAAACACCACAGGTGATCTCCCAGGCAATGCAGCCCTTGCCTTGCTCCTGCTTTCCCACACCCCCCATAAGATCCTCTCCCTCCCTAAGGCTCCATGCCATGCAGGCATTCGCACACTGAGCCTTCTTTGCTCACTGCTGGAATGACAAGCACCTATCTAAACAGAGAGCACGAAACATGATCCACGTGTTTTCAACTGAAATCCACCAAAAAAAGACTCTTCACACTGACTTTTGAAATAATACGTTCAAATATTTTCTTAATCCAAAAAGAGTAAACTCTGCTTCTTCAGTCGGAAAAGTCCCTGCAAAGGCACTGCAAAGATAAGGAACGAATTTGGCTTCTGTATTTGCTGCCACTGTTTCCATCACACACAAGTAACACAAATCAGATGCTCAAGGAGTAAAGTTTAATTCATAATTCATGCGACTAGAGCAGAGCTATCTCAGGATTAATGAGCTACAGCACAATCATAAAAAACCAAGACGAGGACCAACACTGCTTGATATAGTAATAGAATCTGGGTTTGGAGTTTTTGAAGTTTTGGAGAGGGTTGTTGGTTTGTTCAGGATTTTTGCTTTTCTTTGTTTTTAAATGCAAAAATCTTTGATTTTTAAAAGTCTGATAAGCACCTTCAATATATAATTAATAATCCACTTGACTTCAGAGGACTTTAATGCCTCCCTATCAGCAGAAATGCAGTGACATTGTACTCATTACCGGTTACTCTGTGGAAAAGAAACCTAGCAATTAAAACATATGCAATCGCTTAATCAAAGTCAACTTTTAAAGATTTTGAACAAAGTCTGAGTACAAACAAAATGTGACAGTATAAATATCCCTTAAGTCTACATGGCTCTACTGAGACTTATCAGACTTGTCAATATCGGAACGCTGTATTCTAGCCAGTCATGAAATTAATAATAGAGACATTCTAGTGTTGTTTTTAACTCCAAAGTAGAGGAGAAAAGGTACTACAAAAATCATGTGTGTTGACATTATGAGTCATCTACGTACATGCTTTAAAGTAGCTACCACTATTATTTTGAGGCACCTAAGTTTAAAGGGAGAGTCAGAAAATACATTTCAAAGGACTAAGATTAAGACTGTTAACTGTGGCTTCCACCTACACTTAGCAACTGGAAATTCAGTTCCACCCCCAAGCCTACACTGGGTCCAAAGGCCTATTTTGTTCTCTACACACAAATTGGCTGGCACTATTGGTAATATGCTGGGCCTGTGTAGCTACATTTTCCACACGGAGCTGATAGGGACTATCATTAGAGATGAAAGGAGGCCTAGGCTACAGGCTGTAAAGGAGAGGGAGATGTGTTCCCTGAAATTTGTACTGATACCTACCTGAAGCACACCAGAGAAGACAGAACACAAAACTACAGGAGGCTGGTAACAAAAGCACATACGTATATTTGAAGGGTGTTTGATATACTTGATGTCATTACTCAATAACATCCCCAGAGGGGACTAACAAAGCTGAAGTACACAAAATCAAATCTGAGGAAGTACAGAGGAACAGCAGGTCCCCATGAGTCAGCAGCACTCTTCTGCAGTGGGTGCTTATGCAAGAGTGATTGCTCAACTCATGTACCTGCCTAAGGACAAGCAGCTTGCAGGTGGTCCTCCCAGAGACACCAAGGGCCACATGTTCCCCACCTCCCACAGCTGTGCAAGCAGGTTCCCCAAGACAGTAGTCCAAAGAGGAACTGTAAACCCAACCCCCTTCTCCTTACTGAATGCACACCCTGCATCATAATATGCCAGCCAGGAGAAATAGAGGTGGTGTCCTAATGAACCCATCCTCTCAGATTAATCTCTAAATCAGTGTCAATACAACAGGCAACAACTATGGAATGCCTATTAAAACAGAAAAATATTTATCCAATTCAGAATCCAATTCTGAGTGTGTTCTCCATAAATTTGAGACCTTCCATTGAAACAATAGGATTATGAAAATAGTGAAATAGGTTAACATTATCCATGCATATGACTGTTCCAATGCAAAAGAAGTAACTATAATGGGACAAGTCTACTAAAAAGAGCTCAAAACTTCAGTGTTTATTCTCCCTTTTTAAACAAGGCTAACAATGTAAACAGATAGTGAGAAACACCCAAAGAAGTGAGAATTACAGTTCATTACAGGCTGATGCAGTGAAAAGCAAGAAAGCCAAAATATCTGCATAAAAATCAGAGTAAATTCTAAATCCTTCCTTATTTACAACATAATGCGCTATTACTAAATTTTAAACAAGGAACATGAACCTTTCTCTCCTATTTTCAGACTTCATACACATCACTGCATCTTTCACTAAAGAGACTGCCACATACAGTAAATAAAACGTGGTGAATTGAGGGGGCAGGGGGAGGGGGAAATGACAAAGACCTCCTTTCTGAAAGGACACAACCACATTGCTACGTAAGCTACAAGAGAAATGACAGCCAGATCTTCTCCATTTACAAACAGAATTCATTGCCTTGAAGGAAGGAGAGGAAAAAAGGGAAGGGGGGGGGCACTTTCCATTACAACTTGCAATAAGGCATATAATGGAATTTCAAACTAAATGGCCAAAACCAAGCAAATACACACGAGGAAACAAACACTGCTTGCTAGATGAAATCTCACAACAGCAGTAAAAGACTGGAGTACAAAGTGATGTGTGAACCAAATGGTTCAAACAGAAAAATGCACCTCACTACAGAGGTGCAACAAAGCAAGTTATTAATTCACTGCAGTAGAAAAACAATTTGCAATTTGAATTTTGGAGCATGTTTCCTTTTGCTTTTGTTTACTTTGGAGTTGAATAACTTTAAACTACATAGGCAGCATATTAAACAATCGCAGGGTTTCTATGTGGATATATTGCATATGTGTAAAGATGCATTTGAAAACTATAACTAGATTGGGAATGGTTAGAAGCCTTATGCCACAGAAATACTGCATAGGCATGAAGAATGTATAACATTACTCTTGAATTATTAAGGGTCAGAAGGTCAGCCCATGTATGCAGACCTTTCCTCTAAACAAGGTTGCCACAGTGACCTCCTCAGAACTGCCTGCATCCTGGTGTATTTTTGCCCATCTCTGCTCCAGCTTTTCCGCGTAGTTGGAATTCCACAGATGGTCCCCATCGCCCTCGAAGAAATGCTCTTTCCAGATGAATTCCCCAGAACAGAACTACATTTCTTTGACAGCAGAGGGATATTTTCCAGAAATTCATGATTCCCAAAAGCACAACAACTGGCTAAGATTTAATCATTCCATCATCTTATAAAATATGGTAGAAATATCAAAACATTTCAGAAGGCACTGACATTCCAATAAATGCTGGAAGCTCTCTGAACAGCATTTGGTAACTGTACATTCAAGGATTTGTGTGTCCCTTCTCATCATCTCAATATAAATAGTGTATTTGCAGTAAAACCTATGCTAATGTAATGCTTCTGAAGTTTTAGTCAACTATTTTAAACACAGTATTCTAATCTCCTTTGTTAAACCCATAGAACAGTCAATAGTTCAATAGTCCAGTCTCTCCTTTCTCTTACTATTTCATTTGTTGATGTTAATGATTTGCTAAGTTGATTTCTCATCAACCACAGACTCTGTTTCTCAAAGCTCCTTAAAAATTACTTCAGTGACAAAAGACATAATGACACAAAGATAAAAGCGAAGATAACCTAGTATATCATTTTCCAGCTGAAGGGCCACGCCTCAACACACACAGCTGTGCCCATACACTCTCTTCATGCCATCACACTATTTCTCAATGCATGCACATACACCGTTCAGCAAAATAACCCACACTTACCACAGAACATTTGCATTCAGATTCCATGTTTAGCAACCCTTTTCCAGGATTTCTGCTTGCATCTCTGGTGAAATACTGGAATTCCTGCACTTTATATCCATTCTACACAAGGAGCAAAATACAGATTTCTCCTTAAAAGAAATTTGGTGTAATTAATAACAGAATCATTATTATAAAGAAATAAGTTGTCTGTATGCAGAGAGGATGCTCATCTTGCATACATGCTAAATGGACTTACTGAGTATGTTTTTCAGGAAAGAGAGGAAAAATCCTGTATAATCCAAGATGATACAGAAATGTATATAAGGAAAATCTTTAATTTCCTACATTAGTATAATACTTTAAAGGGAAGTCATCAAAGAGAGGCAAACAGAATGAGAATAAAGGAAATCTTGATTTAATAATTGATTTTTAATCTCCTTTGCATTTATACTTCACTGACCTTAAAAAAAAATGAATCTCATTATCACTGCCTGCTACAACCACTGAAACAAACATTAACTCTAAACCAAATTAAAACAGGATTTTAAAGCAGTGAAATAGCTCACTAAAGATACCTTATATGTGTGGTATAATGGGTTCACTCAAATGCTCTTTGATTCAAAACAAAGTTGCTGACTAAAATAATTTCCATGAGAAATGTTTCTTCCAGTTGTGTCTCAGATTTTTAGAGGTTTCAGTTTACTGCCCCGAAGCCTTCCCAGGATCTTCACAGAAGATGAGTATCATCATCTGCCTTAAAATAGGATTCTGCTGAACTACTAAAAAACCAATAATGAGTATAATAAGCTGGCACCTGCTGAGATTTTTCCATGAGCCATGGTGAGCTCCTGCTCCTTGGTAGCACCTTTGCAAATTGCTCCTCACCTGGGTGAAAACTCCAAAATTTTTAACTGGTAGAGGTTGCAAGAGGAGTGCTGCAAAGCATTAACTGAAAGTAGCCCAACAAAAAGTCTCCTTCAACAGCAGTGAAGTCTGGTATAAACCCTCCTGGTAACTCCCACAGCATTATCTAATAAGATAAGCTGATTTCAAGCTTTTCTCTAACTCCAAATTTAAGTTTTCTGTTAAAGATTCAGCTTCCTAAAATTAAGCAAGTAACTGTTCAACACTTTCCTCAAAGATCAAAATTCAAGTTGCCTCAAAGCCAATGCATCACCCTCTTTTTAAAGAAACATATCAGATCAAATTTTAAAAGTCAAATCACTTTTAACTGAATGCTTTACTTGAAAATATATTAGAATTACCACCAATAATGAGTCTTTAGGTAAGATTAAATGCTTTACTTTTGCTACACCACTCTTCATGTTCGCAGATTTTTTATTTTTACCTTTTCCAGCAATTTTGGCAATGCAGACAGACAAATGATTTTTCTTAGTTTTCCCTGCTTCCATTGTAGCTGACTCAGGCTTGGTTTCAAACGTCTGCAAAGTGTATTTGATGTCTGGACTACTAATCCACAGAGAGTTCTTTTTCAACTTGTTTCCTTGGAAGGTGGTGGAATCAATTCTATTACTGTTATTTTCAGAAAAAAAAAAAAAAACTGATAGAAGTTCAAACACTACTGTTTTGTTTTAAATAGAGCCAGCCTTTGAAATTCAACTACCTGCCAGTGGTCTAAAATGCCTTTTTAAGCAGTTCACATAACATAGCAAGTAATAAACATAAGGCAAAACTTTAGCAAGTATAAAAAGATAGGTAAACACCCACATGCCATTACAGTCTGTTTCGACCTACACATACAATATAAATCAAGCATAAGGTAACAGTAGCTTAACTAATTCTATTAATCTCTATGATTAAGCGTTTCATTTGGCCATTTTCACATCCTGTAATTATTCCAGAGGAAACACAGGTTAAAGGTTCAACTAGCACTTAAAATGTCTCCTAAAACATAATTATATATACAAGACTTAGCCTGTGGGTAAAATAGGGAAACCTACAATACAAAGCATATATTTTTCCCAAATAAACTGCTGAGTCCAATTATAAAAATAACTTTTTTATCATTACTAATACTCAGTTCTATGCAAAGTGTACCTCAAAAGGAAAAGCTATCTGCAAGCTGCACAATTTGGGCCACAAAGCATTAGCATTCAGCCATAATAAATGGTTAAAACAGAATCATGAGCCCCATGTTCAAGTTCCTTCAAAGGAAGTATGACAAAAGCAGAGTCACAGCTGTCAATTGCTCCACGTTCTGTAGGTGACCACTGCAATAGCACATGCTTCCAAGGGCAGCCGCGTTTGTTTAACAGTAAAATATAATTTCAAAACCCACAAAATACCTATTTTCTTTTTTGCTTTTGGAACAGAAATTGATTTTCAAAGACGGAAAGAGAGCCCATGAACTGTGCATGCCATGATGGACCTCTTTATCTAAACAAATCAAACAAAACAACTGCAGGAAAAAAAACAAAAACCAAACCAAACCAAAAAAAAAAAAAAAAAAAAAATCAACAAAACACAACAATCAACCAGAACAAACCAAACAACTCCATAAATTTAGATTTCCAGGCATGCAGTGGAAAAAGGTTGAGAAGAGACGAGCATTCAAAACAGGAAGGAATTAAAGTCAAATAGATAAAATACTCCAACAGAATCTTGCAACTCTTATCTACAGAGTCCACTAGTCTCCTTCTTCCCATTATAGATGCATAGTAAGTGCTACATACAGTATATATTCACTTTAAAAAAGTCAATTGTATTAATTTGTTATTGGAAATTTATAAAGCGCATAAATCAAAGGCTCATTGCCATTATAAATTAGGCTCTGATTTTGCTCTGCTATGGTTTCTAGATTTTTGGATGTGAAAGCATCAATGGGAGGTAATCATAATGAAGTCTGTAAGCATCAATTCGAAGTCTGTGTTCTGGAAAACATCATCATTTCTCCCTATTCCAAGAGGCGCAATTAATGGAATCTGGCAAGCAAGTTCCAAGGTTTTAGTTTAAAATAAAACAAAAAAAATTCCACCTGAAAAGCTCATGAAAGGAACATTAGTGTTAAAAATGCTCTAAGTCCGCAAATTAGTAAATACAAGAATTAAGGCTGTTCATGAAGCATGAATTTAAACCTCATATATATTCATTGCAATGGCTTTGCCCAATATTAAAAAGCAAGCCATCTATGCAACCAAGGGAAAGAAAAAAGATAAACCAAAAACCCCAATCTAAACAGCAATGCTCCTGTGATCGTCCTGCTTCAGGTGATACAAAAATCTACAAAATCGGTGTAGCACCTCATATAAAAAGAGTGTATAAAAACACGAGAAGGGGATTTTCAAAAGATAATACATAGCTACTATAGTGTCAAGTTGGAACTTAAATACAAAGCAAAATGACTATATTATATACTGAGAAAGAATTTTGGTTTACACAGTTTTCCATTATTTATTTTTTAAAACATTCCACGGTTTTACTATAAAACCCAAAAACCACCCTAACTGGTTTTGACATATTTTTAGAGTTCTTACAATGTTTCCCTTTCCTCAGCAATTTTTGTTCAGACTTGCATTAACATCTCACTCACCAACACAGACAGCTAATGGATAAGCACAGGTATCTGCCAAAGGTGGCAAGCACCAAAGCACGGGAAGCAGAACAAAGCCCAGTATGTTTCATGTTTTGGACACTCTTCCTAACTGTTTTAAACTTCCAACATCCAGACATACAGTAAGATCAGAGAGCATCGTGAAATGATTCCCCAAGTATCTTCTACAAAGCACAACATAAATCTGTGTATGCAGTAAGATATCTCTTTGCCCCTAAATCTGATTTTCTGGTTGTTCCTCACTTAATCCAGTTCATATTGATGACATTAGGGGATGGAGAGGGAATGGAAATGCCAAAACATAGTTTCTCCAGTTCCAGTGTGAGGAAATGTTATTCCTCAATTTACAAAGCAGCAGATAACTCCAAGGTCTCCCTGACCTTCCAGCACTATGGGGCAATCTTTACACAAGGACTACATGTTCTCACATAGCTCCTGTTCTGTACAAGGTACTGATCTTTTTGTTAACACTTGACATTCAGGTCTTCTTGTCCTACTTTGCTAAAAAAACTATTCATGGACAATGTAATCCCAACATAGCATAACACGGGATAGCATGTCCCATAGCAGACATAGGATCCTGTCCCAAACATACGTCTGTTTTTTTCAGTATATTCCCCTTTCTTCTTCCTTGTTCAATATCAATCACTGGAACAGGCTGCCCAGAGAAGCTGTGGATGCCCCACCCCTGGAAGTGTTCAAGGCCAGGATGGATGGGGCTCTGAGTAATCTGGTCTAGGGGAAGGTGCCCCTGTCTATAGCAGGAGGGTTGGAACTCGGGGATCTTTAATGTTCTTTCCAACCCAAACTATTCTATGATTCAATGATCCTAGCAACTCTGTAGATTAGAAATGGGAATCAACTCTCTGCACTAATGATACTTTCATTTTCATGGTAAAATTAGTGAAAGAGCTGGGTTTCAACATTTTGCTTGCTGGCAAGAGTCAGGTTCTGTTGGCTTAAAGTAGGAACACCTAAAGCTGCTTATCTTTAAACATCGTATTTGCCCATGGTAGGATCAAGATTTCCCTTCCTCTTTCTATTCCAGTACAAGTGAGTTGCTACATTTTACACAGAACCACATTACTGCTGCTGAACACTGGTGATCCCATTGCAAGCAGCCATTGCTTGTTTTTTCCTCTTAGTCCATGCAAGAGGAGCTCCTGAGTCATACCGAAAGTTTGCAGGGCAAGAGCTGAGGCCAATGCAAATGATGTGAATTATTCAATCATTCCAAACATGTCTCTTCTCAAACACCAGTCACTTCGTGCACCCAAAGATAAGATATACTTTCTAAGAGAAAGAGACATGGCAAAAAAATGAAGGTGTTTATACGGAATCAGAGAGGATTCAGACATCTCTAGCAATGGACCTTATTCAGCACGCAAAGATTTTATAAATGAAGTGCTATTTTTTTCCTTAAAGCATAAGGCATCTACATAATTTGCATAAGAAAATAGGGTTCAATTGATATATACAAATATCAGAAGTACGCTGACACTTAAAACTGGGAAAATGACAGTCAGTTAGAAAGAAACACTAATCAAAACAAAAACAGTATGAGAATGTATTCCTTGTCAGATGTAAATTTTTCTTTTTGTTGAAGGAAAGTATGACAGCATGCACCTGTTGTTTACAACCTTACAACATTGCTAATGAAAAGGTGCCAACGCAAACCAACTTATGAACTCTCCATGCTGCTGAGCAGAAAGAAACCAAGACCCTGATTCAGCAAGCACCTACTTTTGCTGGAACAGGTTACCCACCTTGAAAGTTCAAAGGAATGTCTCATGCAAAATGAGCTGTCAGCCTACAATAACATTTCAACACTTGGGGCTAAAACAGGAACCTAGAAAAGAGTCACACCAACACTAAATACTCTGTGAAAAGTGTGATGTATACTTTTGGTTGGGGAATAAAATTCCTTGTTATTTTTGTCACAGATGGTCTGTCACAGCTCAGGCACTGCCCACTAGAGCAGCTATTGGCCATGGGGTTCCTACAGCTGCAGCTGAAGGGCAGAGTTAAAACTGATGGCTGTTCATTTCTAGAGGACGCTTGGTGCTGCTGGCAGTGAGGCATGGGATGCTCTGTAAGTCCCAACAGTTACTTCAGCTTTTCTGTACAAGGGTCCTACCTAGCAGGACAAGCGTTAAACAGCACCAATTTATATTCCCTTATCCAATATGTCCCATAATTATCTTCTCAAGAACACCACTCTATCACAGGCTAGTGCTCAACCTATTTGTGCAAGATGGAACACTGAAGATAAGCACCTGGGAATTAGCTATACAGCTTTCATTCCAATCCCCATTATTAATGGGAAAGAAAGGATGGGATGAACAAATTATTTCACTAATTATTAGTGCTTTGGAATCTTTTTTTTTTTCCTAGAAGATCAAAACCTCAAACCCTAATCAATGGTCTTCATCAAAACACAATGCCAAGAAAGCAAGAAAATCATCAGCTCTTGTCAGCACAATTCCATTTGACCTAAGAGTGGGTGCAGAACAGCCCTGGCCTTCTGCAGCCAGCCTCCACATAAGCAAGGGCTCTGTCCCCAAAACCTGCAGCCACAGCACCATATTTCCCTGAAGCACCCCAAGCTACTGTAGCCACTCCTGATGCAAAGCTGAGAATGTCTTTGGGCTCTAGAGCTTACTTAAGTATTAGTGTTTTCAAAATACATCACATTGAGAAGGGAAACAGAAACTTGCTAGATGAGCTCACCTCTGCTTATCTTAAATGCTCTGATCACTAGGAAGATATATAGACTCTTAAAACATATGGGTGTTTCCCAGATTTCTTCTACAGAACCCGCAGTTATAAAACCAGATTTCATAAGGAGATTTTATGGATTCAATAAAAGCAAGCATCTGGTGTCTTCTTAGATTTCATTTTTCAGAAGAGACCTGCTTGGCTGTAAGGGTATTTCCCATAATTTTGTCCTTTGCAGAATACTTAAATATATACGGTTTGATTTACTGAGCACTTCCCGGTTACAGCGTTACCTCACTGTACAGATATACAAACCCCATCCATCTCAGCCTGCAATCTTTTACTACATTTGTGAAACTCCACTACAAAAAAAAAAAAAAAAAAACAGGCTGATACTGTTACATGGGCAGGCAGTAGAGCTACAGCAGGCACACCACACTGACAAAATGCTTTTTTAAGAAACAGAACTGAAGAAATTATGATGGCAGTGACATTAAATAGCAATCAATAGATATTAAGCAGTAAATTTAGGACTGAAGAAGGTGATTTACAAGAGGCAAAACCACTCTTTCTCCAGGGCTGATGCAGAACATCTTTGCTGACAGATGAGGCTGCGGTGTGAGACTCAGAGTTCAAAAATAGATGAGGCAGGCTCAGGGCAAGAGGCTGAGATGTCATTTCTAACACACACAGCCCAGCAGCAGTGGGTGCTGGCAGGGTAAATGGGAAATGGATGCTGATGGAATCTCCTCCCTATGGCCCATCCTCCACAATCACCATGAGGGACAGGCTCCCAAGACAGACCCACTGTTGTCCTGACTGATCTTAGCAGTCATTATTGTTATTAGTCAATCCAAACATGAGTGTCAGGCTGAAGGGTTCAGGGCTTGAGAACAATTTGTTTGTTTGGCCGCTTCTCAATATGTACATACTGAAAATTTCAGTCCCACAAACACACAATCGCTGTATTCCATTCTTGGCAATTCCTCATGCTTTACAAATTAATTTTCATTTTGTTTCCTTCCATTGTACAAATGCACATACTGCCTCACATTCACATAAATAAACACAAATATGTATCTCATTTTTTAAAACATTGATTTTGCCATGACTTTGTGAATGTTGCAAAGTGAAATTTAGGTTGTGCACTTCAGCTAAAATATTCATAATACATTCCAGAATATATCAAGGCATTAAGTACACTATATATCAAGAAAAAAAATCCAAGGTATAATTTTTTTTAACTACATTAATTAGTGTTTCTGGATAAGAATGCATCTTTTGTGGTAGGCAAGAGGATAATACAGCTGTTGCTAT
Organism: Lanius collurio; assembly: GCA_020086605.1. NCBI lineage: Eukaryota > Metazoa > Chordata > Aves > Passeriformes > Laniidae > Lanius > Lanius collurio. Next base: position 21,857,364 of record JACBWW010000015.1, read on the forward strand.
TAGCTCAGCTTCTAGTTGTAACTTCCAGATACCACATCATCCAATTTAAAACGATCCTCAACAAGTTATTATTAATTTGACATTTGCACTGGTGCCATTAGTATTAATTTTCATTTCTCATTCTGAAGCACAAGGATTTTAATCTAATAATTACATGACTAAATAGGGTACTAATACTAATTATTAAAGCAATTATTATTTTAAAATTATTATAAGAGTAATTATTTGCACAACTAGGCCTTACAACTCAAGAGATTAGAGCTGATTTTGTGTTATGTAAATGGTAAGTTTTCTGTGTATTTCTCATCTTTATAACAATTAGTTTTCTCTAAAGACTGGAGTTCAATAGCTGAATATGAAAAATTTGGCTTCACTCTTTACTCACCTGGGTGAATAAATCCTGGTCCCACAGAAAACAGAATAATTTTATTTCCTTATTATCAACTTCCTCTAAGATACAGAAAGTCCTCTTTAAAATACTGCCAATTAAAAACAGATTTAGCATTTTCTTAAAATAGGAGATATGTAGTAGGAGATGAGCTCCCCATTACCTATCTGGATCCAGTTGGTTTTATTCATATTACCCAACTTTCCAGATGTCATGCTCTTCATCCTTTGTCCCTCTGGAACAATAAACTATGTTCCTCTTACAACCTCTTTATATCTACCCTCATTTTTAAACATTATAAATAATTTTGAAATGAGACGTGTGTTAAATTCTTACTTTCTGTAGAGATTTCCCAGACCAGCATTCACTAATTCTCTCTCATAAACTACCTAGCAGAAAGAAAGAAAAGGATGGAGTGTGCTTCTTGGTGCAGGGATTTGGGCACTGGGGAGCAGCAGCATGGGGTTAAGTCTGGAAATAAAACTAGAGGTAGTTTTGCCTCCAGTGAGCCATTTATACATACTGAAAGGAGGAGAAGCAAAGAGGAAAACAAAGGCCAGACCTGCAGGTGTTCTAACAAATTAAAACTGGAGCAGGAAAATAAAAAAAATCTGCCATATCCTTTCAGCCCTTGCCTCACCTTAGCACTCCCTCTGATGCAACCTTTCTTCCAAGGGGAATTGCATGCAGTCTTACCCATAACCAGGTAGTGAATACCTACACAGGTTGGCATGACTCTGCTGCTGCCCCAACCAGTGCCAGTTGTCACCTGGAACAAGAGTCCCCAGACTATTAAAAGGTGCAGAAAGGAAAAGAACCAACTACTCGATTGAGCACAAACACTAACACAGAAACAGAGTTTTAAAAAGTTTTCAGCACTACATGGTACTGTCTTCTGGTTTCTCAGGAAAGCATTGAAGAGAAGGTTATTCAAATAAATAATTTGTGCTTCTCTACTTACATGATTTGTCTCAGTATGAGTTACCATAATGCACTGGAAAAGTGAGTACTTGTGAGGCAGTTGTGTGCTCTGCGTCAAAAAAGTCAGAATCATAAAATGTCTTTTTAAATCTCCAAATGGCGTTTTATCTCTGTACGTGTTCCACTTGGAATTTTCCATATCTAGTAAAAATGCCGTTCCTTCCTTTATGAACAACAAGAATTTTTATATTATATTACCACATTCCTTAAAACTAAGAAGAGGAAGAAACTGAGTCATGTCGCTGAGGTATAAGTATTTCAAATACACTGGATAGAGCCTTCCACAGAAGCCGCACATACACTTTTAAATAAATTTTTTTTTTTTTAATGTAGAGAAAGCATAAATCATGATGTTGCTATGAAAAGTTTCATGTTGTAAGCATGCTTTCTGAAACTAAAAATTACTATAAAAGAAGCAAGCTTCTGTGCTTTGTATCCACAAAATGGAACAGTGTACTTTTATGACTGCAATGAAATTGTTTTTCTGAGAAAAAGACCAAATGGAATGGAAAGACTGTCACATCCAGGACTTGCTCTCATCGTGGATACATACTCTGAAGTAGAGCAAGGCCACTTCACAGGCTCCAAGAAGTCAGCGCTGCACATTCACAGTAGGGAAGTAAGAAAGGTCTTGAGATATGAACTAAGCATTGAAAGACAATACCTCACTCAAATACACAAACTCAAAAACTCAGGAAGATTTTGTGAAACAGAGGACTCCACAGAAGTACCCTGACAGAACAGGTCTTTGGTTTGGAGTTTAGCTTACAAAGAGTTACAAACCTAAAGACACCTCTAGAAAAAAAAAAAAACAATGTCAAGTATACTCTGTGGACAGATTTTATTGTCCTAATGCTTCTTTTTTTATGATCACATCTCCAACCCTATACCAAGAATTTAACCCTTTTGCTTTACTAGAAGAAACCAGCTAGTTGCTTTAAAAATTGCCTGGAAACTGAAGTCCCACTGAGCAAGTACCTTGCCTAAGGCAGTAAATCTAAAACCTGTTATGGCAAACCAATACTGGCAATCTACAGAAGGCTTCATAGCTGAGAGTTCAGGCCACAGTTCCTACATAGTTCCAAAAGGCAGTTTGAATGTTGGTATTACCAGCTTTCAAAATTGGGAGAAATATACCTGAGTAGAATGACTTTTCAAAAGACCCCACCATACTACACAGATTTCACCTCCCTGCACTGGAGGGAATTTTCCTCCTTGAGCGGCTTTTCCTCCTTGCATATTTTTCCCCTACACTTTCTTATTAAACTAAATGTCTAGTACATACATCCACTATCACTCCCACACATGCAGTATGCTGTGTATACGTACAGTATACATTTATGTGAAGCATACATACAGTACTGTGTTATTTGCCACACTGCAAGCAGACTGCATGAGTGGATCTAGAAGAGTTTGGCCCCATCCCAGCAACTTCTGCCCAATTGGTTGCAGCAATACCAGGTCAAACGACCAACCCTCCATTTACAGAAGGCAAAGACCGAGCTCTCAGTCTTTCTTACAACTCACAGAGTGAGAGTTTCCCCCCCACCATTAGCAACTAGAGCTCTCTAAACCAGTGCATGCTTGCTTTGAGGTGGGGGGGAAAAGGGGCATGACAGAAGACCAGAAAACAGCTGTTAACACAAAGAACAGCCTTGCAGTCAATGCAGAGCATTGTAACTGCATTCTACACCTGCTAAACCTTTTCCCTGAACCTTATTAGAAACAGCGCTCGCCCAGCCGAGGAGGGAATTAGAGGGTCTCTGCAGTGCATTCACACCACGAGGAGCTGTACTAGAGCAGCCCTGTGCCGGAGTGTTTTCCACAGCCTCTATATTAAAGCCACTCACTTTACAGGTCAGCGCTCTGGCAAGCCCGCTCCTTGGCGAGGCTTGCAGCTTCCACAGTGGCAGGGTGAAGTAGCCACAGCTGTACCAGCTGTACATTTAATGCCGAGCACAGGCTCCCAGCAGCTTAAATAATACGAGTTCAGTGCAGCAGGCAAGATTACACATTAACAACCATGAGCAAAACAGGAGCAATTAGAGAACAGCTAGGGAGTGCTCAAATGTGTAACCAGATACTCTCACAGCCAATACATATCAATAGAGGGTATAAAAACACATTCAAGGACCACAGCTCTCTCCCTCCGAGTGTTGCAGCTGGGTGGTCTTGCAATGAAAAGGACGTGTTAAATCACATCATGTCCACCCATAACAGAGAGCCAGCCATAAACTGGCTGCTGACACTTAGAAAGTGCTCCAATCAATGGTGCCAGTAATTTGAATAACTCTGAAGAGGACATTTCTGGACAAGGCGATGGCTGACTGTGGCTTTTCACAGGAAAGCAGCACGGGAAGGGAACCCCTGAATGATAGGTCTAATGCATGTTTTCCTCCTTTTACACCAAAAGCTCTCTCTGTACAAAACAGTGGAATGCTCTATACCTACCCATCCGTAGCTTGACATGTGCTCTGCCAATAGCATTCAACATTTTCTGCTACTCCCGATCCCACTATGTAACATGAAGCACAACTAGAAACTGAACAGGGACTCCAAAACACCAAGCCATGAAAAGAAGAAACTCCACCAATTCACAGGTCCTAAAGGAAAAGATGAGAATAAATGTAGCACAGGCAGACACAGTTCCTGAGTGATCAAGAACAAACACTGTTTAACAGAATGAGTAGGTACAATATGGAAGCAGGTTTTTTTTTTACTTACATCTACCAAATTACCTGTGGAAAAGATTGATTCTTCGGAAAAAATTAAAACCATGGATGGTTGACTGTGCAACTGCTTCTAAAATACTGAGGAACAGCACAAAAAAGGCAGCTTGGGAAGTCGAACAAGGACTGGAAGACCCTGCAGGAAGCTGGAAAGACTATAAAGGAGATGACAGCAAAACACAGATAGAAGCACAGAGATGCAATATGTGAAGGGTAGAAAGGAAACTGGAAGGACAATAACATTTTTGATGGGCTGGAACATCAGACACATGAAAGGAAAAATTCCACATGCACTATTTCAAGGCATCCATTTTCTTCCTCCTATACTAAAGGAATGTCAAGAAGTGATAGATTCAACAAAAGTCAAAAGAAAGCCATGAAGGAAAATGGCCATTCTTCTGCCAAATTACTCTTTACCCCACAAGTTTGAATTTCTCAGAAATGTACATTACTTTGACTGTCAATTGGCTTGTGCTTTTTAGGGCTTCTGAGATAAAATTAACAGGCCAGTAAATTCTACAAGCAGTTTTAAAGAATGTTTACCAGGCTGCTTTCAAGACGTCTGGAGAACATGAATTACCAAATACCTGTTTTTAATTTAGAAACTTATAGAGCAAAAAAATACATTTTCTTCTCTGAGATTAGTTAATGGACATGTAAATAAACACAGTCAATGTGACAGCAACATTCAATAAATTTAATATACTGAAGTTAGGACTAGATAATTTACATTCCAGAGTTCTGGAAACTCCAGCACATGAAGCAGGAGGTGTTAAAAGAAATATTTTAATAGGTCTCTGATGCTGAGAGTGGTGTCATCTGATTGGAAAATAGCAAATATAATACCCATAACATGAGAAAGAAAAAATGCAGTCTGGGCAAAGAAAGTCCAGTTATTCTGATCCCAGAAGAATGCATGGCTTTAGCACAATTACTCAGAGGGGGAAAAAAGTTGAAGAAATTGAAGTAAACAGGAATAAAAGTATCTGCATTTAAAAAGAGAGAGAGAGAAAAAGAGAGAGAAAAAAGAATGTGTAACTTTTTTCTTTTTCAAAATGTGAGCATCTCTAATAGACATCATTTATCTATCCTTCAACAAAGCCTATGCTAGAATGCCATAAGGAATTCTTTAGTGAACTCAGAGGGGAAACTCAAAGTACATGTTAGCAGTATGAATGAACTGAGTAGCTTATAGAGCTTTAAAAAGGGAAAGCACACACCATGTGGAGATTGTTAGTGTACCTCCAGAAACATTTGTTCAGAAAGTCATTTTATTTAATATGTCTACCAGTGAACTTATCAAGGAAAAAAATTAAAAAAAACAAAACCAACAGTACCTTATTAAAAACAGCTTCTAATGCAAAGTCGGGAGATACAATCAACACACAGAAGGATCATTTAGAATATCACACAGAATTTAATGGATAACTTTGAGATATGTAAGCATGAAGCCCTGTAGCATAAAATGGAAGGCTAGATGCATGGAAGCACCAGGAAATTAAGCTATTTACCAACTGGAAAAGTTAAAGGAGGGAAAATACCTTGTTGACTATACTCATTGATAACAGATTAACTGTGATCTGCCAACATAATAGACACGTCAAAGGCAAATATGATCTGAAAAAGTATCAGGAGTTATGTGACCAACAGAGTGAGGAAAGCAGAAACGTCACTGTACTTCAGGAACAGCATTTGAAAGTCTGGCCATTCACACTCCAAAAAGCTGACTACAAACCAGTGGCAGAAGAGGGCTTCCAGGATGCTACAGAAGTGGAGAACCTCTCTCAAGGAAGACGACAAAAAGCCCCCACAAAAAATGAACCAACGACAACAAAATCCCACACCAAAAATAACCCTACACAATTGTTGAGCAAAATTAGCCCAACAAAAAAAATGGTGGGAGAACGACCTCTCTACAAGTGTCAAAATACAAAAGACACCAGAAAAAATTGGCTTGCTGTACTTGAACTTCCACAACTGGTTGCTCAGATTTGGAACCTGGCAGTTGATACAAGTTTCCCATTTGCTGAATTTGGCATTTTAACAATACCATTTCTCCCAAATTACATGCAAATCTGCAAAGAGCTTACATTCTTCCTTACAGGGAATTTGAACCACACTGAAATTAACAGGGTACAAAGGCCAAAATCTAAATACCAGACACCCAAATATTAAAAAATTCCAAAGGAATTCAGACATAAAATTCTGAAAGTCTTTTGACTAGAATCCAGCACTGAGCTCTGTTAGGTCCCAACGAATAACCAAACTGAACTAAACAAACAGGAATAAAAGCCTTCTCACCCCTACAAAAGAGGACTCAGATTTGTCTGCCTGGGGTGCAAGCTGAATGACTGCCCTATCAGCAAGGAAGATATCACTAAACCATTTGGCCAAAAGAAACCCTTTAACTATTAAAAAAAACAAAAAACCAAAACCAAACAAAACTGCACCCTCTGCCAAAAATAAATAAATAAATAAATAAATAAATAAAGATTGAGCTACCATAACAGAACTTATAAACCCAAGTTGGATAGCTGGATTGCTGAAACTGGGTCCCTGAAGTGAAATTTGGGCACTTCTAAAGATGACAGTCTGGATTGCACAGGTACTGAGCAATCCCTCTCCAATCAGCTTTGGCTTTTATCAGCATGGGGTTGATGCTTTCTCCACCAGCACTCACCACCTGGCCCAGGTGGTTGGGTTGAGATAGCTGTGGAACCCAAGGCAGGGCCAGGGTGCATTTAGACTCTGTGAGAAGGCTCCCATAACACCTGTCTGGACCAGGAGGCCAGGAGCACATCCCATGAATAAGCATAAAGTGAAAAACCTTCTTCCCAACCTCAACACACTCAATACACTAGTTTAACACCGAGATTAATGTCTCAGCCTCTTTTAATCAGGACAGTTCTGCCTATTTTTCCTCTGCTGTTCATTTTTGGAAGTTACTCAAATATTTCTTACTGTTCATAACCACAGCCGACACTTACCCAATGTGTCCTTGTTTTCTTCTCCTAAACACGCCCCATTTGCAGTCCTCAGCAATACTGGCATGGCTTTAGGTGCAGCCTTCAGCTGTGCTAGGGAAGCTTTTAATATCACTGATGTTTTAAAAAGCTAGACTATGCACAACAGTCCTTCACATAGATACGCAAGATGTAAATAATTTTTTTTATTTGCATAGAAAATTTCCCTCTCAATAGAAAACTTCTTGGGCTTCTATTTGGACTACACAGAACTGAAAGCAGACTTGGCAAAGCAACTAACTGCTCTTCGTAGCAAAATGGAAAGTAACAAAATACTTGCAATTCTTTTACTTCCTTCCAGATCTTGCTCAAAACCAGGTTATTAAGTACTTCTGCAGTTGCCCCAAAAGGAAAAATAATTTAAACAATAGATTTTTTAAGGCATCTTTAAATATATAGTTCTCATAAACATTGTATTTCTGATACGGTTTACTGGACTTCTTTTTTTTAGCTCTCTAATGTCTACTGTTAAAAAGCAAACAAAAACTTCTGAAATTACAGATCAATACTCAAAGCGGGAGAAAGGGGCTTTCACACTTGGAGTTTCTAATAGCTTTATATCCATATAACAAACATCAGGAATGAAATGAGACAAGCATTAGGAATAACCTACTTTAGGAAGGGCACATGGTCAGTGGGTGAATATGATAAAAGCAAAAGAAAATACAGAACATGAAGGTCAAAACAAATAAGAAAGAGGAGGGGAAAAATCCTTAGGCATAATTAATAAAACAAAAAAAAAAAAAAAACCAAAAAACAAAAAACCAAAGAGTCAAGAAAACCCAAAATGTCAAAAGAGAGAATAAAGCAAACAGAAAACTTCAAATATTGCCAAGTTCTGTGCTGACAAGGAAGTTCCATTTTACACTCATTTCACTGACTTCAACTGGAAAGTCCTTAGGCATCATACTTCAGGCACAATGTGTCTGACAAGTGCCCATGGTTCTGTGGAGCAGTGTTACTGGACAGCTCAACTGGCAGAGTTACTGTCCAGGTAAATTGGTGCCTGGTGCTTTACACTAACGTAAATACAACATCTTGCCCGAACAGAGTTGGACGGGGTTATGTATGGCATGCAGCTAAATACCATACCTGAAGGAAAAATACATGTCCAGGAATGGAAAGTTGAAGGCTAATTGTCAACCAGGGCTGAAGCAGATATTATGGAATGCGCTCTTTCCTGAACGCGAAACGTGAAAGAAATCTATGTGAAAGAAAGCCAAAAAAAAAAGTATTCATTATTCCCTTTCTCTTTGGAAGAATACAGCCTTCAAATGGTTTCTCATTGACTTTCCCAGTGTGTGTTTGCTTTTTCCATGAAAAAGGAAAAAAAGGAAGTAGGTGGTGGTAACCAACCGGTAAATTTATACACTACTTGACGGGAATTCCATCTGTTCCTGTACCCTAGGTATTGCCATGAGTCCCAAACAGACCAGTTTGAACACTCTCATTTCATATCTCTGTATTCCTCCTCTTGGATGCAGGTCCTTTTTCTCAGGAGATCTGTTGCCACTACCTCCACCACCTTACCACTGTCAGAAGTGCGGTCCAAGCACACTGTGAATGCAAATGCAGTGAAACATTCACGTGAAACATCATCTTCCCAGCTGCACATCTACCAAAAAGAGGGGCCTATGCTCTTCTGCTTCCACAAAGCTTCCTTCAGTGCAACACTATGCAGATGATGCCCAAAGACCTGTGGTTTACAGCTCCCTTCCCAGCAAGTGTACACCTCCCTCTTTTTCCTCTCCTAAGCACTCTGACATAAACACACACCTGTAAGACAGTTCCCAAAACATTTTATTTACTACATTCAAAGAGTCACCGTACCTATGTAGTAACGGCCAATGTGGATGATTTTTCAAAGTTGTTACAGTGATCCAAAAAGCTTATCAGAATTGTTTTACAGATGTAGTTATGATACAGCAGATGATGCCATGCACAAGGGAGGAAAGTGTACAAACTGTCCACATGTCCATGCAAACCTGAAAGCAACCTAAGCATTACAGGATGTGCAACTGATGGGGCTTGGCAGAGATTACGAATGAAGCAAGAGAGTCAAGAGAACAACAGGATTCGAGAACAAAGTGAAAAACAGATTTGCAGCAAGGCAGCAGAATGTGACTAGAAAATAATCAAGACAGAAGGTCACCTTTTTCTCCATATGGGAAACGTAAACCCAGTACAGAAAAATCAAAGCTGACAAAATATTTCTCCCAATAACACAGTATAATTTATGAACAGATTTTTTTCAGCTACAAAGTTTTAACAGGTTGGGTTGTTTAAAATAGGAATCACTATGGCATGCTTTAGTGAGGCCCATGTCACTTCACCTTCATTCCAAAGATTCATCAAAACTTCTTTTTAGGAACAGACAGAGAGCTAAAAATGATGTTGCTCTCAGCCTTGGTAAATCTCCACTAGCTATGGCATATTATTAAAACTTTGATTAATAAAAATTAATATTTAAGTCTTACATAAAGCATTTCAATTAAATTATTTCCACTCAAATAATGTATTTAAAAAAAAAAAAGTAATGCTTTAAGGTATATAAAAATGCATTGTTTAGTTGACAGAAAAATAAACAATCTTTTATGATCTCAAAAAAATAAGTTACCATAAAGGCTTCTTTGTAAAATTGAAAGGGGTACGTTTTGCACAACACTGTGAAATTCAATTCATCTTGAGAAAAAAGATATCAAAATTTATGTACAAAACAGCACAACCCATGATACATAAATTAGCAACTGCTTGATCAGCTGCGCACTTCCAACCTGCATATACCAGTTACACTCAGGAACATTTGTTAATATCAGTAAATCTCATAGTCATCTACTGATGACTTTTTTTCAGGGCGATCTAAAACTTATTCTGCAGCTGAATTCCTCCAGATAAAGGCAAAATACACCCAGAATAAAATTTAGTTGCATCACTCTATAGCTGCAGAGCTAACTTAAGATTTTCTAGCCCTCAAATTCTTACTTAAAGCTAATAATTGCAATAAATTGTACTTTACACCTAGATAACTAAAATGTGTTATGTACTTTTTCTAGGATAGTATCATCCTTACATAACTCTAAAAAATGGAAAACCTTAAAAGTAACTGCAACTGTTCATACATGAAGAAATATGTCAAGAATCCAACTCTGTCATAGCTGTCTAGATGATTTAAATGCATGCCTGTCTATATGCATTTCACAAAATGTTGTATCACAATTAGTATGTGGCACCTGGGGCTTTTTTAGAGTGATCTTCAAGGTAGGGGTCATGCTTCCTATATATGATGTACAGCATTTGGCTCCTTCTGGGAGCTACTAGAAGAGCACAGTTAACCAGCAAAACAAAGGTTGAGTTTAAAAGCATTTAGATGTCACAATAAACTGATGAGTTGTTTCAATGCTCACAGATATTTCTGTGGACCAAAACCAGTCAAAACAATTCTGGCCTTCATACAAACTCTCAGGAAGAGCTGTAAAGTTGGATTAGATTTAAATCACATTTATTACTCTTGCTTTAGCAAAGCATCAACAGCAACTAACTCTCCATTCACAGATTTTAGTATAGGAAGTACAGGGAGAAAAAAAAATCTGTGACACTTGAAAGTATTTTACCCCATCTGATATTGATGTGCCTAACACACAACTTAAAGCTAAGTTTCTCAAACAATCCTTTGTAACACTTTGCTAAACCAAACACTGGTTAAAACAAACAAAATAATTGGCAATCAACAAAATGTTTGGGGTTTGGGCCTTTTTTTCACAATTTGCAGAGCAGAAGAAACACAAAATACATCATGCTTTGCTAAATGCTACTGAAGTACCTTCATGAAGAAAACATCTATAGCATGTTCACCACACTCACAAAAAAAAAAAAAAATCAAGAAAAGATAAATGAGAAACCCTCTTCACCAGTGGGAGAGGAGTTCCACCACTTTGTGGGGGAAAGTGTTATTGTACAGTAGCTCATATTCATGTAATAATTTTGAAATGTGCTGACACTCCATTTGCTATGCCAGAAAAGTGGCTTGGCTATTGCCTCCTGCACTGAATCCTGGATTTGCTGAATGTAAAAAGCACATATCAGTGATTCCATACCATGAGATCACAGAAGGTTGATGCAGGGGGTCCCAACTGACTGGATTAATTTTGTCCACGGCCAAGCATAACACCACTTTAGAGCCTCACACTCTATCAAGGGAGAAATTCTAATTGGATCTAACAAAGGGCTCACTGCTTAGGCACACGTGTCAGAAAATAGTTTCCACATCACATAAACTGTACTGCTAAGGAGAATTATAAAAGGATATTTTCAGAGCTTTGGAATAATGACACATTATATTACACACATTGCTTTCAAGTATATTGCCTTTGGGAAAGTATCATGTAAATTATGAATAATGCATTTACTCGGGTAACAGCAGGTATGGAGAATCAAGGCTGGGTTCAGACACAGTTACTGCCATTCATCTGCACTTTCACTTCACCACAGGATCATTTCTGCTACAGCTCACTACAGGAAAATATGACCGAAGATGCTTCACCAGAATCTTATTATTTAATCTTCAAAATTATGTACTAGAAGGGAGAAAAAAAAAAAAAAAAAAAAAAAAAAGATGGTGAAAAACAATGTAAGGCCATACGAGGGTAGAAAAAACCACTTAAATTTTGGGAAAAGAAAAACTACATCTCAATTTCCCACTCAAGTCCCTCTCCACCTGCCAGTTCTCTATGAGATGCATCTCAGTCTTTATAACTAAATGTGCACAACACCAGAATTATGACTTGAGAGTACCACACTACTACAAAACCCACAACATTATTCCCATTAACCTTTCTTCACCAAGCCATGCCTGGATCTCAGCTCATGTCTGTCTCCCATTTACTTTCCAAGTGGAATAAGCCTACCTGGGCATCCCCTCTGCTCCAGCAATACAGAAGAGAAGGCTGGCAAAGCAAAGCATGGGAAAGAATCCCCACCTCCCCACCTACTGTTGTCCAAAATATTCAGTGTTATCACAGTAGTCCATAACATGTTAACACCTGGTTTTGGTAAGAGCACCAAGAGGGATTTGGAGGTTTTAGACATCAGTGACTGAGCACTGGAGCAGATTGCCCAGTGAGGTTTTGGAGTCTCCCTCACTGGTGATATTCATCTGGATGCAATCCTGTGCCACATGCTCTAGGATGATCCTGCTGGAGCAGGAAGGTCAGACCAGATGACCTCACTGTGGACCTTTCCAACCTGACCCATTCTGTGAATTACTATTTGATATCACAATATCATGTAGTTCCGTTGTAGTTTGTGTTTTGCCTACAGCCTGTTTAGGTTTGCTCAGAAATTTGCAAGCTGGACCCTGCAACTGAGTCTGAGAGCTGAGAGAGGGGAAGCAAATGCATGGTGTGACAAGTCAGGTGTCCAGAATTCTGAAACTCATGAGACAAATGGATTGTCTAGATGCAAGCAACGTATAACAAATTAATAGGAGGAAGCTTTTAGAGTATTTAGAGGTCCCACCATTTATTTGTCCTCAGTAGCATTGAGCATAGGAGCCCCCTTATCTCAAGACAGTGTTCCTGACCCTGCAACGTGCACCTGATTATAATACTGAAGAATACTGATTCAGACTCACCAGGGGGGAAAATCTGGCACTGTAAAACCAGGACATGTTCTGCTGAAAGCGTCACTACAGCCACTGTAATGGTTAGGGGTCACTGCCATGCCACGTAACACCAGTCCCGTGCTGCTAACACTGGAATTTCAATAATGTGGACACACATACAGACAGAGTAATTAACCTTGCTGAGGGGGGAGAAAAGGCAAAAGGGAAAGCACATCACACCAGAAATAATCTGATTTGGCTCTGCACTGAGAACACCAGCCTTTGAAATATAGACCACATTTTCATTTTGCAAGTCCTTGCTTTTATCTACACTAGGCCACCACCTGCCCAATTCATATTCCCACCCTACTGATGAGAAAACGCATACTGGTTTTGGGTGCAACAGAGTTAATAGTTCCTCATATGATGCTGTGAGTTGGATTTGTGGTGAAAACAGTGTTGATAACACAGAGATGATTTCATTGTTGCTGAGCAGAACTTACTGGTGTCAAGGCCTTTTCTGCTCCTCACAGTGCCCCACCAGTGAGCAGGCTGGTGCTAAACAAGAGGCTTGGAAGGGACACAGCTGGGATAGCTGACCCCAACTGACCCAAGGGATATTCCATACCATACAGCATCATGGTCTGTAAAAGGAGAGGGAAAGAAGAAAAAAAAAGAGGACATTCAGAGTGATGGCATTTGTTGTTCCTGTTACATGTGATGAAGCCCAGTGTTCCTGGAGATGGCAGAACATCTGCCTGCCCACAGGACATGGTGCAGATGCTTATCAGTGGAGCTTTTTCTTTATCTGGTAAAATTCCTCTATTTTAACCCATGTTTTCTCACTTTTGCCCTTCCACTCTCTCCCACTCTGGTGAGTGAGAGGCTGCATAGAGCTGAAATGCCAGCTGGGGTTTGTCCACAGCTAAATGTCACTACAAATCACTGCAAAGGCACTTAGTGCCTTGCGGTAGCTACATCTTCCAGGAAGCAAAGAACAAGTAAAAACACGTGACATTGGCCTTGCCTGCCCTGGCTAACACACCTCAGCAAAGAAAGCCTAAGAGGGCATTTGATTGTTGTCTAGCAGCATGGCACAGTAGAGGCAGGAAGGCACAAATAGCAGGGAGAAAAAAGCAGCATATCTGCTAAGGGAAGCGTCAAGCCCTGTATATAAAGCAGTCGTGATGATGTCCAGGTTGGAATTGAAAACTAATGTCCTCACACCTCCACAAAAAATATCAGAAAACACCCCCCATACAGGAGGAACAGAAAGCAGACATTCAGCCTCTAGAAGAAACTTGCTTCCTCTACAAAAGGAATTGTGTAAGAGATAAAAAGGCAGAGAATTGGAAAGTGACTCAGGAAGTCTCACTGATGTGCTGCCAGGAAAGGCTCAGACAGCAGCCCAGAGCACAGGGAGCTCCCTCCCCTAGGTAGCTTCTGCTGGAGTAGTCAGCTGCTAAGTAGGATTCCTCAAAAAAAGAAGAAATTATTCTCAAAAGCTTACTTTGATGTTGGGGTCCATAAACTTTAAAAAGGGTGTATTTTAACCTCTGCATCTCAAACCATTCCTTAATAATAACAGTTAATAATAATAACAACAACAAAATAAAGAGGAGTGGCACTCCTAGAGAGATCAAATAAATATTTCTTTTTAAAAAGGTGTAATTTATCTCTTAAATGTGTTTACCTACAAGCCCTAGTATTATTTTGATACCTCAGAGAAAAAGACCCTGGGCTTACAAGTATTCATTGCTCTGTCTTGAAACACCTTAATGTTAAGATAGGACAAACAGAACTGTCCTCAGGAGGGTGCACTTCCCACCACTGACTAGGGAGAAGTGCTAGGAAATTAAAGTTAACTGGGGTTCACAACCAATGCATAACACAGAAAGAATAAAATCAAATGGACAGGCCCAGACACAGCTTTCACTGTCAGAATGGGTTATTAGAAAACCTAGTAAGAAAGATAATAAAAAAGGACTTCACTGGCAGTTAAGGTGTGAGTCTTAGCTCCTAGCTAAATTATTATACTTAGTAACCTGTCTTCAAGTGAATTACAACTCACTTAATTTCTTTAGACTTCAGAGGAGTGCTAATTCCCAAATTCATGGGTGAACCACATTAACTAATAGCTCATAAATCATGGTAATTATTTCCAAAGTTGCTCTCTTCTGTAGCCCTTAAACCAGAAGATGTCATTTTTATTTTTATCCAAATCTTCACCAGTGTTCTCAAACCACCCAGGAGTGGAGCTGTGACTCACCCATACTGCTGAGCCTGTGGCTGCTTTCACCTGGCTGCTCTGGTCTTGTGGGGGGCTTGCAATGCTGAGTGAGCCAAGGACTCCCCAGGAACATTACACACACATTGCTCAGCCATCTCCATCAATTTTGCAAGTGGGAGTTGAATTATTTTGTCTACGGGTTTCTTGTTTTGCTTTGAAACATAATGTGCAGACAAAGACTTTCCTGGGCTTCTCAGAGAGCAAGGTAAAGGGGTGGTAAGATAAAGTTTTGGCTTGCCAAATGAAATTATGGTCCTATTAAAAAACAAGCAAGTTTGACTAATGAGTACCAAATGACATCATAAAAATATCTTAGTTTCCTTCAGTAGATTAAAGGCAGTTCATAAATGAACTCTGAAAAATAGTAAAATTAGAGAAAAGTAATGTAAATATGAGTGCATGTTCTAAAGAAATAACTGAGCAGTGTTCAAGGCAGCATGGAAGCACTCAGACCAGCACCAACATTTATTGAGTACTCTACTCATTTCTCCCTTTGATATTCAGGCATTATTTTTCCTGTAAGTTGATGTAAACTTTGAAGTTTCACACAAGATCTTGAAAGAAATACAGAGTGTAACCAGCTGCTACATATGATTCTCTAGCCAGTGGCTGCCATGTATATTATATATAGAAAGCAAAAAAGAGAATAGGTTGAGCAGTGTAAACTGCCAGCAGGGAAAGTCTTTGAAAACTTATACAAGATAAAAGCATCTGTAGTCTCAACACTTACACTCTGTAGTCCAGCACAGTGATAAAAACCAGCATCCAATGGAACAGCTGGAGTCCACTGAAAGGGAGCAAAGCCAGCATTTGAATACAATTAGCTCTGACTGTGCTCAAGTTGCCTGAGATACACTTCCACATCCACAATAACTCTCTTTTAACAGCTAATCCACTAGATGAACCATCTTTTTGCAGGGTTAGAATCCACAAGGCAAGAGAACTGTACAAAGAGGGTGTTACTGAGTAGAAGGTAATCCTGCAAGGCAACATGTCTGAAATTACACAACAACAAAACTCTTTTGCCTATATGGGATGGACTTGCCATACAGCTGTAAGTAAAGGTTCCTGTCTGCACCCAACCTGAGCCACAGGAGGTGGCCAAAGTACTTCTTGCATTCCAGAACCCATCAGTTCCATGGATGTAGCTAAATTAAATCCAACTTCTGCTCTGTGAAATGGAGTAAAATCATGTCATCTGTGTCGAACTCCATGTATTTAGCAGGCATTACACACACATAAAGGGACCACCTGAATCTGCTCCTTGCAAAAACACTTTGCCCATGGGAAAATTGCAGGGACATGAGACAGCAGATGAGCCCTTTCATGCATGTGGTGGCACTAACTTAAAGTGACCAGTCCCAACTGCAACATGGAAATACAAAGGGGGTGGTATATAACACACCACTACAAAACAAAATAAAATTAAAAACCCAAACCTGAATAGGTTACTACATTCCAGGTAAGTGTTTGGCGAATGCAATGTAAGGGCAGTTTATCAAAATGACATAAAAATTGCTAATGGAATTGCTCTGGTTTACCTATCTTATCTTACTTATTTCCTTGCTCTTCAGACTGTTTTAAAATACTCATCCTGAACCATCTCATACAGGAGAAAAGAGAGGAATTTAGTCAATATTATACTTAAAATCATGCACAAAAATTAACAGCATTATGATCCAAGGTAATTGTCGTTTTCACAGCTAAATAACAGAACTGCAGTATGACCAGTGAAAATGAAAATTATTTTATAACTGATGAGTGAAAGTGGTGATTATTTTATAACTCACAAGTGAAAATTTAATTAACTGTAATCCACAAACTGCTAGGTTTTTGCAGCTAAAAGTCAATAAACTTCAATACAGCCAAACTGAATTCTGTGGAGAGGATAAAAATGTCTTCCTATATGATCTCTACCTGTACAGAGCCTACACTGTTTGATACTGGAACATAGTCAGAAAGTCTGACAACCACTGAGCAGCACCAACCTAGAATCTGACACTACAGAAGCACACCAAATTGGAGAATTTGGAGAGTAAGAACAAAATGCTGAAGAATTGGATCCATGAGGGGACATCAATAGTTGACTACATACCAGATTAAATAAAAAAAAAAGACATTAATGTTTCAAAAAAATATCCTTAAGTAATCAAAACACCTCATAAAAATAATTTGTGAATTCAAAACCAGTAGCTGCTACAGGGAATGAAAAAAGGGTCTGAAGTTAATGATGTTCTTTAAAAACACAATTTGGCCTCCACATTTCCTCCTCATATTCTCAATGAGGGCAGACAAAGATGGGATAGGGAGAGCTTCACATATCCCAGTACACAGGAGGAAAAAGAAGAAGAGAAAGCTAATTTTCTGAAAACAAAATTGTGCATCTGTGGAATAATAAAATAATAAATTTTCTATCCAAAAAGTTTTTTTTATCCAAAAACCTCCTATTCACCTGTGCGAAAGTGTTAGAAGGCAAGAAGATGCACTCCAAGAATTTCTGAGTCAAAAACAATAAGGGTGTCTAAAATTATTCAGACTCTAAGGGGTTTTTTTGTTTTAAAATGGGAAACTACCCACAGTTACAATAATTTGCATATCTTGCAGAAAAAAAAAAATTATTCTTACACTGTTGATTCTATTCTGATTCATGTCCTTAGCTTATGATATAAGAACTGTGGCAGGGAAAAGCTGCTTAACAGAAAATAACAAGGCAAATGACAATGCACACTCTCGAGGTCGGTAAAATAGCAAGTCAGCTTTTGTAATTTCTGTATTTCCAGACTTTTTGGTCAAGCAGAATAGAACATTGAAAAATGCACCACTGCACATACCTGACTGTAACAATGAGGTATTTGATCATATCCATTAAGATAAAGCTAGACCTCCTTCCTGTCAGCAGTTTTGAAGATTTCTGAATAGCTAAGGATGCTTGTTTCCCATGAGTTTAAAGTGGTTTATTCATCATCATTCAAGTTTCTCAGTGTATTTTTTGGATAAAAACTTATTTTAAAAGTCTATTAAGAAACAATGACCTTCCAGCTTGTGATATCATTTGCCTCTTTTGGCAGGGTCATTTTGAACTGAACAAAATCAGCTGTTGCTTTATTTTCAGACCTTTCCTATCATCTGTTGCAATTCTTTCCTTCTAACTCATGAGGGTAACATCTGCAATTCCCTCTCATCAAGTACCCCTTCTGCCTGCTCCTGAGCACAAGGGCAACCCTCTGATTGCTGCAGGGTCAGATTTAAGGGCTAGATCCTAAATCTGAATAAACAAGTTTTGCTGAAGATCAACGAAACAGGGAGCTCTGTTAAATATTTGGCATGAAAACCCTCAATTTATCTGTTTCTCCCAGTGCCCATCACCTCCAAATCCACCTTCTCTGAGGGACGGTAAGAAGGCAGCACCCCACAAGTTTTGTGTAAGAATGCCTAAAGTCAAAATGAATTTCTGACGAGACAAGAGACATTCCCACGTTTACAGACACATCTGGCAAGTAAGGTAAAAGGTTGCTTGGTAAAGCTCTCTCTAGATATTTTTTTAAGGAAACAGTCTCCATATCATAGCCTGATCATAGCCAACTGACATGGTAAGCATCATGCTGGAGATAGCACAGGTATGGAAGGACAGAAGAAACTCCATGCTTGAATTCCACATGTGGCATGATTCCCTAGACCTACCTGTAAAAACAGGTGGACTGCACATCATAGTTGCTAGTCTACTACATCCAAGTAATGCATTTTCTAACTTGCCACTCTCACTTTATGACTATGAATTCTCAGTTCAGCCTAGATCCCTCAAGTTTCCAGGGAGGATCATAAATATACAAAAAGAGAGTAAAGAAATTATAACAAATGTCAGCTAGTACTGGAACCCCTTTGGGGAGCTCCTGAGCACTGATGCCTCTGGCCACAAAAATCAAGTAACCCAAAAAAAATAACTTTAAGTTAAGCTGACTTATGTAGATCCAAATTACCTAGGCTGCATAAAGACCAAGCAGTACCAAACTTCATTTGGAAAAGAGTCTGAGTGAAAAAAAAAATATATATATACATTCAATAAATAATAAACATATCAATTTTGTCAGTCAGTACGTCAGCTCGTCAGCTGGCCCCAGCATATGCTGATGAACACCAACAGAAAGTACACAATGGTTTCAAGAAATACTATTTTGAGAGCAAACCTTCCTCAAGGAAATGTAATGACATTTAAAAGAAATTTTAAATCCTTTTAGACATGAAGAAAAAGTAAGGGCTTGGAAAAATAACAAAAAAAAAAATAAATCACAATACTCAAGACAGATAGGAATTTGAGAAACTCTCAAAGCAAAGAGCTCAATATGATTTGTATTCTCACTATTGTCAGGCCCTCTTTTCTGGACAATTACAGTATCAGATGGACCTCTATGAAAAACAAACAATGCAGCTTTAAAGATGAGGCAGAGAATAACACCCATGGAAACCATCTCCAGAATGGTTTATATCGACTATAACACTACTTATGAAATGCTATGGCTCAAAGAATGAGGGAAGTTTACATGGCTGCAGTTCACACACTTTGCAAATGCCAGCTGATCAGCAAAATGCAGTAGTCACAGAATCTGCATTTATTTGGACAAACTCGTAAAAAGCATTCAGAGATGCAAGTGTGGAGCCAGCCCAAGCACTGCTTTCAAAATCAGATCCAAAGGAAGTGCAGGTGCCTCAAAATCTTGGTTAGAAAAGGAAAATGACTGAGATAAAGCCCACATGACTTATCTATGCCACGGGGAATTATCTCTATTTGCAACAACCGAAAGTCTGCTACAACAAAATGAGGCTTCTCTACAGTCCTCAGAAAGATGCAGAACTTACTACTTTTACATATCCTTTCTTTGGCCTCAAACAATGGGCACAAGTGAATGCCATTTTGAGTTCTACCATGCTAAAAGTCAGCAAATAGATGCTGGCTAACTTCTTCTGTGCAAGGACTGGTTTAAAGCAGGCCCTGCACAGCAGGAATTATGATAACCTAATTCAGTCAGGACCAGCAAGGAGAGAAGAAGGCAAGCCACAACACTGCAAAAACAAGAGTGTGCAAGACAATTTCAGCAAGATTGTCTAGCAGAGCATTCTATTGTTTGACATACACTCCTAGTGTTTTCATGCACTCTAAAGCGTATCTGTCATACATTCACCGATGAAGATGATTAGCTTTTTGTATGTGTATTTGATATGTGTATATGGTACATTTAGCCAAAATCAAAGTTAGGTTACCAACACATGGATAAATATTTCTTGATTAATGAATGTGGAAAAGAACTGCTATAAACAGGCATTTATCATCGGATGGAAAATTATTGTCATTAAGGGCCATGAATACTGCAATAAGCTAATAAAAGTTTTCAAAGTATACAAAGGAGTGTCTTCTAAAAAATAAATATAGGTGAAAAATTTGAGACTGGTTTATTTGACAACAAGCACAGAAATTGGCTGCTTTTGTTCAGGAAGGAATATCATCGAGAGAGGGAACTGGGGGAGGAACAGATGAAAGAGGTTAGTGGCTGTAAGAGAACTGAAATGGCACAGGAGGAAGGGGAGATAAAGTCACATCACTGAAAATTTTAAAATCTCACTTGAAAATTTATTTTCTCTAAGAGTTTTACTAAAGAAACATCACAAAGAAATCAGTATTGGGCTGATGCTTCACCTTAGACACCTTAGGGAAAATATGGAAGGGATGATGAGATTCAGAAGTAGTTGTTCTGTGCAAAACAAAAAAAAAAAAATCAAATCTTTCTCCACTCCTGACATGTATTTATTATTTGTTCCCAACCACCTCTCCTTATCTGATGACACAGCTTACAGACTGCATGCAGTTTAACATGTAGTTTGAAATTGCTAGTAACTCTTCTGTGGTAATTTCCAGTCCTCACAAAAAGAACAGCCACAACTTAGTCCATTCTTATACCTATAGAGAACTGGTAATTAGATTGACATCTGCTAAAAAGCAAAAAATCCCCACTGGCGTTGATGTCATCAGAAATGAACACACAAATTGCTGTGCACATCCTTCAAGGATTTTATTGTAATAACTTCCAGTGCTCACTATTATCTCCAACCATTAGCAGAGCATACAGACAGCTGCTGCCTTTAGTAACCTGTCCCTTCTGTCCTCGGCCAATGTGAGCAGCACAAGCAGTACCAGTCCTGACCTTTCTCTGCAAGCTTGCCTCTGCTTTCTCTCCCCAGGGTTAGACTGGCAGCACTCACCTTTGGCTGTATCTTCAGACAACTTTAAGGATTTTTTTCAGGGTACTGAAGTTCACACGTGTTCAGTCCATTGGGGATCTCAGCACCTAGCACCAGTGTATCTCCACATAACCTGTTGAGCTCTGCATGTTATACCACTGTTACCAGCCTACTGAGGCAACTTTGCAGGACCTCTGTTGGTATTACTGTGTTTGGATATTCTCTATTCTACCTCATGGGTACTGCTCTCTGGTATTTTCAAATTTAAAAAAAAAAAGTATTCTTTAGGCTGTTGGTTGCATACACACACAAAATAAATAAATCTAAATCTCTCCACCTATAGCCTTTGACATCTCTTAAGCACCATTTGCGTGTATAGCTTTTTCTAGAGTCACGGAGAAAAGGAATTATTTTCTGAGGCAGATGGCATCTTCAACTCTTCACTGCTGTGCTAGCCAGCTAGGCTAATCCACGCTGCAGAGGATTGCCTCACTTTGCTTGAGGACAGAGAGAGAGGTTATCTCAGCTCACAGCTGAGGCAAGAGACAAAACAAGGCAGGTGCCTTTGCACTGATGCAGACCAGGCACCCTCCCACCACCTGCTGAGAGTGCTGAGGACCCTATCTTTCAGCAAGACAGATAAAAGGAGGAGCTAGGCACAGCAGCTTCTCAAATGCTCCAACTATTCCCAAAGCAACTGCCCATTTAGGTCCTTAATTTTATGGCAAAACACTTCTAGAAGCTTAGCTCAGCTTTCAGATCGCTAGTTTATCCTTCATAGTACTGCTTTTGGCCCATCAGACTATTTGCAGTTTACTTTTCACCTCAAGCCAAGTCCAGTAATTAAGTATAACTAACATAAAAAATCCCAACAAAACATTTCAAAAGGCATTTAAATATAGGTAAGGCAACTCCTGCCTGCATGCAAAGCCCCTACCAACTTCTAAAAAGATTTAGTATCAATGATTAAACCTGTGAGAAGTAGTCACACTGTTTTAGTTTTTAAGAAATTTGCAGTAGGGGAAAAGAAATGCCAAGCATGGTTCATCAAAACAGCCAAAATGCTGCTAAGGAAAGAAATTACATTGGGATTAATAATTTCACATATATGTGCAGCATTTGAGAGTAGGACAGTACAAAAATAGATCAAACCCTTTTGACAGGCTCTCATTTGTTCACACCATTCCAAGTCATGTTGTCTGAACTGGTAAGGTGAACCAGAAAAATTGAGTTATGCACTAACAGTGCAAAGATCTACTCTTTTGCAGAAAGTTATAAAAACATTGATGCACAAATTAAGCACCAAGTTAAGTAAAAACTATGGCATTTTGTACACATAAAATCTAACAGCTCATGATTCAAGCCCTAAAAAATAAGAATAAAGTTTACAACCCAAAGGATTAGAAACTATTCTTTGTGTTGCTTTGGTTTTGGGGTTGTGTTTGTCTTAAATTAAAGAACTAATTTTAAAATAAGGTTTTTTCTATGAAATCTTAGAGACAGCAAGCCATAAGAAAATTCCACACATTCAAAACACAGGCATGTGTGTCATTCAGATCACGTTGATTCTTGTCAGGAGAGAAAATTTCTTTCAAAATTAAGCAGTCCTAAGAAATTCCCTAATTCAGTTGTGGAGAAGTTTGATTACTCCCTGTCAATGGATTTCTGAGTTAAAAAGCTATAAAGTTTATCTTAATTTTTTTCCATGTCTAATTGGAGTGAACTATTGATTTCTGCATGCCCTCAACCAGCAGCATCCCAACTACATTGTACAGCCCAACAACACTGCATAATCCCCATTGTAAACACTTATTTTGAGGTGTGTTTTTCATTATTTAGCTGTGGAAGACAGAATATAGACAAGCCTAATCTGTTGTCATCCATGGTTGTCAGAGAAAAGTTAATTAGCTTCAGGTTTAAAATGTACTCCTCCTCCTCTTCAAAGGCCCAAATGTGGACTGACCTGCGGCTCTGACAGCTGTCACAAAGCACAAACCTGTCCCTCCCACAAAATACAGTCGTGCCTCTCTGTGATGCCATTGCTGCTCACGTGCTGCTGGCCAGCAGAACTCACATGCTCTGAGTGAACAGTTAACCCCAAGACAGACCCCACCAAAGTTTACCATCCACTTCCAATTAATACCAGGATTCTGGAAGAAAATGCTAGTGCTGCTTTTTCACTCTAATAAAGCAACTACGTCTGCAGCAAGACAAACTTGAAAAAGGAGACTAATACCTGTAGGAAGAGAGACTAAGTGCTCCTCTTGGGTTAAGAGAAAAGGCTCAGTTGTCCAACCAAATTTTCTACCCAGTGAGAAATGTACACATCCACACCATGAACAGGAGAACTCTGAAACAGTGGTGAAGGCACCCAAATCCAGCTGGAGGCCAGTGACTAATGATGACCAGGGCAAAGGGATCAAGTGCCATCTAAAGAAGTTTGTGGACAGCACAAAGCTGGGTGGGAGTGTTGATCTACTGGAAGGTAAGAAGGCTCTACACAGGGATCTAGGCAGGCTGGAACAATGGGCTGAGGCCAATAGATTCAGCGAAGCCGAGTACCAAGTCCTGCCCTTGTGTTACAACCATCCCATGAAGTGCTACAGGCTGAGGCAGAGTGCCTGGGAACCTGCCTGGGGGAAAAGAAAAGGACCTGGGGGTGCTGGTCAGCAGAAGCTGAACATGAGACAGCATGTGCCCAGGTGGCCAGAAGACCAATGGCATCGTGGCCTAGATCAGCAGTAGTGTGGCCAGCAGGACCAGTGTGGCCAGGGCAGTGATTGGCTCCCTGTACTTCGCACTGGTGAGGTGGCACCTCAAGTGTTGTGTTCAGTTCTGGGCCCCTCACTACAAGAAGGACATTGAGGTGCTGGAGTGAGTGCAGAGAGGGCAGCAGAGCTGGGGAAGGGTCTGGAGCACAACTCTGCTGAGGAGCACCTGAGAGAGCTGGGGATGTTCAGCCTGGAGAAAAGGAGGCACAGGGGGGACCTTACACACTCTACAACTGCCTGAAAGGAGGATGTGGTGGGGTGGGGGGTCAGTTGGTTCTCCCGGGTAACAAGTGACAGGATGAGAGCAACTGGTCTGAAGTTGCCCCAAGGATGGTTTAGATTGGATACCAGTTTGGTTTTTTTCATGGAATGGGTTGTCAAGCATTGGAACGGGCTGCCCAGGGAAGTAGTAGAGTCACCATGCCTGGAAGTGTTCAAAACATGTGGATATGGCACCCAAGGACATGGTTTAGAGGTGAACATGGTGGTGGTGCTAAGCTGACCATTGGATTTGATGAACTTGATGGTCTTTTTCAACCTTAATGATTCCATGGTTCTCTGACTCTATTAATGTTTCCTACCATAAGACTTCTTGTGAGAAGTGTCCTGTAAAAACCACCAAGCTAGCTGTACTGTAGTTTGAATGCAGAAATCAGAGACACTCTTAAGACAAAGCCCTTTTTACCATCATTCAGACAGAAATCACACCAGTATTTTAAGTCCTAAGCACAACACGGATGCAAAGTTTCATGTTCACAATAGTTGCAAGATGCTGAACTCAGCAGCCCTGAATGCCTAGCAAGGAATGCTTGTGAATAAAAGAAAAAGACAATTTTCAGTAACATTTTTAACAAGGAAAGACAAAACAATCTCCTAACTTCAGTTTTATCATGTCCATCAACAGCAGCATCTGGGACTCAACCTCATTCTCTACCCAGGGTCTCAAAACACTTTAAAAGGAGTACGTGACTGCACCTCATTGGACAGAAGGAGAGACACAGAGATGACATGGACCCATCCTATGGCACATCCTTGAAGCAGCACGACCCTCCTCGGCTTGAAGGGTTTCTCTGCCAATTCTCTGGTAGGACAAGACCCTACAAGACTTGCCTATGAATAAAAGAAGTCTATGATGCTTGCACACACTTAATTATATTTCTGCAGGCTATAAAAATCTTGCTCTACTCATTTTAACAAACTACCAGATAGTTATGCCTGAAGAGAAATTCCCTGTTAGGGAAAAAACCCCATTCATCCAACTTCAGGAGCAAATGCAAATAGCTAATTAACCTTATCTCCATTACACTGTCCTGACTTTGCAATACATCTGGCACAGAAGCAAGTATTTTTTTGCCTTGTCCAAATCTTCTCACATACGTACAGAGCCTACACTCAACGGGCTCTGAAGCAAATCTGACCAGCAGAGATTTAGCCAGTACGTACGGGTATACCCTCCGACCCGTACTCTAAATGCACACCTTTGCATGTCATTCCATCACCACTTTGTTGGGGAAGAGAAATTGTCAGACACATGAAGAAAACTGTATTTAACTATCTGGTTACAAATGAAGTTGAATCTGTGTAGTTAGGAGAGACAAACTAACTAACTAGCCAAATCCAGCTCATGTACACGTTATCAATCCAAGGCAAATAAATATACTCTTTCATCCACCAGGTTTTTTTCCCCTAAAAGACTCATGTGCCAAAATTATTCATAATTTCATCTTTTCATGGTCTGTCTTAAATACAACTCTTTTTTGTTGGCCAAAATTGGCAAGGATAAAGCAAAGCAAATTGGACAAAAGGTCAAATTATAGTGAAATTGAAATATTTATCAGAGCAGCTATTTCTGCCAAGGAAGATAATCACAAAGGTAATGTCTCATTTGATCCTTAATTGACCTGTGTGTTTTTAATTAGGAAACAGGGGAATTAACCTAGAGCTAATTACAGACTTCCTTTTACAAACCTGTAAGTGCGTAATTTTATTCACATAAGTATTTAGTGAAGTTATGCATGAACAAATACGTTTGTAGCTTCAGGGAATAGGTCTTGAATAACTTAACCTTTTAAAAACTTCCAAGTGGCTACTTTCTAAATATGCCTTATACATAATCCATTTTGTATTTTGGGCTTTAGATGTGACATTTTTCTGAACACCAAAGAGTATTTCCTTCTGTTTCAGCAAAACAGCAACAGTTACTTTTGTGTTGAGGAAATAAGTGGTAGCTTTAAAGAATGAACATTTTTAATTATGTGCCTTTATTCATCCTGGTCTGTGAAACTTCAGTCTTTGGCTTAATGGCAACGCAGTGCAGAGGTTTGTAGCAAAGCATTTTGACTTCAGCACTGAATTAATTTTAATGTGTAACAAAGTCAGTTTCAGGGGAAGAAACTTCCTGACACCTGTGTCATTCAGGTCCCTGCATACTACAATTCATTCACTCTTGGAAAAGCTTTCTGGAACATGTAAAGGGTGAACCTATGCTCCCTGGTGCTCTCCCCATGCTCACATTGCTGCTCCAGCACCTTCATTACATTCAGAGTTTGCAAACTCTGTGGACCTGTATCAGCAGTCCTGCAGGCTGCCACAGATGATTCCAAATACCAATTATATAAGGCTCAAAACTGTGATTGTGACTTCCATGCAAATGCCCTCCCTGCTGGCCATTGTACCACCAGATTGAGGACTTGCTTTACATCCTGACTCCAACAGAAAATAACTCCTTCAGCCTACTTTCCCAAGGCAATGTTTAGACTTACTTATCTGTGGATAAACACATCTGCCAGACCCTCTCTAATAAGTTTTGAGTCTATTGGCCAATTATAACCAAATCTGACACAGGCTTGGAGGCCTAAGAGATATTCACTCTGACAAGCAGCAGAAAAGCAGGCAGCTGGGCAGACCAGAGTGATCCTGTGAGAGGAAGGCCAGAGCAGTGACAAACTGGGGACCCCAGCCTTGAGACACAACGCCAAAGAAAAGAGGTTCCTTTGGGTTTTGCTGCTTATCACAATCCTGCAATACAGTCTGTGCATGACAGCAACTAAAACATGCCTGTATTACCAGAGACACAGATACATGCTCTTCTCTGTGCACACTGTGTAAGCACTCACACCTGGGTGTGCCTGTACACTCTGGCATGGGCTGATCATAAAGAATAATTGATCACAAAGGTTTGGGTTTTTTACAGCTTGATGAGGTGTTGACATTTTAAGCAGAGAGAAGTAAACTCTGTAATGTGACGTGTGAAAAAAATGGTATAATATAATCAAACACTACATTATAAGGTATTTTAGTTACCTCAAAATCATTTCTGTATTACAAAAGAGTCCAGCACTTAGAGATGCTGTAATAGATAAATCTTTTCTCCTTTAAGGCACTCAAAAGAACAAGGTTGTTGATATATAGTGCAATGCAATTCATAGATGTCATCACAATGTTACAATTTCAAGACTTTTTCAAAACTTATCCTATAACCCTTGTTACATTTTTGCTACCTCAACCAAATACAAAACAGCAAGAGGAAAGAGCTCACCAGAACTAAGCCCAATCTGAAATGTGCACTAGTGAAAAAAACAGTTTGACACGTGAACTTTAGACCGAACTACAGTGTTTTCAAATCGGTTTCCTCAAAATTTTGCCATCAGAAGCAAGAATTCTCAGTTTGCTGAGACAATTTAAAAATAGCTCGTATCTTCTGAAAAGAAAAATCTGAATGGTAATAAGCCTAAGATTTTATAGTTCATTTTACAGGGTACCCTTGACAAATATAACTAATTTGTTTCTGTTCTATATTTGCAGTATTTACAACACAAAGATCAGCACGTTTTGGCACTTATGAGTCAAATACTACTACATCTATAAATCCTCACCAACTTCATAAGTTAAGAGTAATGACAACCCAGTAATCCATGTTGGTTTACATACAATCCTATCCTTGCATAACTCTAAGGTTGGTAGAAAATACCTGTTACAAGTTTTTAGAGACTTTTCTGGCTTGGCCCATACTCTGTCTAAAGGCTGTAAACTACTTATAATGGCTGTGGCTAGCAGCAGCACAGGCTGGACCCAGAGGCAGCCCTCCACTCTCCCCAGCACACTGCATCAAGTGTCATATCTGTAAGACAAAGCAAAGCAGCCCCTTCCCTACAGGATTTACAGTCTGGACAAATGCTTTGTAGCCAGCATCAAGCCAACTGCAATTACCAGTTAAGACACAAAGCAGCTCATAAACCTTCTTCTAAAAAAAAAAAAAGTTAATCTTATTTCTCACATCATTTCCCACCTGAGCATCAGACTTCCTCTCATTGTTTCCTTACACCTGGCAACAGATATTGCATCTCACTTATTGAAGCTCTTGTTTTGTAGGAAACAATACATCGGGAAGAATGACAGAAACAGGCAAGAAAGACTAGACCCTGGGAACGGCCTTTGTGAATCTGTCAGTTTACATCATCACCAATAAAAGCTCTCTTAAAGGGAGTTTCAAAACTTGAAGGCTCGATTCTGCCAAGAGATGAATGCTCCAGTCCCACTGCAGCAAAGGCCCCAGCATATGCATCACTTTAATTACACAAGTGCACCAATTAAAATGGACCCTCCTTGTATCCTTAAAATAAAGCAGGTATTTAAGTGCTAACATGAAGCCAAAGCATTTGGTATACTGACCCACAGGAAGGACTGCTATAAATCAGGATTACACACACAGATAAGTACAGATACAACTATCCCAAAGGCCTGAGGGTATTTTTCCCCGATTGCACAAGTGTCAATCAAGGGCAGCTCAGCTGAAGCCAAGCAGGGCAGTAGGGTGTGGGAAGAGAGTCAAGGTCCTTAGGTTGTACTTACTGTGATGGATTCCTTATTTTGAAACAACTGCAGAACTGTTTCCTAACAATGCAAAATTTCAACACAAGAACCAGAGAATCTTCTTACAAACACATTATGAGTCCATCATTATCACTCTAATAGTGAAATGCTGGTTGTGTTTTTGCTTGCTTTCAAAAACCTCTGAAAGAAACCCACTCCCTGCCACATGCAGCCTCTGCCAGTAAAAGAAAGAAGGAATACTTGGTGCTGTAAGGCATGCTAGTCATCAGACAGAGGAGATTTTGTCCTCTGTAGGCAATCACACGGTAGCCATTCTGTCACACTAATGTACACTGCCTCCACGAGTTATTCCCAGAGACTGTCGTTTTTAACATCCTAACTTTAACATGCCTGACATGTAAAATGATCCATTCACAGAAAATAACTATGTCTCTGCTCATTTCTCTCCTCTTAAGGTAAACTTCGAGCAAAGTAGAAGAGAGCATTTTGGCCTGAAAAGGAGACAACAGAGAACACACTGGAAGTTTATAAAAGTGTGAATGGGACAGAGAGGAGCAGAGACCAGTTCTGCGTTAAGACATAGGTACTATCAAACAAAGGTTCAGAATAAAATGCTATGGGGTTTGACAGAGTGTAAAGTTTAAGCTATGAAATTCCTTGCCACAGCACGTTGCTAAAAGTTTTCACAGGGTCAAGGGGCACTCAGAGCAGTTCGTGGAAAGGAAATATCAGCTGAATGCTATAAAGACCCCAGCTTTCCCTTAGAAAGCATCCAAGCTGCAAATCACTGCATGCTGAGAGAGCCTTCTGGAGAATTATCCTTACATGCCTGCCTTATTTTTACTCCCCCTCAGGCACTGCTTTCTGCATCGTCAGACCCAGAACGCTTAGACAGACCTCTGGTTTTATCTACAAGTCACTCCTAAACAGTGATGCTTTCTGTAATTTACATTCAGCAGGTTCTTAAATCTAGTGGTCTTAACGCTATGTTTCTGAACATTACCGAAAACATCGACTGCTATAGCCTGGCCGGTAAATCAGAGTTCGTGTCAGTCCATCCATCACAAGCGACGAAGTCAGTGAGTTAACAATACAGTACTGCTGCGCGAGAGATTCCTGCTTCCCAAAGATTCACAGGGCCCTCCATCGTCCTCAGTTACAAAACAAGATGCACCTCGACAAACCGGCGTTTTGATTTAAAAGTTCAGTTCGGGAGCGCTGCAGATCGCCAGCTCCGGAGGCGCACGTAACGAGATCGTATCAAGCCAGGTTCAGCGTGTGCCTGAAGCGAGCAGGTCCGACAGCCCGGTCCCGGCATGCTCCCGGCTGTGGCCACTCACTCGCCTCACCGCAGCTGCTCCCCCCGGGGCAAGGTCGGGGCAGCCCGAGGCGAGCGCTCTGAGCCGCTCACAGGACAGGACGGGACGGGACGGGACGGGACGGACCGGGCGGCCGCGGCTCCCCGAGCGCCCACCGGGGCTGGAGGGCGCCGGGCGCGTCCGGGGCGCTGCCCCCGCACAGGCGGGCGGCACTGGGGGCCCCCGGGGCTCGCAGGCCCGGCACCCCCGGGCCCCCCTGCACCCTCGGCCACAGGTGCCCGCCCGCCCCGCCACAGCATCTCCACGCCGCAGCACCCGCTCCCGGCTCCGGCTCCTCACCGTGCTTACCGCCTGCGAAAGCTCCGCGGCGCTGCCTCCTCTGCCGGGGCTGCTGCCGCTCCCGGGGCTGCTGCCGCTCCCGGGGCTGCCGCCGCGCTCGCCCCCTTCCCGCCCGGCTCTCAGCCGCTCTGCTCAGGCTCGGGGTGGTTTGGGGCTTCCTCCCCTCCTCTCGCCCTCTCCAGCTCCCACTAGTGCTCGCACACCCGGCCAGCCGGACGAGGATTCGCGGCCGCCTCCTCCTCCTCCTCCCGCCCCCCCGCGGCCGCCGCTCCCCCGGTCGCTCCCGGGGGGCTGCGGAGCCGCGGGGCCGAGGCTGCACGGGCAGGTGACCCCCGTACCCAGTCACCCCGGCCCCCACACACCCGGCCAAGAGCCCCTGCGCTTGGCTGGCGGGACGGGGAGATTTAAGAGAAGCGAAGCAATTTACTGCCAGGATTAAATTAACAATCGAGATAAAACGGACAGCGTGGGAACAGGCGATTGAAAGATGAATCGACGATACATTGCACAGTGTTTAGAGTGTCAGCAATAATCTGTTACTAAATGTAGGCAGCACCACATCCTCAGTGTGGGCACTCCTGCTGCGACTCGTACTACATCCCGCAGGCAGGCCACTACCATCCCGTGCTACCTTACAGCCTATGGTTTTCAGCCTCTACATTATCTTAATACTGCTTCTCTCTTCTCTGTGTTTGATTAAAGGCAATAAAAGATCAACAGTTTATCACACTGGTTGCTTATGACCACAGTTTAGTCCGCTATAATGAGAAAAAGGCAATTTTAAAATGGGAACGTTCAAGGGATCACTACATTAGCATTTTAGTGTACATCAGGAGTGCACTTTAAAACAGAGGTGCAGCAACCTCAGTGCACAGACTGCAAGCAGTAAGCCAAGACATGCATCCTGGGAGTTCACCTAATGCACTGTGGGGCCAGCAGGCATCCCATGCATGAGGTGAGGCCATAGCCAGTGCAAACACCTTGGCCTGAGCACCAGCTGCTTCACGTGGCAAATCTGCTGGGCCACACTCACTGGTCATGCAGACATACATCACTATAACCTCATATAATTTCAGTTTCTCACACTCAAGTTAATATACTCCCTCACTTTTCAAGCAGGTTGATGTGTTAATGCTACATTCACATGGACAGGAGCTAGTCAGTGCCCCTTTAACTCAGAATGTTAAATTTGCAGAACATTGCTCCAATATTTTGGGCCACAGACGCAGGGGAGAGGGCAAACTATCTCCAACTGCTTGTCTCTCTGTTCTTAGGCCCAACCCTATCCTATTCCTCCTACTGTAGGCATGGGGCTTTTTTTCCACTTTACAAATACCTCAGTTAATAGTAGAGACTGACATGGTAGAAGACTTATTACTAGCCAAGGCACATTTGGAAATGCTGAAAAAAACAGGAGAAAGCTCATTCCAGCAAGATTTATGCACTGCTATTTTGTGAAATCAGTGTATCAAGTTGTCCTTGTGCACTTCACGCTCCACACTTTTTTTGGTCTGTATCCTAGCCACAGCTCATTATAACACAGGTATACTGTCTATTGTGAACCCAAGGTTTCTGTCTCAGCAGAGATACTTCACTTTTCAATTGGTTTCCCTCTTCTATTTACCTCCTATAGAAAAAAAAAAAAAAAGAGAATACCAAGACAAACAGAAGTGCTGGCTGCCTTAGAAAATGACTGAATATCTACTACTGCTGCACTGACAAGAAGAACCTAGAAAAGAGAGAACTCAAAGAGAAAAGAAAAACACACACTCAGGAAGTAATAAAGAGAGATGAAAAGGAAAAGAAGACATAAAAACAAATAGGAAAAGAACAAAAGGAAGGTGTAACTGAATTTAAGTGCCATAAAGTGAAACAGTTGGCAATGAGAAAGAGGCCTTATGGATGCCCTTGCCTCATACTGACAAACTAAGAAACTGAAAAGTGTGGTTTCCTTTGAGGCACCAAAATAATTAACTCTTTACTGAGTATGCGAGATTCAAGGATTTGTGCTATAGCACTCCAATGCCAGCATGCAGCCAAAAGGGGAAAGTTTTTTACCAATTTCTTTGAAAATATATAGCAAGCCTTAAAAAATGAATGCCCTTCTTACCTATGAAAATATGCAGATCTGGACTGAGCTCTAATGAAGGCATCATAATTCCTCTCTTCTCCCCACAAGCTCCAGTTAATCTCTTCTAACTGGATCATTCTAACTGGACCATGAAGCCAGCATTCTTTAACTCCTAATTATATCAGACCTGATTATAACAACACTTGAATGAAAATGCTCAAAATATCAGGCTCCCAGTGACATTACTGGAGAGGAGATACAGCGTTGCCTGACAAGACACTGTTGAGACTGCTGGGTAATTGTCTAAATCTTCTATCATTGCTAAGGCAAACACATGAAACCACAAAAATGTTGGAGCCTCCTAGCAAAGCTTTTAGCATGCTTTCACCTTCCTGACCTCTAAGTGTTGAGCACTCTGCAATTTCTTCTCATACTACATGTTGTCAGTGGAGGAGAATCCCCCTGCACCCCCCCAGCCACCCCAAACAGATTCAAATAAACCATCCAGTGGAAAAACAAATATTGTGTGATCTCTTCTCCTTTTGTCTATGTTTAGGAAAGACAACATGATCACATAATCCGTTCTATTTTAGAATCAAATGCTCTCTCTCACTTTCCAAAACAGTAGTATTCTCCATGTTTTGTGCAGAGCCTGGTAGCTTTTTGTTTTATGCATTTCTTCTCCTTGGTAAACAACTTCATGGAGTCTGTTTGCCATTCAGTGGCCCTATGTATTTGACAAAGGAAATAACACACACATGCAACCCATTTATTCCCATTTTCCTAACTGTCGATCAGACATGATGATTTTTCTACTGCTCCAGAGCTGGAAGTTTCAGTAATATAGCAAAAAAAATGGTATTATCATGCCAGATTAAGTACAGTTTGTTCTTTCCTGTACAGGCAGGGTAAGATTAGTTCTTATACTTCTGTAACACAATTACATCTCATCTTCAAAACTCTGTACCAAACTTCACTTTTCTTTGTTTACTCACAGATTACAGCTGATGGTTCTGTACCATCTGTTTGCTGGAGTACAGTGTCTCTAGTGCAGTGCTGTGATTTTCAAATCAGCCCTTAAACAGCAATAAACAGAGTATCAAAAACCTTCTTCAGACAGCTAAAATATTACTTAGGAAAGAGATAATTACCACTTACACTATGTCAAAAATGCTTTTGTTCATCAGATAGTGTAATGCAGTATGCTTATAAAAAAACCCCAAACATGTAAAACACATCTTGTTTCATATTTGCTGTGCAAACCCTAGAAGCTTAGGATCAAATTTACTTCTTGTTCCTGCACCCTGCCTTAGGATACACACGTACATATATGTGTTTAAGTATGTAATACACTGGGAGTAAAACACTGACAGCCCATCTCAATAAAAGGAGAGGAACAAGAAGAAAGGGTACATGCTTCCCATGTGAAATGGTAATTGCAAGAGGGACAGAGAATTGGAAAGAACATGAAAGGCACTATATTTGAACAAAATTATTTAAGACAGCCGTTCCCAAACTGAGATCCAGGGTCTAACTCCCTCCTGGGGAGAGCAGCTGGCTGGCTGCCTGCCTCAGCATCTTTCACCAGCAAGAGGAGCCAGCAGTCAGCCATAACATCCTCCACAAGTTTTCAGTGTGCTGGAGTCCTCTTATGGATTTCTGGCATTCACAATCCCTTTTGATTTAAATGGGGCTTGCAAGCCTTCAGAACTGAACACTAGACATTTTTACTAAGAAAGTTTACAGTGCAAAAAATCTTCAGAGGAAATTTGAAAGAGTAAAAACAGAAGACTGTCTCTAGACAACAGCACTGGGGAGGAATACCCTCCAACTGAAAATAAACCTGTTGCCTGTGACGTTTTTTACTTCAGTTAAACTACTCAGTCTTAAATGGCAGACAAAACATCCTGGATTTTGGGTACATCCCAAAGCACCCACATACACCTTGCTGACAGCAGTACTGCTCCCAAGTGCAGTAAATGGACTTGCACAAAGTGCTCTTCACATGCCTAAGGTTTCCATAGACTGCACTTTCTCGTGGATTTTGTTATTGTTTCTCCAAACTTCAGCAGTATTTTATAGCTTCTGCCCTCTGAACCACTAACTATTTTTACAATATGGATTAATCCCTTTTCCAGTTTAAAGAAACAGCTGAGATAGCAAACTCTGAAAATTTCATATTCTAAACTCTAATTAGTTTAATGTAATGTTATTTGTTCAGGAGTGTTGCTCCTTTAGTCAAGTTTCAGTATAATCCCAACATAATCCTCAATGTTTTTTTCCCTTTTACATCTCATACTTCTCCGAAACATTTTACATGTTTTGATCTACTAAACACTTACTGTGTGCCTTGTTTTTTGCTTAGTATTTTCTTTGATCATTTCTTTGAAACTTAATCCAACAGGTGTTATTTTAATTAAAAGCAATCTGTCATCGTTCTTTTATAATAATTTCATTATTATGGAGTATATTTTATGTTTTTTCTTCCTCCTAAAAGTCGTTATTTTAGGACTGCATAATAGGTATTATTTTTATGTTTACTGTTTGTCATGTCTACATAGGGTATATATATATATACTTATTCTTCCTATACTGTCATGTTATTTGATCTTAGTGGGATTTCCTCTTGGATTTAAACCCTTGAAAAGAGATGGACCTTCTGGAGAGCATAAAATTACCAATTTAGTGCAATAACAACAGCATTTTTCCCTGAACACAGCTGTGTTGTCACAGGGGATAGAATTTGACCTTTCACACAATGACAGCAAAAGTTCTCAGTATTCCCTAAGACATCAAAACAAGGATTGGGGCTCAGTCTTGGAGTAGCCATAGAAAGTTTTTGCAACAAAACTGTTTAAGCTGTTTTACTTTTATCCAGCAGGCCATAGGACTGCCTGGTGAAAGTCTGATGGAATCAGCATAATTTGCATAGGAAAAGGTACAATTCTTTGTTGAGGTCTTCCTTTGGCCATGTTTTGCCTCTTCCAAGTATGTAAGGCTTGATCGAAAAATGGGAGTAAGAAAACTGTGGATTTCTACACCAGGGACCCACCCAAGGCAAAGAAGTCCCACAATGAAAGATTGGTTTATTCTTGAAGTGGGAAGGAACAGGGTCTCACTCCATTTTAAAATAGGTGTCCTTTCATTTGCAGGTACCCATTTTGCCAGCCACAGGCTCGGCCATACAATGCCTTTCTCCTACACCAGAGTGGAATATGTAAGACCACAAAAGGCATTCATTAACTCATAAAAGGATCCTTTTCATTTGCTAACTGTTGTTTGGTGTGGAAAGCAAGGAGAAGCAAGCCATGGAAAACAAAAGAGAGCTGACAAGTAGAACATTACATGTCAGGGATAAAATGCCACTAAGAGCCAGGGAATTGTCATCACACTGGAGTTACATCGGACTGTAACCATCTCCAGCACTGTTTCACTAGCTCTCCCCATACACATCACTGTTGCATAGTGATCTGTCAGTCAAACAACTCTAAAAATAACAGCCAAATACCCTTGAAGTTATGGAACTCCTTCCTTCCTTGATGTGCTGTGCTTTCAAGACCTGCCATGTCACACAATCCGTTGGACTGCTGCTCATTTGCATGGCAGAGATGATTTCCAGAGGTTCAGTATACTGGCTTTCTCCTGATGGGGCTCCAAGGGTGAGTCCTTTGATGCGTTAATGACAGAGCAGTGCATCAGGTGAAAGCCAATGGGTTCCATGTCCAGAAAGCAGCAAAGTTTGTCTTCAGTTTGTTGTAAAAAAATGAAATTTGCTAGCACAAAAATGTTTAAAACAGGGTTTTTTTTTATCCAGGAATCAGCCACCACATCCCCTTCATGGCTTTGCCATGCCTTCACACTACTCAGATTTAAAGTATTCATCATTGCATATTCTCCCCTACACAACCTGGCTGCATATTGAAACTTTGAGAAGCCAGTCGTTCGGCCAAATGCTGTTATTACAGTTTCTCTTCTAAAATAAAAAAATATCATAATAAAAGCACTTAAATTTTTGTAATGCTATCAGGAGGAAAGAGAAAACTTTTAAACCAATTTTCAGTCATAAAAAATGGTAGCAAAACAACCCAGAGGTAAATACTATTAAAGAAGCAAACAAAAAAATAATCACCACTTAGTGTAATTGTATATTGGAAATTGTAGGAGATGTAAGAGATACAAATAAACAAAAACATAATTTGAGAATGGACCCTTGGCACTCTGTCTGAAGCTCTCAACTAGAGGTTGGAGACACTGTCTGTCTTTCCCTGGTCCAGGCAATACAATTAGTTCATACATTTCAAGAGGAATCAAGGAAAAGTTTCCTGTCCTACTCGGACTTCTCATGAGAGACATCCAGAGTTCCTCTTTAGCACCTTTTATCCCAG